>CM064512.1:3339122-3349122 GCA_032716605.1 Paralithodes platypus
GTATGGGGAATATCTAACATTTTATTTATTCGTTTAGAGTGAGATATACAAAGATGTTCCTATCTTTACACACCGTATTCAACATCTGACAGACATTAATACAGCACAGAGCGAGCCAAATGTAATAACAGCTAGGACATGACTTATTAGGCCAACTGTACCTGCGTAGATGTATATAGAGTAATATTATGCTTGTATTTGTGTATATACGTGTGTGTGCGTGTATGTTTATATTTGTGTGCGTGTGTGTGTATGTTTATATTTGTGTGCGTGTATGTTTATATTTGTGTGCGTGTGTGTGTAACGGAGAGGAAGCATACAACTTAGTTCCTGTCGACACACTCACGTCCAACACACGCACACACACATAAACACACACACATACACACAGGCACGCACATGCAGGAACACACATGCACACACGCTTCCCGTATTGAGCTAACTGACCCTATGTACCGGGGTGTGTGTGTGTGTGTGTGTGTGTGACAAACAGAGAGTGAGAGTGAGTGAGTTTGTGTGTGTGTGTGTGTTTATGTGTGTGTGTGTGTTTATGTGTGTGTGTGTGTGTGTGTGTGTGTATGTGTTGTTACCTTACCTGCAGACCGTGGGAAATAGGTGAACAATTATTTTTACACCGATCTGCTTAACTTAAACGAACACCATAACACACACACACACACTATCTATCTATCTATATATCTATCCAACTATATATCTTATCTATCTATCTATCTATCTATCTACCTATCTATCTATCCGTCTATCTATCTACCTATTTATGCCCATGTTCACAGCAGTCCAGTAGCAATCGTAAGTCCACTTCCTCATCATCACTAATTTTATACCTTTGTGGGGTCGTATTTTGTTGTCAATTAGCAAACCACCTTCTGTTTAATCTCTGGTTCGTTTTTCGGGACCCCCTTCTTCTTCGTGTTTAGCCCCATTAGTTTTGATATTTTAAAACGTTCGCCCCATTAGTTTGCCGATTTTAAAACATGTCATCCCATTTCTATATCAATATTAAGACCTTTCGTGCCATTTAGGTGTCGATATTTTCTTAGCGAGCGAAAGCGAGCCTGTGATTTTTCTACCGAAAAAAGGTGCAAATTTCTCTTGAAAGAGGGTCTAGGTCTAGCAAGGAAATTAAATACTAAATGAGTATATGTACATTATTTACATAGGGCCCACACAAAAAATACCCACTGTCCCCTTACCCTCCGTCCCCTCCCTCCCCTCCTTTATCACTCTCTCTGTCCACCTCTTTTATTGCCCCCTTCTTCCTCTCCTTTCCTTCTGCTTCCTCTCTTCCCTCTCCTATCACACTCACAGTAGATACCCTGGTTTCTTGATATAGAGGTAAAGTTCTCTCTCTCTCTCTCTCTCTCTCTCTCTCTCTCTCTCTCTCTCTCTCTCTCTCTCTCTCTCTCTCTCTCTCTCTCTCTCTCTCTCTCTCTCTCTTTCTCTCTCTCTCACTCTCTCTCTCTCTCTCTCTCTCTCTCTCTATATATATATATATAATATATATATATATATATATATATATATATATATATATGATATATATATACTGTATATCTCTGTCTAACGCATTTATCACCACCCCTCATCTCTCATCTCTCCTCTATTCTTCCCATCTTCCTATACCCCCCCCCCCACTCTCTGATCCTCCTCCTACCATCCCCCCTCCCTCCCTCCTCCATCATCATGCCTCTCCACCACCTCTCCCCCCTACCCCCTCCCCCTCCTCCCTTCCTCACACACACACACACACACACACACACACACACACACACACACACGCTTCTCACTGACCACCGATACCACCATGCATTCGGCCGCTAGCTCGCGTCGTGTGCTGTTCGTGTGTTAGGTGTGCTGTGTAGTGCTGTGTTGTGCTGTGTTGTGCTGTGCTGCGTTCAATCGGATTTAAGAGGAGTTACAAGGGCAGATTTTTGGCGGGTTTTTTTGGTAGCTTGTAACCGATTTTGGCTATCAATTTTCGTCACATTTTCGTTTATTTTGCCTTTAATTATTCGATTTATTGACGATCGTTTCCAATTCTAGGTCCTATCTTAAGACTGAAGTGAATTAATTGACATGTGTTACTGATTTCGTTGTTTTTAGTCCAAAATCACAATCGACATTGATGAGTAAAAACGCCGGAAAACTGCTTGTGTGACCCCGCCTTAACACGACGATTTTTGAAGGCAATTTTTCCCAACAATTTGCATCTATCAACTTCTGAAACTTAACCTTTATAATAAGACTGAACACCTTATAATAATCCAGCATGAGTCTACCCACCGAGGCCAATATACCGTAGGCCAGAAATGTTCTTAGAATGTTGTTGCTGATCTAAAGCTGTCGGAAAATGTTCTTGTGCAAATTAGTCTGTATGTTCTGTTCACACTGTGCATGTTTAGTTGTTGCTCAAAAACTAAAGAACGAACAAATACAGGCAAACAAATAGTGTGTTGAACTGTGCTGGACTAGTCTGTCCTACAATCAAAATATTTTCAATGGCCTTGACCATAAAGTTGTGTCTGATTTATGCCACTAAAACATTTTTTCATCAGGGGGACGACTGTTGTAAAGTGTACCATTGCTGTTTGGGGCAGGCTCTGTTTACAAGGGGAATTATTGGGTGTACTTTAACCCCTTCAGTATAATGACGCCATTTTCATCTTATTCTGGCTGACAATATGCGATTTTATACAGTTTGGGAAGGACATCTTAACAATCGAGGGTATAAAATCAATGTAAATAAACTCATTGACTTCCACAGAACCTTTCTACTATAGTCCATTCATCATATGTAGGCAAGACATCGTGACTTATAACATATGTAACTCAAAAAGGGCAAAAGAAAATGGGTTGTATTTTTCCAACCTTATTCTCTGGCTAACTCTTCTCAGAGGGTAGAAATATTCGTTCGATTACCCTAGTCGTTTGTGAGTTACAGAGATTAACCCTTCTTGTACCGGCGACGTCTTCTTAACTTCATTGTAGCTATATTTAAACGATTTTGAGCAGTTTAAGAAAGATCTGTGGTAGTCAAGATGGTTAAGCGAGGTAGTGCGAAACCTGTTAATTGCTGGAGGCCCATTTTAAACTTAATACAATCGTCTAATAGTAGCCAGAATAAAGTGCAAAAGACGTCGCCGGTACAGAAGGGGTTAAATGCTCAAGAGATCTGGCCTACTTATTTGAAACAGGGTATAGTGTGTTAGTCTCTGCGTTATGTGAACTTTGCAATGCCGTAATATTGAGCGTGAATGACTATGTTTATAAACTATACATGTTGGTGGGACTTCCTCTGTTGGTCTAGTAATACTAATATGTTCAAACCGCACGGATGAACTGGTTTCTGTTGTGAGGTGTGTGTGTTTGTGTTGTGTGTGTGTGTGTGTTTGTGTTGTGTGTGTGTTTGTGTTGTGTGTGTGTGTGTTGTGAGGTGTTGGTGGGACTTCCTCTGTTGGTCCAGTAATACTAATATGTTCAAACCGCACGGATGAACTGGTTTCTGTTGTGAGGTGTGTGTGTGTGTGTGTGTGTGGGTGTGTGTGTGTGTGTGTGTGTGTGTGTGTGTGTGTGTGTGTGTGTGTGTGCGTGTGTTGTAAGAGGTGTGCGTGTGTTGTAAGAGGTGTGTGTTGTGAGGTGTGTATGTGTGCTGTGAGGTGTGTATGTGTATGTGTGTGTGTGGTGTGTATGTGTGTTGTGAGGTGTATGTGTGTTGTAGCCCAAACTAAATGTCCAAATTAATTCTACCTGGTTCCATTCGATGCCTCTCGCCCAACACCTTCCATACATGGTAGTAGATTCCATTTTCGAAAAGCCATTCGCCCACAATCAAAAGATATTTTTTCAAAAACCTTAGGTTTTAGTCTAGGCGAAGCCGAGTACCTTGGCAGGTCATGTTCGAATTGTTGGTTTTCAAGGGTATATGTGGATTTCTCTCGTCGTTGCGATTCCAACGGTATATTTTGTTATTTATTTAGACCATTTTTAGGCCCAATAGACCTATTTTTTATTTTGATTGTTTTGTGTTTTCAAGGGTATACAGTATATGGATTCCTCTCGTCGTTGCGATTCCAACGGTATATATATGTATTTTTGTTTATTTTTTTTTTAGACCATATTTAGGCCGAATAGACCTATTTTTGTATTTGGAATGTTTTATGTTGAATATTGTGTTTTCAAGGGTATATAGGCTACTGTATGTGTCTGTAACTTATATAGGCTACTGTATGTGTCTGTAACTTATATAGGCTACTGTATGTGTCTGTAACTTATATAGGCTACTGTATGTGTCTGTAACTTATATAGGCTACTGTATGTGTCTGTAACTTATATATAGCTACTGTATGTGTCTGTAACTTATATAGGCTACTGTATGTGTCTGTAACTTATATAGGCTACTGTATGTGTCTGTAACTTATATAGGCTACTGTATGTGTCTGTAACTTATATAGGCTACGGTACTGTATGTGTCTGTAACTTATATAGGCTACTGTATGTGTCTGTAACTTATATAGGCTACTGTAAATGTGTCTGTAACTTATATAGGCTACTGTATGTGTCTGTAACTTATATAGGCTACTGTATGTGTCTGTAACTTATATAGGCTACTGTATGTGTCTGTAACTTATATAGGCTACTGTATGTGTCTGTAACTTATATAGGCTACTGTATGTGTCTGTAACTTATATAGGCTACTGTATGTGTCTGTAACTTATATAGGCTACTGTATGTGTCTGTAACTTATATAGGCTACTGTATGTGTCTGTAACTTATATAGGCTACTGTATGTGTCTGTAACTTATATAGGCTACTGTATGTGTCTGTAACATATAGGCTACTGTATGTGTCTGTAACTTATATAGGCTACTGTATGTGTCTGTAACTTATATAGGCTACTGTATGTGTCTGTAACTTATATAGGCTACGGTACTGTATGTGTCTGTAACTTATATAGGCTACTGTATGTGTCTGTAACTTATATAGGCTACTGTATGTGTCTGTAACTTATATAGGCTACTGTATGTGTCTGTAACTTATATAGGCTACTGTATGTGTCTGTAACTTATATAGGCTACTGTATGTGTCTGTAACTTATATAGGCTACTGTATGTGTCTGTAACTTATATAGGCTACTGTATGTGTCTGTAACTTATATAGGCTACTGTATGTGTCCTCTATATAGGCTACTGTATGTGTCCTCTATATAGGCTACTGTATGTGTCCTCTATATAGGCTACTGTATGTGTCCTCTATATAGGCTACTGTATGTGTCTGTAACTTATATAGGCTACTGTATGTGTCTGTAACTTATATAGGCTACTGTATGTGTCTGTAACTTATATAGGCTACTGTATGTGTCTGTAACTTATATAGGCTACTGTATGTGTCTGTAACTTATATAGGCTACTGTATGTGTCTGTAACTTATATAGGCTACTGTATGTGTCTGTAACTTATATAGGCTACTGTATGTGTCTGTAACTTATATAGGCTACGGTACTGTATGTGTCTGTAACTTATATAGGCTACTGTATGTGTCTGTAACTTATATAGGCTACTGTATGTGTCTGTAACTTATATAGGCTACTGTATGTGTCTGTAACTTATATAGGCTACTGTATGTGTCTGTAACTTATATAGGCTACTGTATGTGTCTGTAACTTATATAGGCTACTGTATGTGTCTGTAACTTATATAGGCTACGGTACTGTATGTGTCTGTAACTTATATAGGCTACGGTACTGTATGTGTCTGTAACTTATACGTAATGTCATTCTATATTCAGCACCGTTTGACCAAAATAATCCACTTGCTGTACCAGTTTTTGTTCCATATCTTATTCTAATTTTTGTGTTGCTATGTTTATAAAGGAGACAAAGGCAGGTTGCAAGTAACGAGTGTCTTTCCCAGAGCCAAATTCGAGGGTATAGATATATAGATAATTCTTGAGAAAATACTGTATTTACTTCAACTTAACTATTTTGTATTTGTGTCGTATACATTTGCATAATCTATCAACCCCTTGAGGATTGTGACGCGTTCTGCCAGTTTATGCTGGCTATTAATAGACGATTTTATTCAGATTAGGAAGGCTAAATGGAAGTCGGAGGGTTAATCGAGAAGGATTTTACCCTTACGATAGCCACAGATCCTTCCAAGGCTGCATAAAATTGTCGAATGATTGCCAGAATAAACTCTCAGAATGCGTCATAATCCTCAAGGAGTTAAGTATGCTATGCTGTGTTAATAAAGGGAGGCGTAGTAGCGCATAGTTTTCTCTTATATAATAATAATTACGAATATTTGAATGCCAATATAGTTATGCCTGTTAGTAATAGTTATATATATATATATATATAAAGAGAGAGAGAGTGAGAGTGAGAAAGAGAAAGAGAGAGAGAGAGAGAGACAGTTAATTAAATATCTAAGAGCACCTTAGCATAATTATGATCATCATAGTTGAAGCATGGAAGGAAAGTAATCACAAAAACATTCCCTTCCTAAACAAATACCCCCCCTCCCCCACACTCAAAGTAACTCTTGACATGACAACAACAAAAACAACAATAGTACTACCAGGTGAAAGGTGTCGTGGGCATGACGTCACAGCTAATTAAGACTATCACCACGTTAGCCACACCTGAGGAACACACAGGTAAAGCGTTAGTGCGGTAAGAAGGAAAGGTGCCATTGTGGTGCTAATGATGTAAGAGTGGTGTGTATAATAGCTTGTGTTGGGGTAGCTTAGTTTATACGTTAACTGTTAGGGGGGGGGGGGTCACCTGCTTTTTTTATCTCCTTTTTTCTCTTTCTCTGGCTTGTATCCATTCGGCCCCATTCAGTCTACTGTTTTAAGACGTGTATCCCCATCCAGGCGTGGATTTCTTCCTGGCGAGCGATAGCTAGCCAACATTGTATCTGGTCAATCTTATAGCTGACCCAGAACTCAACCTACTGTAAGTCAGTCGTATAATTAGCCAAGAACGAGCTAAACCAAAACCTAACCTAACACAAACCAGAAATATTATACCTACATTTGATCTTATAGCTAACCCAGAACCCAACCTACCACACGCCAGAGCTGTTATGTATCTGTTCAATCTTATAGCTAACCCAGAACCCAATCTACAACACACCTCCAGCTTCCCACAACAGAAGGAGGTGTGAGGGAACGTTCCAGGTGAGGTGGTCGCGTGGGACGGAACCACAGAGGTGATTTAAGGGCCCAATATATCAACACACATTATCTAGACCTCGTTTAGTGGGTATTTTTGTTAGTTAGCATTCAGTTATATTTTTACTGATTAAAAATAAAATCCTCCCTAGAACTATGCTACATTTTTGTGAGTTAGCACTGTTTACTTCCTTAGATAGGACATTACAACTGCCCACTAACAAAAAGAACCTAATTCGCTGCTTAGGTAAACAGAGGCATTGAGTGTTAGAAGACCGCCCATCCGTCTCGTTCTGTCCGTGAATCGAACCCAGTACCTCTCAGTTGTGAGCCGAGCGTGCTAACCGCTGCACCACAGATCACCCTGTGTACGGGGTACAGGGATACAGGCACTCGCTGCACCCTTTAAATTCCCACAGATCCTTTCTAAACTAAATAATTATAATCGTCGATTGATAACTAGCCAAAAAAAAAAAAAAAATGGGGGGAGGGGGGGGGGGGGGGGCACAGGCTCTCAGTTATACCTTCGAATATCCACAGATCCTTCCTAAACTGAATATAATCGTCCATTGATGACTAACAATAACTTAAGCCAGGCGTCATCATACAGAGAAGGCTAATTGCTACATATTATAGCACCCTGGCATTAGTGGTTGGTTGTGTAGTTACGTTAATAATAATCAGATTGGCTAGTCACTGGTGGTCCGGTACGTGTGAAGAATAATTTCCTATTCCAACCCCTTCAATATCCTTCATTTTCATAATTATTCCGAATTAGTAACCTAACAATGACAAGAACCCAGCAATTGTTTGTAACGGTACGCAAACTAAAAGGCCACATCGGCATTTACACACCAAATGTCAATGGGTGATCACATCATCAGTAATATACTTAGAAGCCTGGCAACAGCGAGTGATAAATCTAGGTTTATTAATTTCACTTCAACACCAAACACTTCCCAAATAAATGAATGAAAGTAAGCATGTGATCCACCGGGATTCGAACCTTGGTTACCACATACAGATTTTAAACACTCTAACCATTACACCATCAAGGCAGTTATTAATAATTATGTTATTAAATAATAGTTACCTCCAAAGGAAAATACAATAAAAGAGCCATACATGATTGATCTACCTATACTGTAGATTTACCTAATATGTATTATATCAGAGGTGCACAATTGACGAACAAAATTCACTATATTATCATCGAGTTGGATACAATATCATAAGCGCATAATTTATGGGAGTATCATTGTCTGATAATCTATTGGCGTGATGTAAGCTCTTATATAAGGGGTGGGCGTGGCGGCAAGAAGGCGGATGTGCAGGGCATCATGGGAAATGTCAGATGTAAACAAACAAGATGGCGCCAACCCTCTGATTGGCTGTCGGCTAGTGTGATGTCATCCATCAGCTGGGCGGAGGGGGCGTGGGAGGTGGAGCAAAAAAGTAATCGCAAGACGGATTCACACGAACGCTTTTCCTGTATTTCTATAAGTCAACTCATATCTGGCAGTTTCTCAAATATACTTTCATAAAAATTCGGTCACATATAAAAGTCTGCCATTACCCCAGTTATTTATATTAGCGTAAAATGGAGTGTGGAAATCTTACCAGAATAAAGTTGTGGACCAAATACTTCCCGGAAAAAAAATATATATATAATAAAGCCGTGTACACAAATGATAAAGCGAATCCACGCCAACTCTTTTTACAAATAGTTCTCGGGGTAAAACAAAATAATATCATGTAAACTTTCTCTTAAGCGAATCCACGCCAACTCTTTTTACAAATAGTTCTCGGGGTAAAACAAAATAATATCATGTAAACTTTCTCTTAAGCGAATTCACGTCAACTCTTTATACAACTTTGATCCACAACAGGGTCCAGAGAATCCACAATATCACCTTGGCAACATATCCAAGCTATTATGCATTGGTATCAGGAACTATAGTCTATTCGCTGTAAGTAGGCGAGAAATCATGACCTCTACTGTAACTCAAAAACGACTAGAGTAATTCAGCTAACATTTCTACCATTTGGGAAGAGTCAGTCAAGTAATAGATGTGGAAATTTACCGCTAATTTGCTCTAGCCCATTTTGTGTTACAGAGGATAGAGGCCATGATTGCTCGCCTACTTCCAGCGAATAGACTATAGGTTGAAGTAATATTAATGAGCATATCAAACAGTCAAACAGATACACATGAGCTGACACATCCATCTATCCGCCCCTTATTTCTTAACAAAAAAGACGATATGTACAAACTGTCACAACACATGTCAGAAGAGATGGTGTACATTCTGCAATATACCGTACAAGCGTAATGTTATCGTACACACGCACACACACACACACACACACACACACACACACACACACACACACACACACACACACACACACACTCACTTTAAGAATGTGGCTTACAAAACAAACGCTTATCCATAAAACGAATAGAACACGCAATCATGCCTAGAATTTGAGCTGAAGAAACTTAGCACAATTGTACAAAGGAAGCATTTATCATGGACTATTTGCTCTACCTGCAACAACTATTCTTTTGAAGCTGTAAGTAGAACTTCAAGAGAGACTAAGAAAAGAGTAGACAGAACTTTGCACAGATTAAAATTATAGCAATATTCAACCTAAAAACAACTAGGCAACATCTGTATTTGACATCTAGAATATCTCCCTGATATATACAGCAAGTTTTTTGAGATACTAACCATGCCTTAGAGATCCTTGTAACTCGCTCTCCCTCTCCGCCCAGGTCCGCATCAAGTCCCGCAAGACCCCA
>CM064512.1:3356622-3509122 GCA_032716605.1 Paralithodes platypus
CACACACACACACACACACACACACACACACACACACACACACACATACACACACACACACACACACACACACACATACACATTTTCTCTCCCAAGCCCCTCCACGTAAGGGCCAAAAATAACGTTCTCAAAAACCACACATTTTAGGTATGGTCTCAGAGGTAATAGAGTTAACGAGTTTGGGTTCAGCCATGGTCGAGTGGTTGTTGTTGTGGTTGTGGTAGTTAGGTCCGGGGTTGTGGTGTTGGTGGTGTGGTTGTGGCAGTGGTAGTTATGAGTGATTGTGGTAGTTGTATGCAATTATGATCACGGGAATTGCTGTTTTAATCATTGCAGCAGTGAGAAGTTGTCATGGAAATAAGCTTAGTGAAATTAATTATGAGTGTGTTATAATACCACAAAGACGTCAATTGAGATTGCAACTTTGCTTAATATGTTGAATTCTATAGAGGATTAGTTAATTAGTATTTTTATTAATTCTATAGAGGATTAGTTAATTAGTATTTTTATTAATTCTATAGAGGATTAGTTAATTAGTATTTTTATTAATTCTATAGAGGATTAGTTAATTAGTATTTTTATTAATTCTATAGAGGATTAGTTAATTAGTATTTTTATTAATTCTATAGAGGATTAGTTAATTAGTATTTTTATTAATTCTATAGAGGATTAGTTAATTAGTATTTTTATTAATTCTATAGAGGATTAGTTAATTAGTATTTTTATTAATTCTATAGAGGATTAGTTAATTAGTATTTTTATTAATTTCTATAGAGGATTAGTTAATTAGTATTTTTATTAATTCTATAGAGGATTAGTTAATTAGTATTTTTATTAATTCTATAGAGGATTAGTTAATTAGTATTTTTATTAATTCTATAGAGGATTAGTTAATTAGTATTTTTATTAATTCTATAGAGGATTAGTTAATTAGTATTTTTATTAATTCTATAGAGGATTAGTTAATTAGTATTTTTATTAATTCATTAAACTAGTTATTTAATGTATTAGTTATTTATTGTTACCTGTAGTAATCAATTAGATTAGATGATGAATTATTCAAAGCCTGTGTTTTTCCCCAGCATACTGTGTATACTGTATATTGTAATTAGGTTGTAAGTATAGACAGTATGTGTTCAGCATTCGTAATATTTTCAGTATATAATTATAACAAATACATCTTTTATTATAACAAATACATCTTTTATTATAACAAATACATCTTTTATTATAACATACATCTTTTATTATAATAAATACATCTTTTATTATAACAAATACATCTTTTATTATAACAAATACATCTTTTATTATAACAAATACATCTTTTATTATAACAAATACATCTTTTATTATAACAAATTCAAGTTTAATATAATCAAATACATCTTTTATTATAACAAATACATCTTTTATTATAACAAATACATCTTTTATTATAACATACATCTTTTATTATAACAAATACATCTTTTATTATAACAAATACATCTTTTATTATAACAAATACATCTTTTATTATAACATACATCTTTTATTATAACAAATACATCTTTTATTATAACAAATACATCTTTTATTATAACAAATACATCTTTATTATAACAAATACATCTTTTATTATAACAAATACATCTTTTATTATAACAAATACATCTTTTATTATAACAAAATACATATTTTATTATTACAAATACATCTTTTATTATAACAAATTCAAGTTTATTATAATCAAATATACGTCAAGGTTTTCTTTACGTTGTTTACTTCTTTTGTTCATACAGTAGAGTAATCCATAATACCTCATCATGATTGCTAGATCAAATGTATTCAGTTAATGTCACACCTTCTATTGATAATTTAGCAAGTTATTTGTTTAGTTACCCATAGTACGTATCTGATTAGTTGTGAAGTTAGTTATATTTTATCAATTACACAAAAAGCCTTAAGGGAGCCCATCTCACTTTTTTTTTTTCTCTTTCTCTCCCTCTCTCTTTGGCTTGTATCCATTCGGACCCATTCAGCCTACTGTTTTAAGACGTTTACCCCCATCCAGGTGTCAATATTTTCCTGGCGAGCGGTAGCGAGCCAGCATATATATATATTTGTTTTGACAGCAAGCTGAATTTGTACATTTTTCGTTAGAAAAATTTCTCCGGCGAAGCCGGATTTCTCCTTACAATGCTGGCTCGCTATCGCTCGCCAGGAAGAAATCGACACCTGGATGGGAATAAACGTTTAAAACAGTTGGCTGAATGGGGCCCAATGGATACAGGCCATGGAAAGAGAGAAAAGGAGAGAAAGATTAAAAACAATCCGGTGACCCCCCTTAAAATGTATGAGTGATTTTAATGCGGTCATAAATAGTGATCTCCGTGTTACATTCCCACCCCTTTCAATATCTTAGGTGGAATATATTATCTCTCTCTCTCTCTCTCTCTCTCTCTCTCTCTATCTCTATATATATATATTTATCTCTGTCTATCTATATCTCTATCTCTCACACAAATAAAGTATGTACTCTGGATAACTCTTCTCATCTACCAATCAATATATTATCTACCTTTTTATCTACGCCTATAGCTATCTGACCATCTATCACAAAAACAAATACAAGATGAACCCCCCCCCCCCCTATGATTCAAAGAGTGACCTGTGATTGGAAAGCACCGGGCCAAAAGCAATACAGTTTGAATATCATTGACTGGTGATTGAGCTAGCTATTGTGTGTGTGTGTGTGTGTCAGGATGTTTGTGTGTGTGTGTGTGTGTGTGTGTGTGTGTGTGTGTGTGTGTGTGTGTGTGTGTGTGTCAGGATGTTGCGGTTGATAGGCTGTGGTCATGAGGGTCAGAGAAATCAAGGTTGTTTATTTATGTATTGTATTAATATATATATGTATACTGTGTGTATTAATATATATATATGTATACTGTGTGTATTAATATATATATATGTATACTGTGTATATTATATAACGCGGATGTTCACGAGTGATAATAACAAGTGCCTTGACCCAATGCTAAGCAAATAAAAACAATATGAAAATAAGAATAAGAATAATTTCAATAATAAAAAACATCAATGTTAACTACAACAATAATAAAAAACATCAATGTTAACTACAAAATCAATAATAAAGTAAAATTACAATAAATGCAATAATATCCCAGGTCATCTTTTTGGTCTGAGGGGGAAGACTAGTAGCCTGCGTGGACTGGAATGTGGGGCACAGGAAGCCTTAAGGGGGTAGTGCTGGGTTTTTAGTCTACTGTATATATGTATTTATTTATATATTTTTGAGCTTCCTCGCTAGACCTCCATCAAGCTTAGAAAAATACTCCCTAGACCCCCTTTCAAGATAAATTTGTCCCGGCCGGCCGGTTCCTTCTAAAATTGGAGGCTCGCTCTCGCTCGCCAGGAAAAAATCGACACCTACAGGGCACGAAAGGTTTTAATATTGATATAAAAATGAGGCGAAAGGTCTCAAAATCGCCAAACTAACGGACCGAACGGCTTAAAACCTCAAAACGAATATGCTAAACATGAGGGAGAAGGGGGTCCATATAAAGCGAGTACTACCCCCCTTAATACATCCTGGTGCTGTACAGGGGGTCATTCTGTTAGCTGTATTCCCCCCCCCCCCGCAGGGTATTGTTGTTGACCCTGTGTGTGTGATTTGCATTCTATGTTGATCTTTGTATTTGTATTAACGCTATATTTGTATTAACGCTATATTTGTATTAACGCTTTATTTGTATTAACGCTATATTTGTTGATATGTTTGACAGTTACTGTAGAATTGGGTCTGTATTGGAAAGTAGTGTTGTGTTTATATATTGGATTTTTAAGACACTAATGCTTGTATTTTATTCACCTGCTTTTTGTGCCTCACTTTAATTTGGTTTGATTCGTTGATGGATTGTGAGATACAAACAAAATCAATATAAATTATCATAAATATATATGTCATCATATTTACCTGAGATGGAACTTTACAATAGGCCACTTACGTGAGGTTTCTATTTACTGATAGGTGGTATGTGTATCGTCATGGTCATAGTCTCCATTCCATTCATAAGAATTCGTAGACTCCTTTATGTTTTTATGTATGCAATTATAACTATCTGGATCGATTTTTAGATATAACTTGCTTTTCAATAATTAGTATATATAGTTGTGTAGTTGATGTTTAGACAATTATATTCATATATTCGTTTCCAGAGATATACTTCCATAATTAGAAATAGGTGAGGTCAACGAGTATATATGAGTGGGCTACAGACCAAGGCATCCGAGTGTTGGTACCCGCGTTGTGCAGTGACAACATATCTATGGATCGATATTCAATGTTCCATTATTGTAGATTACACTCTAAGTCTAATAGAATACAAAATTGTCATTTGATATAAGCTTCATAAAAGTGTCTTAGTAAATGTATTGGAACATCGCAGGTTGAACCATTGCACCATTAAGATTTCAATAATGACATAATATCCCCAAATTGCCTAAAGTCCGCTCTTTTTTACCCGACTGATAACTGATGCAGCCCATAAAATCTCACCTGCCCCATTACCTCCAGTAAGTGCCATTATCTTCACCACCATGCGTACTCCATCACCACCATTAAGTGCACCATAACTTCCATTGTTATTACCACCTTCACCACCACAGTCGCCAGTCGTAAGAAAACCTACCACTCAATTGTATTAGTGTCTTCATTAACTCAGTCACTTGGTATAAAAAAACCTACCTCTTTAATCGTGTATGAATATTTTCATTATCTCAGTCGCCAATTTCAAATATGAATATGCATTGTCTTACTAGGGGAAACAATTAAAAATCCTACTTCTCAAATTTTGTATTAATTGTTTCATTATCTCAGTCGCCAGTTAGAACAATTAATATACATTGTCATAATAAGGGGAACACTTTAAACAATAGGAAGGAGAACAGCCCTCCACCCTTTACTCTTCTAACTTGCTCTTCCTTTCCTCCTTTACTTCGTTCTAATTCATCTGGACCTCTCGCCTCCCCAACCTGTCTATCCTCCTCAACGTTAACTCTTACTTAAACTCCGCAAAGAATAATATTTGTGTAGTAGGTGGTATTAGCACGATACTTCATCATTATTGGTTAAACAAATTGTATGGCAAAATTGTCTAAATTGTGTATAAATTGACGATGAAGAGAAAGGCAACATTGACACACACACACACACATATATAATGTATATACGTATATATATATATATATATATATATATATATATATATATATATATATATATATATATATATATATATATATATATATATATATATATCTATATATATATATATATATACCGGTATATATATTGAATTATATTATATGAGAGAGAGAGAGACGCACCACCTGTCTATAGTGACAAATGACTCGTGGCAGACTCCATGTTTATGACCCACTTTTTTCTTTTTCTTTTTTGTGAGAGGGGGTTATAACTGACAGCTGCAAGGGGGGGGGGGGGGGCTAAGAAAGACATTTTTGTTTTCAATCATAATAATTATAGTCTATTTTCAGGACTCTTAGTAAGTAGTTGTGCTCAAGATGGAGAATGGAAGCTCGAGGTAGAGGGAACTATCTTTGTGGTTATAACAATGCAAGTCTCGAAATAATTGATATGGACTTGTGATTGTAGTAAGATATACGTACACAATCTTAAGGGGGGATGGGCCGGTTTTCTGGACCACTTTCTCCCTCTTGTTTAGCCACATTAGTTTTCAGATGTTCAAATGTTTGCCCCATTAGTTAGTCGATTTTAAGACCTTTCGCCCCATTTCTTCGTCAATATTTAGACCTTTCGTGCTATTTAGGTGTCGATTTTGTCCCTGGCGAACGATAGTGAGCCTGTAATATTGGAAAAACCGGCCTTCGGACGGGACATTTTTCTACTGAAAAATGTACAAATATACCAAAAGGGGGATATAATGGATGTTTTTTTTTTTGTATTTTAAATTTGATGGAGGTCTAGGGAGGAAACTAGAAAAATAATGAATACATGCAAAAATCGCCCAAAAAGTGAACCAATCGCAACTCTCTTTCAAAAGGAAACTAGAAAAATAATGATTACATGCAAAAATCGCCCAAAAAGTGAACCAGTCGCAAGTTTCTTTCAAAATCCGATGACGCATTTCTTTTCCGTTTTCTGGCTGTTATTAGACGATCGTAGTCAGATTAGGAAAGGTATATATATGGAAGTCAGAGGGTTATTTGAGAGTGTATTAATTTACCCTTATAATTCCCCCAGATCCTTCCTAAAAATTTCTAAAATCGTTTGATGATAGTCAGAATAAGCCCTCAAAAGGAGTCATATAATCTTTAAATGGTTAATGTTAACATCTGACAAACACAATAATAGTACAAGAACAAATGTGAAAGAGGGAAATGGGCTAAAAAGTATGATGAATATAAACACCGTATGAGGAGGAGCACTTTATTGACAACGTTTCGCAGATAGCTTCATCAATCCAATGACCTGGTGAAGCTATCTGCGAAACGTCAATAAAACGTTGTCAATAAAACGTTGTCAATAAAGTGCTCCTCCTCATATGGTGTTTATATCCATTCTGTCTACTTTTCTAAATGTATTTGTATTTTAAGAAGTGTATGATGTTGTTATGGGTGATTATTTTGATATATAATTAGACAAATACAATTCAAATGAAATCGTAATCATAGTTTTTTTGTTTTTTATATATCCGTTTCAACGCGATTACAGTATGTATATTTGTTTATTCTGATAAATATTTGATGAGTGTAGTATGGCTTATTATTTATTCTATCCCCGTGATGATTAATGTGCTATTCTAAGCTGCTTGAGAGAGAGAGAGAGAGAGAGTGAGAGAGAGAGAGAGATGAAGACAACTAATAGGAAGAGAGAGAGAGAGAGATGAAGACAGAAGGAAGGAAGAGGAAGTTGGAGAAAGTACAGTAAGGTGTTAAAATTGTAAAGTCTATGAAGTGAATCGTTGAAAACAAGAGAGAGAGAGAGATAGAGAGAGATGAAGAAGACTAATAGGAAGTTAGAGAGAGAGCGAGGAGGGGGGAGGGAGACGGAGAAAGAGAGAGAGAGAGCGAGATAGAGAGAGAAATGAGTTAGACTTAGAGTGAGAGAGAGAGAGAGATGCCGAGAGCGAGTGAGAGAGAGAGAGAGAGAGAGAGTCAGAGATAGAATAGGAAGTTAGAGAAAGCAGAGAAAGGTATTACAGTGATAATGTAAAGCATAACAAGTGATGCTCAGAGAACAATACAGTGATAATGTTGAGAGAGGGTAGTTGCAAAGCACCCAGGCTATTACGAGTGCTAGGGTAGACTTCCGATTTACCTGTGTCTGTCTGTCATTATCTCTGACGCCGGGGTTATGTAATCGTCTATGTCTATTTACCTGTCTGTCTATTTACAAATCTATCTCTTGCTATGTGTACTTGCGTAAATATATCAGTATGTGCGTATGTATGTATGTATATGTATGTATGCTTCTTCCTATGTGTCTGTGCGTTTGGCAGGCTCTCTGTGTATTTATCTGTATATATTTGTCCTCGTATATGTATCGGTATGTATGTATGTGTACTTTGTGTAGGGAATATCGCATCGAGTACCTCAGTGTGTCTGTTGTGTATCTGCCTGTCTGCATGTATGCCCTTCTCTATAATATATCTTAACTCTGTTTACCTTTATGAGTGTCTTTGTATATAGCCTACATCTGCGTGACAACAAAAGAAGATGATACATGTGTTTGTATCTTTGGCCTGATGAAGCTATATGCGAAACGTTGTCAATAAAGTGCTCTTCCTTACATGGTGTTTATTTTCATTCTGTCTACTTCTCAAGATATATTGTTATCAATGTTTGTATCTCTTAAAATTCTCTCCCGCACGCCATGTTTACACTTCAACCGCTAAATGTAAGACGGCAAGCATGTGTATGAAGCATGTGGTAGCCCAGTATACATGTTGACTTACCACACGCCATCACAACATACGTGCCAGGTGTTGTCTCCCTTGTATATTCAATTACCGGATGTCTTGCTTCTTTCTCGGTGACTGATTTTCTCTCACGGTTCATTTTTTGCGCTTCCTTAGCTTGTCACTGGTGGGTTATGTAGATTTATGGCCGTATTGTCTTTATTTATTTTAGTAGAGGATAAATGTGTTGAGTGTTATAAATGTGTATTACTGTGTGTGTGTGTGTGTGTGTGTGTGTATGTGTGTGTGTGTGTGTGTGTGTGTGTGTGTGTGTGTGTGTGTGTGTGTGTGTGTGTGTGTGTGTGTGTGTGTGTGTGTGTGTGTGTGTGTGTGTGTGTGTGTTGCTCTATAATCTACTATACAAAGGGCACTTTCTGTGAGTAGAAAATGAGTTAAGATATTCTCCATGCACACACCCACCATTCAGAAGGGAAGCTCTAGAGAAAGCCCGCAGAACAAAAGCCGACCTAAAGGCGTGACTCGGAGAATATCGGAAACAAAATGAAATAATCAGATACACGCCCGCACGCCCGAACCCTCTAATTTTCGCACCTCCGCCCGTGTACAGTCGAGTGCAAAAGTCGTGTTGTCGCCTTCATACCTGCGACTTTCCTTGCTTGAGATACGAAACAATACCGTACTCTTGGTGAATGTGTCCTCCAAATATCCTACTACACCTCCCACATAGGTCGACCACATACCTCTACCACACCTCCCCTACCACATATCTTTTACCCCACACCCCTCCACATACCTCTATCACACCTCACCTACCCCTCCCACATCCCTCGACCACATATCTTTTACTCCCCACCCCTCCACACCTCTCCAAACACCATCACCCCACCTCTTGTCTCCTAACCACACCTCTCCATCAAATCCTACAACTCACTTCCATATCCCACAGTTATTACCCACTTCCCACATCAGTTATTCTTTTCCCCACAGCTTGTAAACCTCCTCCCACACCTCACTTCCTCATCCCACACCTCTCTTACCTCCTCCCACACCTCACTTCCTCATCCCACACCTCTCTTACCTCCTCCCACACCTCACTTCCCTCTCCCACACCTCACTTACCTCTCCCACACCTCTCTTACCTCTCCCACACAACCCCACACCCCTTCTACACACCCCAGACCTCTCCCACGCACCTTCACAACCCTCCCACATGTTTTTTACCCCTCTCACACGCCCCCTCCGCTCGCGTTAAGCCACAATTGATGTGTTCTGTCATTGTGTTGGGCCCATACGCCGTTTTGTATCAGAGCCTTGATTGTGGGTTGTGTGGTGGTGGGTGTGGCGGGGAGAGGTGTGGGAGGGATAGGAGATAGGGAAGTGTGTGGGAGGAGAGAGAGAGAGAAGTGTGTGGTGGTGAGGGTAAGGGATAGGGGCGGGGAAAGGTAGAGATGTGTAATGGAGGAAGTAGGTGGAGGTATGGGAGGGGAGAGGTAGGAAGGTGTGTGGTGGGTAGGTGTGGGAGGAGAGAGATAGGGAGGTGTTCGGGGGTGGGGGGAGGGGAGGAAGTGTGAGGAGGGTGAGGGGTGGTGGGAGGGGAGAGATATTGACATGTGTGGGGGTTGGGCGAAAGGGTTGTGGAACTGGGAAGGGGGCTGTGTAAGGAGCAAGGGGGAGAAGGCTGTGGAGGGGATTGTGGAAGGAGGAAGAGGAACGGTGGAAGGGAGGGAGGGGGGCGGGGGAAGACACGGAGGTAGCCACACAGTCATTCACGAAACTAAGGGCTGTTATTTGTTCTTTATTATATTATATACATCACGGGATTTTCTCGCCGTTTTTCCCTTCTGGAGCAAATTAGGTGATGTTACTTTTACACCGCTACCGTGTATTTCTCAGGCGTGTGTTTGTCTGTTTTATATGTGTATTAATGTGTTTTAATTTTTACGTGTTTTTTTCTTTCTCCTACACGATTTGACATTAGATTGGTATATCCCTAAAATAACTGTGCGTTTGTTTATAGCTTTTCAGTTATTTCATAAAAACGAATGAGACTGTATATCACTTTAAACCCGCTTATTCTTTCTTTTTTATCTTCATTTTATGGTTTTGCTTTCGTTGTATTTTAATTACATTCCCATTTTGTATACTCTTTCCTTCTCCTGTTTCCTTACTTTAGCATTTCTCTAACCATCGTCTTCCGTTCTTTTCTACTCGTTCTTCCTCTTTCGTGCATTTGTTCCACCTACCTAAATTTCCCCTATCCATCTTTCCCTACCCCCCTACCCCCTCCTCCCCCCACCACCACGGGAATGTTACGCGCCCACTAATAAATCCACTATACCCCCCTCCCCTCTCCCAGCCCTAACAAATGTCCACTAGTTGAGTTATACCTGTGCTTCAGGCGACTTTCTCGGGGCGGGTCACTTCTTTCACCGTTTTCTTTTGGCTCCCCGTTTTCTTGTGATCGGGTGTTTTGTTTTCCTCTCGTTCTTACCTCGTTCTCTTTTCTTCTCTCCAGTTCTTCACATTATTTTAAGTTCTTGTTCTCTCACCTTACAAATATATCGAGTAATCTTGCCAAATATACACGGCTGCAGAAGATCCCGAACATGATAATGAGTGATAATTGTGTACCCATTGAGTATACTGTACATATAATCCAATTTGCATATATCTGCTCCAAGGGATAGGTCCAAACAATTCATACCATAACATATCATGACCTAGCATAACACTGCAGGGCCTACCAAGGATATCCATACTCTCTTTCAGACCTTATAGATAACTCAGAACCCCTTGTGCGTTCTATTATGGTGAAATGTACAGCTATTGATAAATGGTCGTTTGCTCGTTAGTTAGTTAGTTATGCAAATATATCCATTTAGATTGATGTGCAGATCAAATCAGGTACATGTTAATAAATACATAATATGTCGATTGATTTTTGGATGGAATTTACTTTTCAATAGAAAGTATAATAGTAATTTAGTTGATGAATATAAAAATGCAGGCATAGATTCGTTTCAAGATTTATACTTCCATAATTAGATCATATTACCACTCTGGCTAAAACAGCTTCCCAGAAGTTAGGTGTGCTCAACTATCTCCATGGGTTCTTTACCCTCACACAGGTCAGCTTCTTGCTCTGTACAGGTGCACTGTACACCCATGTATCGAGTATTGTTCGCATGTGTAGGGAGGTTCAACCCATACCACACTTCTCGAAAGGGTAGAGTCCAAATAATGTTGTCTCATCAATCTCTCTCTACAGGTCGCAATGTTGCATATCTCTCACTCTTCTACCACTATTACAATAATCAATGTTCTTCAGAGCTTTCTCAGTGCGTACCTCCTCCCTTACGGAGTGGGAGGCACCCGCCATTCAACACCTTCCCACCCCTATTCTATCCAACTCTTTAACCCAAGAGTAAACCGACTATCCCAGTCTTTCTTTTACTCGACAGATAAGCTCTAGAAGTCGCTCCCTCAACCTGTCTTTCCCTCATCCTATCTGATTCAAGTTCCGTGCTTGGCGGGGGGGGGGGGGGGGGGGGCACTTGTTATAGGCCGCTTTGCCTTTTGTCTCCTTCGTACACATACTAAATAAATATTCTATTATATTAATAGCCAAACAAAAAGTGAGCTCCTGGAATGTTTAGGAGTGACTGTACTGAGATGTGAAGTATCTAGCATTGACAACAAGGTAAAGGAGTAGAGTGTGTTGGAAAGTGTGTCACCATCCCATGTTAGATTAGTTAAGGGGGTTAACGGCTATTTTTCTCTTCTTTTCACTCTTTCGCTGGCTTGTCTCTATTCGGCCCCATTTAGCCTACTGTTTTAAGACGTTTATCCCCATCCAGGTGTTGATCTTTTTCTGGCGAGCGACAGCGAGCCAGCATTGTATGAAGAAACCCGGCTTCGCCGGAGAAATTTTTCTATCGAAAAATTTACAAATTTAGGTTGCTGTCAAAAACACATTAAAAATATGCTGACTCGCTACCGCTCGCCAGGAAAAATCGACACCTGGATGGGGATAAATGTCTTAAAACAGTAGACTGAATGAGGCCGAATGGAAATAACCCAGAGAGAGAGAGAGAGAGGGAGAGAGAGAAAAAACACGAAGTGGGCCCCCCTAAGGTGGTTAACGGCTGGTCATGGATAATGTTGGCCCCCTGTGTACATGTGTGTGTGATAGCTGCCCTGTCTCCCAAGCTATTTGTCCACATAACGCACGCTAGTCTTTATAAGTTAGTCCCATAATACTACCGGTACTTAACACTATTGAAGGTGTTTTATAGGTGTTTTTTGTGTAATTATTTAGTTTAGTGTTAGTTTTATATATACTGTATGTGCTTCAGGCAAATCCGTCACAAATTCCAAAAGTTATTCTGGTAATATTCCACCCCAAAAATATATAAATGTACAGTATATACGGTACGAACTTAAATCCTAAAGAAAAACAAAGGGAAAGTTTCATTATGGTTTGTAAATAGATGTTTTTTTTTTCTAATTCCTGTAAGAGGTAGAATTTATGACTCGTGAGAAATAACACACCGCAACAAACTATTGGGCCAATAAATTTCGAGGTTTGAGAGAGAGAGAGAGAGAGAGAGAGAGAGAGGGAGGAAATAATGTTTAAAGTATTATATATTATTGTTGTTGTCGTCGTTGTTGTTGTTGTTGTTTTTATTTTTTTATATTATTTTTGTTTTGTTATTTTGTTGCTTAGAGAAAGAGAGGGGGGAAAGGAGGGAGTAATGTGTGGTAATAATAGGAAATATGGTTGTTGTTGTTTATGCAGTGTTATTTGTTATTCTTTCTATTGTTTTTGTTGAGAGAGAGAGAGAGAGAGAGAGAGAGAGAGAGACAGAGAGAGAGACTTAAGCCTTTCTCTTTTTTAGGTGTCTTTCCACGGGGCAAATTCCCTCCTTCGTAATTCGTGTAATTCACTTTATGGCCTTACTATATATCCATTTATATAATTTATTTGTACACACACACACACACATACACACACACACACACACACACACACACACACACACACACACACACACACACACACACACACACACACACACACATATTTCATTCATTACTTATCTTTGTATAGTAGTTTTATATTGCTGTCTACTGATGAACCTTGCGAAAATGTAATGCACACTATTAATATTGATAAACAAGGCAATATTAAATGTTGTCAATAGGGTAATTTGTGCTAAAAATGAAAAATTAGTTATTAATTCTTATGACAATTGATATCCTTTAACAGGAGACAGTGACGTTCTAAATAATTGTGGACGTGAAATAGAAAAATCCATATTAGCTCAGCAAGTACGATAAATTCTGAGCTATAAATCAATATGTCTGTGTAGTGATAATGAATAAGAAACCTAAGAAAAGAAAGATGTAATTTTTTTCGTCATAGAAAACAATATATATACATCTTCAGAATGTGGTGGGTGAATTTAATCTAGAAATAAGTGATCTAAACGAAAAGGAAACCCAACCATGAGATGCAAAAGGCTTCAAGTTACTGGTGATCCGAATTGAGTATCGAAGCGGCAAGATGAGACTTCGAGACCACAGTGTGAAGCTTCGGAGGCACCAGGTGTATGGATATGGCTTGGTGAGTTGAGGGTATGGGGAAGGGAGTGTGTCAAATTAGTTAGTTAGTTAAAATAAGACTTCCGAGGCTATCAATCCTTATGGATTATTAAGCCAGCACACTGGAAATCAAGAATTCGTGTCCAACCTGCATTATTTTCATTTATAATTTGCTCGTTAGCCTTGGTCGGCAACTCATCTAGGGGAGACAACCTTATACAAATCCGGGTGGATGGGACTCGTCAGCCTTGGTTGGCAACCTGTCTAGGGGAGTAAACCTGATACAAATCCGTACTGCTTACCTAGGGGTAAGGCAGGTTAGTGGATGGATTAGCCGAACACCACTGCAGAAAAATAGTGCTAACAAGATACACAGAGGGCCTCGGAGTCGGACGGATCCTAAATTGAATGGTCAATCCTGTAAGTCCTTCACTAAACTGGCTCGGGTTGTCCCTCTCACAGGGTATAGGTCCGCTTGGGGGCATTCTGTGTATGGCCACCCTCGTAAGGGGAGTAAGGCGTCCGGCAATAGATAGATAGATAGACAATATAAATACAATAAAATAAAACAAAATTGTCCTTGAAATGCTTAGGAATAGTCGTTTTTATTCCAGCTTTGTTTATAGCTTTGTTGAGCAGTGTTCTTATTATTTCATCAAGAGAGCAATATATAAATAGCATGTTGTGTATGTGGGACAATTATTTGTTTAGCTTGATTAGTAAAAAAAAAATAATAATCTAGGTGTATGGAGGAGACAAAAGGCAAGTGTCTCCCCCAAAGTAAAAGAGTGACAGAGCCAAATTCAAGAGACGTTGGAGTCAAAATGCCTGGACACACAAAGTTTAAAGCAGTCTTAAGTCATAGGATGAAGGAAAGATTGATTGAGGGAGAGAGTTCCAGAGTTCACTTGTTGAGTAGAAGAAAGACTAAGTACATAGACAAAGAGAAAGACAAAATAGTTAAGAGTACAAGAAAGGTGAAGAAAGACTGAAAAGTAGATAAACAGAGAAAGACAGCCATACAGAAAGTAACAGAAAGACAGCCATACAGAGAGTAACAGAAAGACAGCCATACAGAGAGTAACAGAAAGACAGCCATACAGAGAGTAACAGAAAGACAGCCATACAGAGAGTAACAGAAAGACAGCCATACAGAGAGTAACATAAAGACAGCCATACAGAGAGTAACAGAAAGACAGCCATACAGAGAGTAACAGAAAGACAGCCATACAGAGAGTAACAGAAAGACAGCCATACAGAGAGTAACAGAAAGACAGCCATACAGAGAGTAACAGAAAGACAGCCATACAGAGAGTAACAGAAAGACAGCCATACAGAGAGTACCAGAAAGACAGCCATACAGAGAGTAACAGAAAGACAGCCATACAGAGAGTAACAGAAAGACAGCCATACAGAGAGTAACAGAAAGACAGCCATACAGAGAGTAACAGAAAGACAGCCATACAGAGAGTAACAGAAAGACAGCCATACAGAGAGTAACAGAAAGACAGCCATACAGAGAGTAACAGAAAGGCGAAGATAGACTTATAGCTTTTGAGATAATGAAATAGATAGAGACAGAGAAAGACAGCTAAGGCAAGGAACAGAAAGGCGAAGATAGACTTATAGCTTTTGAGATAATGAAATAGATAGAGACAGAGAAAGACAGCTAAGGCAAGGAACAGAAAGGCGAAGACAGATAGACAGAGAAAGACAGCTATATGAGAGTAACCGAAAGACGAACATAGACTTATAGCTATTGAGATAAAGAAATAGATAGCGAAAGTGAAAAACAGCGATGGAGAGTAACAGAAAGGCGAAGACAGACTCATAGCACATACACACACAGTCCTGTAAAAGAAAGGGAGAGAGGGGGCGCCGTCAGGAAGGGGAAGTCAATAAGAAACAAGACAAGAGGAAGCAACTCGAAGTGGGGGTGATAGCAACAGCGCCGTATTATTGACAGTATGGACGGCTGAGAGTGATTACAACATGAGAGACAGACAGACAGATAGACAGGGGGTGGAATGAGTGAGTGACGGAGGAGGAGGTGTGTGTAGTGAATGATTGAATCAGTGAAAGTGTGACGAGAGAGAGGTGAGGGGAGAGAGAGAGAGAGAGGAAAGAAAGAGACAGGGAGAGAGAGCGAGAGCGAGAGACAAAAAGAGAGATAGAGTGTGTGTGTGAGCGAGAGCGAGAGAGAAAGAGAGATAGAAGAAGGTGAACATGTAATAGACTGTATTGATTCTAAAATATTGAGAACATTATACGTGATGCATAATAATTGTAGATACAAATGGAGATACACAAAGTTATTAAGGGGACAGTGGCTATGTTTTGGGGTCTATTAATTTATTTATTTTAGTTTCCTCGCTAATAATATATGCATTTAGTATTCTTTATTTACCTATGTATGTATTTATTAATTATTTGTATTATTATGTATGTATTTATTAATTATTTGTATTATTATGTATGCATTTATTAATTATTTGTATTATTATGTATGTATCTATTAATTATTTGTATTATTATGTATGTATTTATTGATTATTTACTCATTGCTTATTGTATTAATTTATTTATATTCTCATTACATCTGTCTAACCCTGGTTAGTTAAAATATAGTTAAAATAAGACTTCAGGGGCTATAAATCCTATTGGATTATTAAGCCAGCACACTGTAAGTCAAGCTTATTGTCAGGACTGGAGCCTCTCTGCGAGAACTCCAGTCCCTTGTAACCCTGATTAAGTGTACTAAACTATTTATTCTTTTCTCCTGCCACAGTCGACGCTGGTGCCGTCAGGAGGGGGGATGCGTCCCCGGGTCAACAAACTACAGACACTGGAAGCCAAGGTAGGTGGACACTCCGTCATTGTTTTACGCACCCACCGGGATTCGAACTCGGGCCCCTTTGTTGTGTGGTTCCGAACGGCAGAGAGAGAGAGAGAGAGAGAGAGAGAGAGAGAGAGAGAGAGAGAGAGAGAGAGAGAGAGAGAGAGAGAGAGAGAGAGAGAGAGAGAGAGAGAGAGAGAGAGTGAGAGAGAGAGAGAGAGAGAGAGAGAGAGAGAGAGAGAGAGAGAGAGAGAGAGAGAGTGAGAGAGAGAGAGAGAGAGAGAGAGAGAGAGAGAGAGAGCCATACCCTGTTCCAAATAGGTAGGCCAAGAATTGTGAACCCTAACCCCTGTAACTCACATAGGGCTGGAACAAATGGGCTGTAAATCTCCACACCTATTCCCTGGCTGACCCTTCCCAAAAAACAGAACTATTAGCTTGATTAATCTAGTCTTTTGTGAATTATATAGGTTATTGGTCAAGACTTTTTGCATACTCATTTGGAACAGGGTATAGCGTCTTGGCATTCACTAGACTCTGTTTCATTTCATTGCTATCTCTTCATCTTGATTACTCCGCTTTTGTGCAGGTTTTGTAGCGAAATATGTTGTTAATTTTTAAACTTGTCACTAATATGAAGCAGCGACACAGTAGTTTCCCGTTTCCCCGTTAGTTATTGAGAAATCAGTTGCTAAAGGATTAGTTTTACCGTCAGATAAAATAAAACCGAGTATAGTGCACTCCCACAATGAGGTAAGTTTCACAGGAACACAACACACGCATACATATATACATACATTCACGATCATTAATTCGAATACATACACATTCGAATCTGTATAATGCGCATCATTGATTTTTTTTTTTTTTTTTTTTTTTTTTTTTTTTTTTTTTTTTTTTTTTTTTTTTACGAGTGTAGTGTTTCTTAAGCAGTGGTTAACTCATCTGATTAGTCAACTGATAATTAAAAGAAACCACACTCGCAATTCATTCGTACTATTTTACTTTCATACACAAGATCACGGCGAGGAACGGAACCTATGTGGGCAACTGTACGTAACTTGGTAGCCAGGGGGTGAAATGTTCGAAACTTGTGGGGGAACAAATGGTGCTAGGGGGCGACACCCCCCTCGGAGACCCTTCATTAATTTGATGCCTTACCTTGTACTTTCATGTGTAGAGGGGTGATATGTGCGGTAGGTTGCTATACTACTACTACTACTACTACTACTACTACTATGCAACCTACCGCACATTTCGTAATAGTAGTAGTAGTAGTAGTAATTGTAGTTGTGGTAGTAGTGGTATTGGAGGTGGTAGTAATAGTAACCCTAATAGTAGTAGTAGAAGTAAGAGTAGTACTTAGTAGTATTAATAGTGGTATTATTAGTAGTAGCAGTAATAGTAATAATAGTGGTAGTAGTAGTAGTAGTAGTATGAGTAGTAGTAGTAGTAGTAGTAGTAGTAGTAGTTGTATTTAATAACAATGATAATGATGTCACTATTGTTTTTGTTGCTGATGTTTCTTGTTTCTTGTTCCTGTCGGTGTTGTTATTGTTTTTGATTGTTGCTATTGTTGTTGCTGTGATTTTGTTTTTGTTTCCTGTTTTTGCTATATCGCTCTTGCTCTCTATAACTCCCCCCCCCTCCCCCCTAACTATTTCGCTTTCTAGATGGATATATTCAAAGTTAGATTTTGATGCAGAAATACACACAAACATACACACACACACTGCCTCTCTCTCTCTCCGTCGTCATTCATCTCTCTTTCCTGCATATTTCTTCTTCTTCCTTCTCTTCTTCCCTACTCCTTCCATCTCCTCCTCCTAAACCTCTCCCTTTTCTCCTCCTCCTCCTCCTCTTCTATCCTCCTTACTCCTCCCTTCCTAGCTCTTCCTCCTCCCTCTCCTCTCCCATCTTCTCCTCCTCCCATTCCTCCTCCTCTTCCTCCTCCATCACCCCTAGTCGCAAAACTCTGCGCCAAAAAATTCACACACACAGAACTTTCTATTAGATTATCTCTGTGTGAATTTGAGAGGGATGGATTATGTGCCCTCCTTTCTACAGTATCTATCTGTTTGTGTATCTATCTATATGTCTGTCTGTCTGTCTATCTACCTATCTATCTGTCTGCCTATCTGTCTATTTATCTCTTGAACTGTCTCTCTCCTCCATTCATTCATCCAAACATGTATCCATTTATCTGTGTATCTATATTATTACCTCTCTCTCTCTCTCTCTCTCTCTCTCTCTCTCTCTCTCTCTCTCTCTCTCTCTCTCTCTCTCTCTCTTTCATCTCTCTCTCCCTCTCTCTCTCTCTCTCTCTCTCTCTCTCTCTCTCTCTCTCTCTCTCTCTCTCTCTCTCTCTCTCTCTCACACACACACACATATCTAAGGTTCTAAAATACATGGCCATCCCCGAAATGAAGTCCAACCCAGAATATGTTTAGGCTTCCTATCCAAACAATCTCCTCACGTTCGTCCCACTGAGCTTGCTGATGGATTATAGAGTATCGTCGTAGGGTACAGTCGGCCATATAAGTGATGTCTCGGCACCAGGTATATATTTGGATCAATAACTGGGATCGGCATTATCTCAACATGTTTTCTTCCGGTCGAGTGCGATATACAAACACTTACCCACACTTCACCCACTTACCCACACTTAATTACCCACTTAAACACTTTACCCACTTAGCCACCCTATTCAACATCTGGCGTTAACCCCTTCACCACCATTATGTAATGCGTATCGTATTCTGTTTACCATTGGACGATTTTCTTTAGTTTAACATTTACCTTTACGACTCAAATGGGTAAATACGATCTCAATAAAACCTCTTACTAACATAGGTCCTTCTTAAACTACATAAAATCATCTATTATTAGCCAGAATCAAAGGTAAAACGACGTCATCCTCATGCTAAAAATACAAATAGTTTTTATCTTCTCCTTGATTAACCCTTTCAATAATATGACGTCTGTTGTTTACGATTACAGGTGGGTAGTTTTATTATGGCTATCGTTGGGTAATTTTATTGAGGGATCGTGCGCGCGGTTGTGGTTTGTTTCCCCTCCGAGCTACGTACGTGGCTTTATTAAGCAGTGAGAAATATTGCCCCCATTACCTGTTTACACAATGGGGCTCACTCATTAACCCTTAGCTTCATAATACACACACACGCAGTCTCTCTCTCTCTCTCTCTCTCTCTTTCTCTTTCTCTTTCTCTTTCTCTCTCTCTCTCTCTCTCTCTCTCTCTCTCTCTCTCTCTCTCTCTCTCTCTCTCTCTCTCTCTCTCTCTCTCTCTTTGTACCTAACTATTGTTTATCTTGAATTATTTTACTTAGCAATCTATCTAGTTGTCAGTTCTCACTCCCATACATAGTATATATATATATATATATATGACACCACCTTGTTTAAAGTGTAGATTAAACAGTTCGAAAAGGTCGGCAGGAAACCTCAACAATTTAGTAGTCTTAAACTACCAAACATAATCTAGCTAAAGTCTAGTTCCCGATATCAATGTAAAACTGGCCCGAAATCATTGCGCAGGAAGAAAGTTGCTTTTAGAAAATTGCCGGGAACTAAAGCGTAGCTGTTGGTGTGACCATTCTGCCAATCCACCTCTGGGAAGGGGGCGTGTTGTGTGTATATGTGTCGTGCATGTGAGAGGAGAGAGAGGCTAATAATTTTTCTGTGTACGTACTTTTGGTTTTCTCTAGTTATCAAATATACGAGTAAAGGGCGATAATGTTAATCTTGATAAACTACTGGTGTAATCCAAAGATCAAACTACAGGCCCCTGTATTGTGACCCTGTCAGCCTACCATGTTCGGCATATTGTCTAAGATTTATTAGAGTGGGGGTTGTGGATACCAGTCGAGAACTATATTATTTGAGTGGGCAAAGAGAGACTACATATAAGTTCAGGATATAAGTTGTCACGATAGAGTAATACGGAGCTAATGATTGTATATCTACGTAGCATAATAGAAAAGACATATGGCTCGGGAATATCGCGTACAATTGACAGCCTTGCTCTATTTGCCTCTAGCCCTTTTGTGGGAGTATACCCGGGTTTAGAGGGTTAAAAGGGGTTCGCTTTTGGCGATGTTTCTGCCCAACCTAGAGTTGAACGGACTTATAGGGCCACCCAAGCTAGATCCGGTAGCTGGTTCTGATCTCTATACCTAAAGGGTGTCTAGTGAGGCTGGGTAGTAACGCCGCTGTCACGAAGCGCTTTTTCCGTCAATTTTCCATGAGCAAGTTGTTTTTCTGGTGATATTTAGGGATATTTTTCCATTGGAATCAAACTATAGATCGTAGGTCGATTATGTTAGCTAGTTTAATTCTTACGGAACTTGTATATTGAAGGAGTCGGAATACAATTATTGACCACTTGCGAGTTTCAGGCTATAAGGAAGTTGGAGCCTTGGATATTAAACCGAAATACAGTAATAATGTAGGTTTCTGATGGCTAAAGGGTATGTTGAATTGGGTTTTATGTATTTATGAATATAGTACGACGGTATTTTAGCTCGTAATTCTGCTAAATACCGATGTCTACAGCTCCAACTTCCTTATAGAACGAAACTCGCAAGTGATCAATTGCCCGTAAAAATTGCTCGTGTGACTGCCTTAACTCTGGGGTGGTGGTGGACCGTGGAGGCGGGGTTAGAATACAATACAACTGCACAGGATTCGAACTTGTGCTTCTTTGCTGCTCGTCCAATGCCTGTGTTCTCTGCGGTTGCCAGGTATAAGATATAAATACACCGACTGGATCTTGGCTCGATGGTGTGTTGTTGTGTAACTTGTGTCGGTGTGTAAACAGTGTAGGAGGGATGTGCGACCGTAACCGTTTCTTTCCGATGTCGCATTTTCTCCGTGTTCTACCGTATCCGTTCCAGTGCATTACCGCCCGTGTTATTTGTGTTACCGAAACCGTTCCAGTCAGTACCATCAATATGTTGCATAACCACCCACAAAACACTATTATTCGTGTTTTAGATCACTAAATCTCGGCATTGACTATTTGCGATGCCATAGTCGGACAGGTCACCTTGACAGTATAAAATACCTGGATTAATGAGTAAATTTGGATGGCAAAGTGGTAAATTTGGATGGCAAAGTGATTACATTTGTTTGTTTATTTTTTTGTATACCGCAGCCGTTTTATTGTTAGGCTATATCGTGTTGCCAGCTGGTTAATAATGTAGGCCTATCATACGCTAGGCTTTAGTTTTGGAAATCATATGCAATCAAAAACTACCTGGTCGTATCATAATGTCTTGACAGTTCAATACAATAAGTAGACAATGATATACTTAACATTAATCATCAATTACAAACCCCATTGTACTTGAATAAACTAATGAAAGCCTATGGTCCTCCCGGGATTCGAACTCGGGACACCACACCCAGAACCTAAGCACCCAAACCCAATATAATACCGGTCTTGTCTTACATTCTGGCTAACTCGAGACGATTTTGTGAAGCTTGGGATAGGCCTCTCGCAATGTTAACGGTTTAAAAATATTATATGGTAATTTACTTTCGGTCTATAAGGAAGTTGGAGCTGTAGACATCGATATTTAACAGAATTTTTAGCTAAAATACGGTTTGCAGTACATACATAAATACATAGAACCCAATTCAACCTACTTTGTTAACCATTAGAAACTCACATTATTATAGTATTTCTGTATACTATCTATGTTTACGGCTCCAACTTCCTTATTGCCTGAAACTCGCAAGTGGTAAATTTACCACTTGCAAGTTTCAGGCTATATAAGGAAGTTGGAGCCGTAAACATCGATAATAAACAAATGCAATAATAATGTAGGTTTCTGATGGTTAGAAAGCATAGTGAATTTGTTTGTATGTATTTATAGATGCGCTACAACCGTATAATTTTAAGCTAGTAATACTGTTAAATCTCATTGTGTACAGCTCCAACTTTCTTATAGGCTAGCCTGAAACTCGCAAGTGGCCAATTATATGTGACGTATGTAAACAGTCAAGGGTTATGACAAAGTTAGGCCTAAATCAGATTCTCGGATGACCAGCCTATATTAACCCGTTCAGTACCAGGGACGTCCTTTTCATCATATTCAGATTAGGAAGGATCTCTAGGTTTAATAAGGCTTCAAACTATCTGAACTAACCCAAAATCCCTTCCGAAGCTGCCTAATAAGTAATATCGTTTAAATATAGCTACACACGTCGCTGGTACTCAAAGGGTTAATAGTGATTTACCTTACTAACTAAACCCTGTTCCAAATAACTGGTCCAAACTTCTTAACCGCTAACCTCTGTAACTCACAAACGACCTGCAGAGTAATCCAACTAATATTTCTACCATTTGGGAAGGGTCAGCCAGGGTAAAAGTGTGGAAATTTACGGCCCATTTGCTCTAGGCCCTAGCCCTTTTTGAGTTACAGAGGTTGGGTTTGGGATTTCTGGCTTACTTAATTGGAACAGGGTATAGTATTATTATGTTTTTTTTACACCAACCAACTTCACATCTAAACTCAATTAATGAAATCAACAAATACATATGTGGCACTCCGAGGACTGGAACCTAGGATACTCACATCGATATTCCGCGCACTAGGCCTATGCATTACGCTATCAATACAGTTATGCGATGGGTTTATCACCACCAATATAGGCCTACCCTTTGCATGCCCTTATTATTTGGTGTAGCCTATAGGCCTACTGAAAGGGCTAACCTGGGGACTGACACCAAAATCGTATAGGCATTGCAGATTCGCAGAAGCCAAATTCTAATTCAGATTTATCGTTTTGTAGTATATACATAGGCCTAGAATAATACTATATAATAATAGGCTACATGTCATAAATACTAGGCCTACTACTAATATATATAAATAATAGATAGGCTAATAAGCAACAAACAGTCGACTATAGATTTGTGTTCACTTATAGGCCTAGGCTAGTTATTTTATGTATATAATAATGCAACAATATGTTTAGTACAGGTAATATTTTAATTTTGTTTTGTGGGATCTAGCAAATCTCAAAAGAGACTAGGTTCTGAAAAAATTAGGTCTAGAAAATACAGACGAAAGCTTGGAACTATATTATGTTAACTTTTCCTGTGAATTACAAGAACGTTTTGTGAATGTGTGTGGCCTGTTAAACGATGAAACGTTACACATCCCTCCCTGACAACATTGAACAACATCATCACGACAAACTTTGAAAGTCGGAAAAAACGAGTTAATCAAGGTATGTACACCTATTATTGACTAGGTTTATTTCAGCTGAGGAAAAACTAATTCACTTAGGCTAAGCCGGTAGGCTATCACACGAGAGCTTTTATAGTCAACATTCGATGATCAACAAATTTCTGGCAACATGCCTGAATTATTTTAAACTGGTATCGGAAACTAGACTGATGGTAGCTAAACTTAGGTAACCCTAATTATCCTAATATATTTAATGTTACCCCATAAGCTGCCAAACCAGTATTGAGGATAAATGTTGAGGGAAAAAAGATCTCGTGTGATACCGGCTTTAGACAAATTTTTCGATAATAAATAATTAAATAAATAGACAAATAAGAAACTGCTGTCTCTGCGTCAAATTATGTCAAGTGTTCATAATTAACTCTATAGGCTAATTTATATATAAATTAGCCTATAGATATATATATATATATATATATATATATATATATATATTCTGTCCTGACAACTCCCAAGGCACACTAATGGTGGGTTCACACATTCACGTATATTGCTCCCGTCTGTTGTAAACGAAGGTATATTGGTAGTTGGCAACCGATTACGTAAAACGTAATGGCATAATACGCAAAACGTAAATGAAATTACGGCCAGTCGGGGGGGTACTCACGCATGGCGCGAGTAGAAACGAGTAGCCCGCGTGGGTGGGGAATGTTGTGTGTGCGGCCAAGGCCGCGCGGTTGTTGATTCGAGTTGAATCAAGAGCGTGGCACGCCCTCACGTATGTCAAAAGACGGGAAAACTTTACGACCGGCCTGGCCACCACGGCCGTCTGACCGGAGCAGCCTTGTCAGACGTAGCAGCTACCCCTTCAGACGAGAGCTGCTCTCGTCAAATCGTAGAAAGTTCCAGTCGAACGTGGAAGTATACGTTAGTTATGGTGGGGTCACACATTCACGTATATTGCTCCCGTCTGTGTAAACGAAGGTATATTGGTAGTTTGGCAACCGATTACGTAAAACGTAATGGCATAAATACGCAAAACGTAAATTAATTACGGCCAGTCGGGGGGTACTCTCGCATGGCGCGAGTAGAAACGAGTAGCCCACGTGGGTCGGGAATGTTGTGGGTGCGGCCAAGGCCGCGCGGTTGCTGATTTGAGTCGAATCAGGAACGTGGCTCGCCCTCACGTATGTCAAAAGAAGGGAAACTTACGACCGACCACGCCACCACGGCCGTCTGACCAGAGCAGCCTCGTCGGACGTAGCAGCTACCACGTGAGACGAGAGCTGCTCTCGTCCATCGTAGAAAGTTCTCGTCGAACGTGGAAGTATGCGTTCGTTTGGCAACGCCGCCGCTCTGCGTGTTGCCGGGAAGGACGCGGCAATGTAGTACGGGGGGGGTATATAGGGACAGCGTGAGTGACTGCCGACAAACCACACACCACACCACGACGACCAACAGCATCCCTGCTACTCTGCCACCCTGCCTGCCACCCTGCCACCCTGCCTGCCACCCTGCCACCCTGCCTGCCACCCTGCCACCCTCTGCTGCCACCGCTCTGCACGCTGCCCTGTCACCATGGCTACCAAATGCTACCAAGAGAAGTATGAAGAAGACGTCTTCAATCTCACCACCTGGCACCACGCCTGCAACCTCGCCTGTCCCCTTGACCTCTGCAACCTCGCCTGTCCCCTCGACCCTCTGCACCCTCCCCGCCTGTCCCCTCGTCCTCTCCACCCTCGCCGATTAACACCTCTGACGGTGAAGTGTTAATGAATATACCCGACGATGATGGAGAGGTGTTGGACGTTTTAAGACATCTATGTAGGCAATGATGCATTGTATGAGCCGCGTGTTATGCCTAATCTCCGGTTTGATTAAGGAGTTCACATATTTGAACTCCTCCAGGATGAATTTCCGTGATGTTGTTCATGGTGCAGAGGAATGAGTGGGATGGGAAAGGTGTGGCCATTCATGCCCTTTTGTACTTCCCAGATAGCAACCCCGACAGACGTGGTTGACAAAGACTGTCTTTGTCTGTGTTTGGTCAGACGGGGTGTGCCTACGATTGGCCGGAACTGGTCCAGGTACGACCTAACAAATCCCAAGACGTGCGGCCTCAGCTACGCCGGTCTTGTGGGGGTGTGGCATGGGCGTGGCCTGTGTTTCCGCAAATCGGGCAGCCCATGAGGTCGAACGGGGCTATGCCTACGCACGTCGCAAACACGTACGTAGTTCAATACGCCTCCATTGCGTCTGACGTAACACTGGCCCCGTTAACGCTACGTCTGTCGGGAAGTGCAATAGACGTGGAAGAACGGGCGTTCAACGTCAGAAACTACTCGCGTCTTTGCGATACGCCGGACGGGAGCTGACGGGAGCAATATACGTGAATGTGTGACCCCACCATAAGTTAGTTCGGCCGCATCTGGCAGAACCGCCGCACTGCGGGTTGGCGGGAAGACGCGGCACAGTTGTACAAGGGGACAACGGGACCAGCGAGGGACCCTCCAGTCACACCTCTCACCACACCGGAGCAGCAACCAACAAGCCAACCCTGCCACCCTCTGCACCCTGCCGAAAACAAATCGTAGCAGCGAAACGACTGCACCTATGGCTTTCATATTTTTACCACATGTATCTTACCCTTTAGGCTACCTACCACAAAAATCCCAAATCCCTCCTCCCACCCACTCGCTGACTGTCGGTCCCGTCAGAAGGAAAAAAAAGGAAAATCTGTGGCGGCGAAACGACTGCACCAATCGGTTCCACATTTGTGTGACAAGTCTCTTACCCTTCTGCCTTCCCCCCACCACACCCCCAACCGCCTCCCACCACCCACTTCTAGCGTATCCGTACGAAGAAAAGGAAAAAAAGGAAAATCCGTGGTGGCGAAACTACCTCACCAATCGGCTTCATATGTGTAACACAAGTCAATTACCCTTCTACCTTCCCCCAACCAACCCCAAAACCACCCTCCCACCACCCTCCCACCCATACATTCTGATACCATAAAAGTCTCTGTAGTCTATAGTGTCTTTTCAGCTACTTTCGGGACCATCGGGGACCTGATTTCTGGGGAGGGGAGGGTTTTTTTTACCATTTCTCTCCCAACTTAATAGATTTAGCCAAAAAAAAAAAAAAAAAATCTGGCACTGGCAGAAGCACACCGTCAAAATTGGCTGGCACTCAGCGGGTAACTCCTCCAGGATGAATTCCTCGATGTTGTTCATGGTGCCGATGAAGGACTGGGAATGGGAATGGTGTGGCCATTCCTGCCCTTTTGTAGTTCCCAGATTCCAACCCAGACCTACGTGGTTGACAAAGACTGTCTTTGTCTGTGTTTGGTCAGACGGGGTGTGCCTACGATTGGCCAGAACCGGTCCAGGTACGACCTAACAAATCCCAAGACGTGCGGCCTCAGCTACGCCGGTCTTGAGGGGGCGTGGCATGGGCGTGGCCTGTGTTCCCGCAAATCGTGCAGCCCATGAGGTCGAACGGGGCTATGCTTACGCACGTCGCAAACACGTACGTAGTTCAATACGACTCCATTACGTCTGACGTAACACTGGCCCCGTTACGCTACGTCTGTCGGGAAGTGCAATAGACGTGGAAGAACGGGCGTTCAACGGCAGAAACTACTCGCGTCTTTACATAAATTGGCGATACGCCGGACGGGAGCAATATACGTGAATGTGTGACCCCACCATTAGGGTCAACCTTTCCTGGTGCGGGGCTCGAACCTCTGAAGGGAGTTTAACCCTCCTAAAAACCCACAGGTTTTGAGATGCCTTGGGTGGGGTTCGAACCCTGGTTAGTGACCATGGTCATCACCACCAGGCCCGCGCGCTAACCCACTGTACTACCACGGACGTACAAAAATATAGTAACCTTAGTCCGATTTGTAAGAACCAGGTGATAGTCTGGTGGTGATTCACGTGATGAGTTTATTGGACTTCCCATCAACGACTATTTTACACTATACCTGACGTCAACTCGGGTAGTACATTATTGGGGTTGCGGGATATTTTCCAGGGCATTACAGTATATATAATTATGGCATCCTATACTTTCAGAGTAGCCTAGTGGCAACAAAATAAAAATAAAAATAAAAATGGTCGTGGTGCTGTAGACCTTAAATTTTCCTCTCTGTATTTCTTTCTTGCCACCCTAAATTTGTTTCCTTACACAGCTATTTTATCATGTTACGCAGATTCACCTTTAATTATGTTTAAGGTTATTAATAGATGGCTATTTCAGTTAAGGGCCTGGTGCTTGATTTTTGGGCTATATATTTGCTTATTATTTATTTGTGGGCTATACTGTATATTTGTTTATTTATTTGTGGGTTATATATTTGTTTATTTATTATTGGGCTATATATTTGTTTATTATTGGGCAATATGTTTGTTTATTTATTTATTATTGGGCTATATATTTGTTTATTTATTTATTATTGGGCTATATATTTGTATATTTATTTATTGTTGTAGTTTCCTCGTTAGACCTCCATTAAGCTTAGTAAAATACCCTCTAGACTCCCTTTCAAGATAAATTTTTACATTTTTCGGTAGAAAAATGTCACGGTTCCTTCTGATATTACAGGCTCGCTATCGATCGCCAGGAAAAAGATTCGACACTTAAATGGCACGAAAAGTCTAAATAATGACAAAGAAGTGGGGCGAAAGGTCTCAAAATCGACAAACTAATGGAAGGAACGTCTTAAACTCTATAAACTAATATGCTAAACACGAGGGAGAAGGAGGTCCAGAAAAAAGCGAGTAGTACCCCCTTAATCAACACACAAAATACGTGATCCGTACAATAAAGGGAAAGGAGACGCAGCAAAACAATTTAAAGTCTGCCGTCAGCATGAGATGGCCCCGTGGGATCTTGTCAAATCAATATTTATACAAATTATACTGTATACAATTATCTCGTCGAAAACCTTTGCCTATATTATCCTGGGACACGTTTTATTACTTATAAATGCATATCTAGGACGAATTTATAAACAAAATATTAAAATAATGTAAAATTTACAGCTACATGAATTGGAACGCATGCGCAGACGGGAAGAACTGTGACGAGTATTAGGCGTGTTCAGCCCGCGACCGTCTCAACGATGCCTTATTACGAAAACACACCCAAATATACCCAAATGCATTAAATTGTGATTGTAAGATTATCGCCACTCCAGTCGTCAGTAACATCGGAACTATAGTCTATTTGTTTTCCAGCTGAGGGTAAATTGCCATGTTACTATATTTGTTACTCAGCTATAAGGTAGATTGTGTAGTGAAATATTATGTTAAGAAAACTTGGCATTAATACGACACACAGCCATAGTAGTTTCATATTTTGCCATTAATTATCGATAAATCAGCTACTAAGGGATTCAATTATCAGCTGGAAGAAAATAGACCTATAGCAATGCCACGAAAGAGTAATTCTAAAATCCAAAAAATTATATAACCAACAACAGACTAAAAAAGTTACACATTTATATAATTTTAAATGTATGTTCCTCTAAACATGATGCTCGAGAAGTCAGTTTATCCTGGGAACAATAATGCATCGTGTAAAGTGACATGAAATCACTTTTGGAATAGGGATACCGTTCTTAACCCCTTCACTACCATTACGTTATTTTCATCCTATTCCTGTTACCGATAGACGATTTTCTTTGGTATATAATCTACCTCTAGGACTTAAATGGGTAAATACGATCTTAATAAACCCTTTTAATACATAGGTCCTTCTTAAGCTGCATAAAACAATGTAATTTTACCCATAATCAAAGGTAAGGTAAAAGGGCATCCTGGTGTTGAAGGGGTTAATCAGAATACACACATGCTGACCTATATAATCGAAAATGTTTACATATTAGTCAGTATGTGAAACTGTTTAGGCAGTAGCCAGCCCTTATTCCCACAAGGGGTAGGGAGGATCAGCAAGAGACACAAGAAAGGGAAACAAGAGGTGACAGAAGAACACATATAACAGTTCGTCCACAAAAAGCAATCACACAAGCATTCAGAAGCACCAATCACTCGACAGCCTCCGAAATCAATGGCTTCACCTCAGATGTTATACTGTGACATTTATAAAAAAAAAAAAAAAAAAAAAATATATAATCCATAGGTGGCATTTTTTTTTTTTTTTGGGGGGGTTCCTGGTTCACTTAATTAGTTTGGCAATTTATAATACCTTTTCGCCCTATTGCCCACTTGAAAGTTTCAGGCTATAAGGAAGTTGGAGCCATAAACATCGATATATTAAATGGAAATGCACATTGGTTTCTGATATGCAAGTATGTTGAATTGGATGTTGTGCTTACAAATGTACTACAACTTTATTTTAACTATAGTCCATTCATTACAAGTAGGACATCGTGACCCCTAATCTCTGTAACTCAAGAAAGGGGCAGAGCAAATGAGTTGTATGTTTCTACACCTATTCCATGGCTGAATCTTCCTTAATGGTAGAAATAACAGCTCAAATACTCAAGTCCTTTTCGAGTTGTTGTTGTTGTTGTTGTTCCCTAGGCTGTCTGACCGAACACCCCCAAGGTCCCGAGCAAGGCCAAGGCAATATCCGAGCGCCCCCACAGAACCCTCCCTGCTTACCACTAAGATTGTCCAGGTGACCGAAGCCTCTCCCAGGCGAGGATCGAGCTGAGGAGGGTGCGGAAACGCCCGGGACACCGAAGCCCCACCCAATTAAGGCCCTGTGGCTTGTTAATAATTATGAAGGGAAAGTTGAGAGGCGAAGGAAAACAATTTCTCTTGAAGTGGGTTTAGGGTACAAATTGGAAAACAATGCAACTAACCCCTCATTAATATATTAAAACACCGCAATAACCCCCCCAAAACGTCGGCTCAACTAACCTGGGATCTGTGGTAGTAAAAAGGGTTAAGTGAGATAGTTAGAAGCCTGTTAATTGCTGGAGGCCCTGCATCCCATATTATATAATATTTAGGCGTGTTTTATGACACCTTTTGATTTTCCCATTAACTTCGAAATCTTCTCAATCTTCTGGCGTTCATTACACTTTATTTATGTATATTTTTTAAGGGTGACAGTCTGAAGAATAGGGGGAGGGTTTGACAGTCAACATATTATATTCGCTACAGTAGGCCTATTCTATATAATTTTCCCAATGTAATCTTTTAAGGACTTCCATTTGAGGAATTTGTTTCTGGACCCCTTTCTCCCTCATGTTAAGCCCCATTGCTTTTGAGGTTTTAAGACGTTCGCCCCCATTAGTTTGGTGATTTTAAGAACTTTCTCCCCATTTATGTAAATTTTAACCTTTCATGCCATTTAGGTGTCGATTTATTCCTGGCGAGCGATAGAGAGCCTGCATGTAATTTAAGAGGAACCGGCGTTCGACTGGGATAATTTTCTACAGAAAAATGTAAACTTAATCTTGAAAGGAGGTTAAATTTTAAGCTTGATGGAGGTCTAGGGAACAATTATCAGCGAATATTGCTATTTTGGTTTTGATAGCGAATTGATTGGAGAACGAACCGACTTGCTTCTCAGATTCTAGAGGTTTCGGGCTTATTTGGCTCCATTTGGGTATAACTGGTTGTGTTTTCGTGATAAGAAGGTCGTTGCGACGCTGGCGGAGTATACGTTCCCCGTGCTGATAATACTTCTTCCACGTTGCGCATGTGTTCAGACTTATACATTGGCATATTTTGTTATCCCAATTACCATATTTATACCAATTACCATATCTGTTCATACCTGCATCTACTCTAGCTAAAAGGCCGAGTAAGTCCAAACCATATGTCCATATTCTGAAACTAGGTAGCCTAGGGATGCAATTTATCATATGGAATCCACCCATTCTAACCTCAGCCACCTATTCCAGATTAGAAGGGATATATGGCTTAACCATGAAGCCTGTACCAGAAAAAACGAGAAAATCGCCAACATAACAAAATGGAGGGAGCGAGAGAGAGCACATGGTCCGAGGGGTTACCTGAGCCCGGCCCAACACGGCAACCTTGACAACCAAAACAATGACGACGACCGATAGACCGAGTGGTTTGCGATTCCCACTGAAATACGCCTGGCAGACCTCCCTAAAAACTTTAATTTCGAAACAGGGTTGCCAGCAGTCTTCCTCGATGGCAAACCTATTGAAATCAACAAGAAGAGGAGGAGGAAGATTTGGAAATAAGCGAGGAGAGCTATGCCAAGAACCCCAATGGCGTTTATCTATGCTCCATGGTTTGTTATTTTGCCTTATTTAAAGCCTTTTGAGAGTTTGAAATGGTTTGTTGGAGTTTGAAGAGATCATCTGAAGTTTTATTAAGCGTATGGATAGTGTATTAATTCATTGTATTACCAGGATTTTGTGTATTTAATAAGGTAAAGTGAGTTAGGTTTGAGGTAGGCTTATGACCATTCAAGATTCAAGACTCACCATGATGCCCAAGAGCAAGAGTAGGCCTACCGGTTAATAGGCTATCTATTTTCGGTAACCTAATATTAAAGGAGACTTTATAGGCTACCCTAGCGATATTCGCACGCTCGCGGTCAGGATTGTTACTTGTCTAATTTGACCGAAATGTTTTCCTAAATCATCCCACTCACGGCCAGTGGTTATTAAGCCTATTTTGGTAAGGATGTAGTATGCAGGCGTCATGTTTACATAGGTCGTCACTTCGTGAGCTCGCGGTTAGGCTACGTTCCCCGGTTCCCGTCTATTTGGACAGCTATTTTTTTCTGTTATTTGGGGAAGGACTTAGTATGCGGGCGTACAGTCGTCATGTTTACACAGGTCGTGCTCTCGTGGTTACGTTTCTGAGTATTTTTACTTTGTTTTTAAAGACATGGGAGGGTGACTGGGTGAGGAGGGGCAAAGCCCCCCTCAACCTATTATTGTATCCCATGGCAGTCAAAATAGACGGGAATATAATCGCGAGGCCCGAGCGTGCGAGTAGGGTAAACAAGGCGGACGATATTCGGGTGTACCGCCCGCCTTGTTTACACTATGCGGACGGTCACGCTCGCACAGGGTGTCAATCCATAAAATATGAATTATGTTATTATGGGTTATTATTTTGTTATCATTATAGCGCGACGGAGCGGCGAAGGCGCGAGCTCTAGGGGGGTCCGGGGGCATGCCCCCCCCCCCCCCGTATTTTTTTTTAGAATTTAGGTGTCTAAAACAGCATTTCCTGCAATCTAAAGGCAATCAAGATGGAACATATGGAGACCAAATTGTGTCAATTTACCTTTTTTGTTTCTTTAAAAAAAAAAAGGGTTGGGGGAGTTTCTGTTATCATTATACAAAATGTTCATTTGCGTTATCACTCAAAAAAACAGCGTCGTTTGACACCCTGCGCTCGCAATCATGATCCCGTCTATTTTGACTGCCGTGGGATATAATAATAGGTTGAGGGGCCCCCCCCCAATGACTTATTGTCATCATCATATATATACCGGTATATATTGCCAGCAGGGGGCAAATAACAGAAAAAAAAGACGGGAACATAATCGCAAGCGCACGATCTATGTAAGCGTGACGACCGTACGCCCGGATACTACAGTACAACCTTCACGTTAAATACCGTATCGTACTTTTTCGTAAGAAGGGGGTGTGGTGTGGAAGTAGATATGCTGGAAAGTGTGAAAAGGAACACCTTGAGATGGTTCGGCCATATGGAACGTATGAGAAGCGAGAGAATGACTAAGAGGGTGTACGAGAGCGAGGTGGAAGGATGGAGTGAAGAAGTATATGGATGAAGGCTGTGCTAGTTGGGAGGAGGGGCATTGACTGACTGGGGACAGAGGTGCATGGGGGCGTTTCGTTCGTGGCCACTCCTTCGGGGTCACGGGCGTCAGGCAATAGATAGGCTAGCTAGATAGATAGACTTTCGTTACAAGACGAGGATAGTTTGCACCTCTTATGATTACTAGAGATCCTTCCTAAACTGACTAAAATCTTCTCATGGTAGCCAGAATTAAATTGAAGGAACGCCTTCCGTACTGAAAAGGTTTATTTACCGTAGCCTATCATACTTAAACGGTACTTTTGGTAGCATTCAAGGAGACTACAGCAGGACTTACCTCTGACCGGGTATAGGCTATCCTAGTGTTTACTATGCCATTTTGAATGGACATTAGCCTAACCTAACAACCTTACTTAACCTATCTGTATTATGGGTGGGGGCTGCCGCCCCCACACCCTCGCTGGTTGCACATCTTTGACTTAGATTTTTGGTGTATTTTTCTGTGAAGTGGGTATTTTTTCAATTTGTCGATAACGAAAATCCTCCATGCAGACTATATGGCGAATATATTGGTGCCTATTTTCCCTAATAAATTGTTTCTCATAACGCTGCAGTAGTGTCGTTTAAAATAACCGTACTTTTTTGTTTCAGGACGAGGGGTTGGGACCGAATCATCCAGAACATACTCCCCAGGGGCTGACGATAGACTGTACGCCCGACCCCTTACCAGAGCTTACCCCCATCCTCCACAGACCCACCAGCCACCGCACATCCATCTTCAGCTCCGGACCTGATATTGCTATAATCAAGTCTAAACCCAAGAACCCAGATTATAAGGTACAGTAATTCATCAGTTAAGGGGAGATTTTAACTTTATTTTTTTTTTACTGGATCCATTACTCCCTCATGTTTAGCACCATTGCTTTTGAGATTTTAAGACGTTCCCCCATTAGTTTGGCGATTTTAAGAACTTTTGCCCAATTTCTGTAAATTTTAAGACCTTTCGTGCCATTTAGGTGTCGATATTTTCCTGGCGAGCGATAGCCAGCCTGTAATTTAAGAGGATCCGGGACCGAAAAATGTACAAATTTATCTTAATAGGGGGTCTAGAGGGTGTAATTTTAACCCTCCAGCCCCGGCTATTGTATTCTATAATTTCCCCGAAACCCGGGGGTTTTGGCCGAAAAACATCTACGCCTAGGCTACCGTATCTTTGTTATTTTGACTGCTTCCGCATCCCCAAGCGTAGATGTGTTTCGTACCTGTAGAATGGCATTGAGTAGATCTCTCTAAGTCAACTGGTTCAGTTGTGATGACGATTTCCGTGGAGAGAAGTTTGTGGCGATATCAGCCACTTATCACTACTTTTCACTACTTTTCACACAGCCACACACGAACAAGGACGCCTCTCCTTCTTGTGGTCGGAGATGCGTGGCGTCGGTCCAAACGGCTGTTGTTTACATGTGTCGGACGGATGCCTCACACACCAAGCTTACAGGCTTTCAAGCTGCCGGAGCCTCAGAGCCCTACCGGGTTCCGTGGGGGGTATTTGTTATGGGTGCCTCAGAGCCCAACCGGGTCTGGTGGGTTAAGCTTGATGGAGGTCTAGGGAACAAACTAAAAACCTCCCCTTAACCCTTCCTACCCGGGCTGCCTTAGGTAATGACAGCACAAAAGAAGGGCCAATACCCGGTATGCCTTATCTAAGGCATGAGCTTAATAGCCTAATTAAGCTTGGTCCGAACGCTGTGCGTACGACGTATGTCAACAAACCCAAGCGTTCGTCACCGCACCTCCGAAAACAAGAAGGAGAAGACCCCTCAATGTTATTGTTGTGACGTCATGACGAAATTAGTGTCTGAAAAGCCCCCATATTGGCAACATCTCTGCAATATTGGCTCCACTGAAATCGTCATCACAACTGAACCAGTTGACTTACAGAGCTCTACTCAATGCCAAAATACAGATTGAAAACCGCACTATGATTATAGATGAGTGGGAAAGTTCTAGCAGTGAAAATAAACATAAATACGGTAGCCTAGTGCTAGACGTTTTTCGGCCATATCGCCCGGGTAGGGGCGACCGTCATTGGCTGAGACAGCCCGGGTAGGAAGGGTTAAAGTTGTACAATAGTTATGTTATAAGAAAGAAACAGCGTAGGCTGCAACATTTACGCTTAAAAACACCTGGGACCATATCTGCACATGTGCCATAATAGTTATGTTACTGAGAATCTAGACTTTAAATTAAACAACTTTAAGTGAAGCAATTATTTTTTGTGAATTTTATTGCGATTTTGCACCATTTTTGGGACGTGATGAATTAGAAGAACCCAAATTATAAGGTACCGGTACAGTAATTATTATAGTGTCATACGAGACATATTCTTTTAGTTTAGTCATATTACTAAAGATACACAGTTAAAACCCAAGAACCCAGAGGTGAATGTTCAAGAGTTTTGGCCTACTTATTTGGAACAGGGTATAGGTCTCCAAAGCCTGATCTAGATACTCTTTTGAGGTCACATCTACACCATAAAATTTACTTTACCTCTTCTGTACCGGCGACGTATTTAGACCATTATTTGCAGCTTAAGAATGATCTGTGGTAGTAATACGGGTTAAGGGGAGGTTTTTAGTGTGTTTCCTAGACTTCCATCAAGCTTGAAATTACACCCCCTTGACCCCTTTTCAAGATAAATTTGTACATTTTTCGGTAGAAAAATGTCCCGGCCGAAGGCCGGTTCCTCTTAAATTACAGGCTCGCTATCGCTCGCCAGGAAAAAATTGACACCTAAATGGGAGGAAAGGTCTTAAAAGTGACATAAATGGGGTGAAACTTCTTAAAATCGCCAAACTAATGGGGCAAACATCTTAAAATCTCAAAAGCAATGGGGCTAGACATGAGAGAGAAAGGGGTCCAGAAAAAAGTCCCTCAAGTGGATATCTCCCCTTAAGTATGATAGTTCGAAGCTTGTTAATTGCCAGAGACCTTTTTTTAACTGAAATCGCTAGAATAAAGTGAAAAAGACGTCGCCGGTACAGAAGGGGTTAACTTCTTCTTCTTAACCAATTTTGGCTGTCAAACAATTATTGTCCAGTGAGTATGGAATTAAGAGTATTGTTTTGTTTTTTCTGTATGGATTTAATTTTTTTTTTTTATTTTTATATTTTTTTTTTTTATTATTTTTTTTTTTTATTTTTTTTTATTTTTTTTTATTTTATTTTTTTTTATTTTTTTTTAATATATTATCCTTCTTCCAATCTTCCAGGTTAAAAATAAGTTCCTAGCCACCAAGCGCAGTCGCCCAGTTAGTATGAAACTAGTCCGCTACCGACCGGGCCTGCGAATCCTGATCTGGATGTCCTACCGCGGCCACATATACGCCGACCGCCCCGTCAAGCGCTGCAAGAAACATGACGAGTGTGTGTGGTGCGGTGAACACGAGTACAACCAGAGCTTCTGCGTCATCAGTAAATTCCACCGATACGAACTGGACGAGAAGGGAAACCCGCGAGCTGTGCTGACACCGACCATAGAATTCTTGGACAGGGACGGGGACGCGCCGTTTTCCGTGGTGTTTGCCTGCTGGAATTCCTGCGACACCAACTCCCGGTTCGGCAAGGCGCTCGGGTTCACCATGGAGATTGTCAACGAGTCTAATGAGTGAGTGTATAAGTCTGTCTTAGTGTGCGGAATTTTGGTGTGAGTATCCTAGGTTCGAATCCTTGGAGTACCACATGTAGGCCTATTCATTAAGTATGTCATTGATTTCATTAGTTAGGTATAGCCTATTTGTAAATTTATTGGTGGGTTGGTGAAAATAAATATGAATTACAAAGGGGTCCTCCGCATTCAATGAAGGTCAGGAGGTAAAGAATATACAGGTTTCCCTCTCTATCTGACGCCACGATTTTTTGTATTATTATAGGTTTTTAGGTGTTTGTGTTTTGGCTGGTCTGAGAATACATCCCCATTTACCCCATTAATTTTAGGGTTTGCTATATGATATTTCTATTTAAGATTGGGTTTTCAGGAACGTAACCCAATCGTAAACCGAGGGAGACCTGTATACCCCACGTATCCTACTGTATGTCGTACAAGGCAACTAAAGGGGAGGGATGGTGTAAATATGAACCAACAGTAGTTAACCCCCGTCTGAGCTATTACTATTTATTATATAAAATGTAAAACTTGCCAAACAAACTATCCAGAACAGGAACCGCACAATATATAGACAAAAGAACCCATCAAAACCACTGGAAATAACGTACAGTAGGGTCTCACATAAAACGATAAATTGGTCGATAAACGAGGTCGCTTTATGTGAACATGCTTTATGTGAAACACATGAAAAATGGATATTGGTCGATGGGTCACTTTTTTCCGTGTGTGTGTTTTTTTTTTTTTTTTTTTTTTTTTTTTTTTTTTTTTTTTTTAAATGCATACCAAAACATAATTATATAAGTGATAAGTTATAAATAAAAATTATAAAATAGGCATATTGTAGCTTACCTTAAATCTAATGGGGATTATGTACAGGGGGCGAGGGGTTCCGAGGCATCTGGCAGGTCACTCATCGTCGTCGGAAGACGACGCCGTGTGACCCAGAGCTCTGAGGGTGGCGAGTGAACGTGTGCCAGACATCTCCTGCACGTCCCTCATAAAGCCCTCAAACTCGTTATTTGAAGGGCCAGGCTGGGGCTCGTTTGATGGGCCAGGCTGGGGCTCGTCGGCAGGGGCAGGCTGTGGCGCATTGGCAGGGAGAATGTACCGAGCCATGAGGGTCTGCCTTCGCTCATTAACTCTCTGGTTGTGTTGGTCTGTGTAGCCACGAAAGAGATATTTCAAATGTTGACAGAATTCCTCCCTTTTAAAAGTGTTGGGTTCAAACTCAAGAATAAGCTCTTTTATGGACTCAGCCCCAGCCAAAAGTCTGCTCAGCCCCTGATTTGAAATGGTCCCTTCCCTTTGCACTCGAACCTCAGCTGGCTGCCTGTTTTCCCCTAGCTCGTCCTCAATGTTTAATTCTGCTACAATCCCGTCAGGTAACTGTTCATTACCTTCAGCATTAATCTCTAATATTTCCTCTGCTGTCACTTCATCAAACCCTGGGACCTGCCTTGCCACCTCCACTGTTAGGGCTACACTGTCCGCGAGTCGCTGAGCACCTGCCGTTCTGGTCACCAGGTGTGGAGTCAGTTTCTTCCACGACCTCTGAATCGTTGCATCATTAATATCATTCCATGCCAAGAGGAGATTATCAATAGCATCCTTGATGGTAAATTGTCTCCAAAATTGCCTAATTGTTATGGCATGTGGGTTGGGTGCTAGCAGGTAAGAGTCGGCAGGCTGGATCGTCTGGATCTTCAGCTTGTGGGCTGTGAGGGGCTGCTTGTGGGATGGGAGGGTCTGCTTCTTCATGGTCTTCATCCTGGTCACTAACTTCATCGAGAATTTGTTGGATTTCCTCACCAGTTTCTGTCTCACTTCGCATACGAGCATACACTCTCATCTGATAAAATGTTTTAACGTTTGATATGACTTACTTCTTGATGATCAAGGGGCTGCATAACTGAACTGGTGTTGGGAGGGAGAAAAACTACTTTAACATTAGGATGCATATCTATGAGGTGCAAAGGATGGGCCGGGCAGTTGTCCATTGTCAGTAACACCTTAAATGGAATACCCAGCTGCTGACATTTCCACTTAGCATTGGGGACAAACATCTTCAGAAGCCATTCCACAGAAATGTAGGAGTTCATCCACCCATTTGCTGTTTTCATCCAATAAACTGGAGCCTGTGCCATGTTAGAAAGGTGATTGTAACATCTTGGGTGTGCAGCAGTGTGGACAATCAAAGGTTTCATTTTGTTGGTACCGGTCAAGTTGCAGCAAAAAAGCACTGTGAAACGGCTTTTGTCGACTTTCCTCCCCCTAGCTTGCTTCATTGGCCTGGACAAAAAGGTGGATTTAGGCATTTTCTTATATTGGACCCCAGCCTCATCCATGTTATAAATGCAGTCAGGACTATAGCCACCTTCTTCTATAATATTTTTGAGTACAGCTGGATAAGTATCAGCTGCGACTGTGTCTGCTGATGCAGATTCACCTGTATTGAAACTTGGCAAAACAAGATTATGAAATAAAAATACATTGTTGTTGTTGTTCCCCAAGCTGCCTGGCCGAACAGCCCCAAGGCCCCGAGCAAGGCCAAGGCCATAACCGAGCGCCCCAACAGAACCCTCCCTGCCAACCACAATAAAGCCTCCAGGGGTGACCGAAGCCACTCTATGGCGGGGAGCTGAGGATGGTGCGGAAACGCCCGGGAAACCAAAGACCCACCCAGGGCCCTGTGCCCCTCAGCAATTATGAAGAGAAAGTTGAGGGGCAAAGGAAAAATGTGACGCTTTGGCTTCCAATCTTGGTAGATTGGGAGGTCAATCCACGGAAGACTTGAGATCTAGAAAATATATAAGTAAAAGGATCAGTCAGAGTAAGCTATGGGTATGGCAGAGATCGCTCAGTTCTCACTCTGATAGACCAGCCCATCACCACATGACCATTGTCATGTACAAATACATTGTAATGTACATGTATGTATATATTTATTTTCTACTGAATATACAGTATTTTAAAACTGTATCTAAGGAACCTACTTTCAATTTTGATGGCTTTACAAAATTGGGTTGAGTTGTTGTAGATTTTTTAAGTTTTACAGTTATGGTGGGAAAGAACATCGATCGGGAGTATAAACAATGAAGTGATTGTTCTTATGCCCTTTTTCGTCTGTTCAAGTAGGCCTACTTGTTTAATATGTGAGGTACATATTTGATCACATTTACATAGCTACCAGCGGCTCGCTGGTGTAGTAACTAGCGTCTTGGACTTCCACCCAGAAGGCCCAGGATCGCGCCCACGCTCGGCGCAGTAAAGGTTTTTCACAAGCACCGAGTCGTTACCGTCCTTCATGAGCAAGGGGATGGGGTAGTAGTACAGGACCCCAATGGAAATGCGCCTAATCGGCCTTATTGGGCTATCCTTAGCTGGCTTAGCATGCGCTAGCTTTAAGAACTATTATTATTATTACAGTATTATAAAGGGATGTGCCTCGTGTGGGCCGTAGGCCCTATGCAGATTTCCGTGTTCCGTGGTTTAGGTGCTTATGTTCTGGGTGTGGTGTCCCGTGTTTGAATCCCGGGAGGACCATATGCATATACGTTTCTGTCATGGCCATCCTCTAGTGGGGGTTTCCCAGGGGGAAGCAAGGCGTCGGAGATGATGATGAGGACCATATGCTCTCATTAGTTTATTCAAGTACATTGGGGTTTGTAATTGATGATTAATGTTAAGAACGGGGTGTTACTTATTCATATAGTATTTCAGTACAGATTATAGCCTACTGAAAGTGTGGGAGGTTCAAATGATATCCTGGATTCCAGTTTGTTGCAATTTGGTTCTATACTTTCAGGAAGAATATGTATAATTGACAGGGTAACCTTGCCTTTCGACATTCCTATGCACGACGCATAACAAATGATTCCGAATACTGAGTCCTTAGTGGTAGGTGTGGAAACTATTGCTTTCTTTTGGGAACATCCTTTCTTTACCACATCAAACATTACTGTATTGTTATTTATTGTTATTTATTGTATTTATTATATTTATTGTTATTTATATTGTTACATTAATTCTAGTGTTAACCTAGACTTCGAAAGGATTGCTTCAGTTAACCCTCTCACGTCCTGACGCAATTTTTGAGCCTATTAGGGATACTTTAAAGCCTTTGTTACCGTCCGGGGTATTTATAAACCTTTAGTTTATTTACTTCAACCCCTGCAGTTGTCTTTGAGTTAGCTGTGGGCAGAAAACTAATTTTGGAGAGGTAATTATAAGAGTGAGAATAATCTATTTCTTATTGCTAATCTGGCAACCTCTGCATCATAAGGATGTGAGAGGGTTAAGGTGGTTAGGTTATATACTGTATATTGTTTTTTGTAAATATATTTCTATACTGTAGGTATGGATATTTCTATACTGTAGGTATGGATATTTCTATACTGTAGGTATGGATATTTCTATACTGTAGGTATGGATATTTCTATACTGTAGGTATGGATATTTCTATACTGTAGGTATGGATGGATATTTTAACCAAGGCAAAAAAGGATTGTTGGCAAATATTTAGTGACACCGGCTTTCCATCGTTGTGTTTCCAGGGTGTTGCGGTCCATGGAGTTCACCGTGCAGTGCTGTCAAAACTTGCTGAGGGACGCCTTCAAGGATAGAAAACGAAAGCAACTGGTCATCACGGAAAACAGCATGGTCAGTTGGTTATTATTTATACAGTAATTGCAACTATTAACCCTTTAAGATTACTAATAAATCATTTTTGAAGTGTAAGAACAAAGCATAGGGAAAGTGGGAATTGGGCCTGCGTATATAGAATAGAATAGATAGAATATAGAACAAATTATATTTATATTTTTTTCATATAGGATTGTAGAGTAGTAGAAGTAGTAGTTGTAGTAGTTGTTCCCTAGGCTACCTGGCCGAACAGCCCCGAGCTCCTAAGGAAAGCCACGGCCAAGTTTTCACATGTAATAGTAAATGTGCTGTTAAAAATTTGATACCTCATTTATAATTTAGATATGACCAAAGAAAGAATGGAATAAAATATGTCAAAACAATGGTATTTCATGTTGATTTTGTTGTTTTCCTTCTCATATTCATTCAGCTTTACAAACAAAATTGCTCCGTTTAGACACCCTGCCCTCGGATCAAATAGGGTTATTATGTTGTGTTGTGTTGTCCCTATTCGGGCTCTGTCTCGAGTCGGCCACCCCCAGAAAAAAGAAGGGACAAAAAATTGGGTATGCTCCTGAGTAGATAGATAGCTAGATAGATGAAGCCTTATTATGTTCCTTTTTAATCAATGTTTTCTTTGGTGTTAAAAACATTTCAAATGAACCAATTTCCCCGTTTTTTAAGGTTTCTGCTCTCTTCTTCAGGACGGCAGTATGGCGAAGACAGCGTGTATGAGCGAGAGTGAGTCCGTGTCGTCACCACCGCCGCCCCCCCACCACCACTACCCTCCCGTACAACCTATACAACCCAGACCCAAGTACACAGGGGAGAAACCTATTGATGTCGTTGTGGTAAGTTTTGGACAGGTTGTAGTATTTTGATTGATGTCGTTGTGGTAAGTTTTGGACAGGTTGTAGTATATTTATTGTTATCACTTTGTATAATCATTTATTGGACTAAAGTATTACGTTTGTGAATTTGTGTTTTGTCTGTGTGTGTTCGTTGTTTTATGTTTTCCCTGTTCTTGCTCTGTCTTGAGTTGGCCACCCCCCAAAAAAGGAAAAAAGGAAAAGAGGGAAAAAGAAAACAAAATAGGAAAAGTGGGGCTGAGTAAATAGATAGATAGATAGAAAGTATTTTTTCCACAGTGATTTTGATAAGTTCTTTTGTCTTTATATTGTGTCTTCCGTGTTTTGGTTTGTTTGTTTTGCAAGTTTTACGTTATAAATTCATTCTAGTCTTCACAAAAATGGCTACGATTTGACACCGTGGGTTGTATTTTTATTGTTATCGCTTTGTATATTAATGAATACGTATAAATTGCAAAACAAACCAACCAAAACAGAAACCGTAAAATGTATGTATATATAAACCGTATATGCCGGTACTCAGGCACCGGTAGGGTGGCCGACATGAGTAAGAGCCCGATCAGAAACAACTACTGTACATCATGAGAAGAACTGGCATTAACTATTATTGGAGTGTTGACAATTCGTTAGAAGTTATTGATAAAATAAATACCATGCCGAAAGTTACCTCGGTACATAGCTTCGACTTTTCAACTTTGTATACCAATTTGCCTTTAGATTTAGTATATTCAGAGCTTTGCTTTATTATAGATTTGCACTTTGACAGGTTCGTTAGGAATGGTAATTATTTCATAAATGTTTATACATATTTTAATAATGCATCACTTAGCTCTACTCCCACTAGTTCTGTATATTTTGATAGAACTAAACTTAAAGATGCCCTTAAATTCCTCCTTTTCAATACTTATGTTAGATTCGGGCCGTACATTTTCAAACAAATATTAGGAATTCCTATGGGTGGAAATGCTAGCCCTTTAATTGCAGACTTATTCTTGCTTGCTTTAGAATTTAAATATATAAAAGACTTAGTTGACAGTAGCAAGAAAAATAAAATTCCAGAAAAATTAGCACTTGCTAAACTGTTAAGTAATAATAGTAGATATATTGATGATATTCTTGTTTGCAATTTGTTAAATTTTAATCAAGTTGCTAAACTTATTTACCCTAATTCTATTCCCCTCACACAATGTAACGTAAATTATAAAGTTGAAAATTTTCTTGATATAAATATAGAGATTGTTAATGAACAGTGCATACTTAAAGTATATCACAAAGTTGATGATTTTAATTTTAACGTAATAAACTTTCCTTTCCCTAGTAGTAATATCGATAGTAAAATAACTTATAATTATTTTTATTCCCAGTTAATAAGATTTTGTAAAATCTGCACTAAAGTAGATGACTTTTGGGCTAGAGCTAGGTTACTATACAGACTCTTAGTAGACAGAGGTTTTGAGGCAAGTAAATTGTTCCATAAATTTAATCTTTTTAGGGTCAATTATTGTGACTGTATTCTAAAATTTGACATCAATAATTTTAATCAAGCATTTTTAACTTGAAGTTTCTTGTATGGTCTGCTTACTTTTTGTCTGTATTTATTGTTTATCTTTTTCTTCTTCTTTTTCTTCTAATATTAATATTAATATTGATGATTTTTAACCTCTGCTTACTTTTTGTCTGTATTTATTGTTTATCTTTTTCTTCTTCTTTTTCTTCTAATATTAATATTAATATTGATGATTTTTTAAATTTATTGTTCTTGTTAAAAGAGTACTTTTTTTTTAAATCTGTTGTTACTTCATATTTTGCAATTATTTGTCTTTATATTATATGTATTCATTGTCGATAGTATCAATTGCTTACTTTTGCGATTTCCTTAGTTTATTTGTGCTATAAATGTAGGTTATTTGTAGGGTAGTTATTGATAGGGGTCACTTGAGGCATGCTATGCTTACAGGTACCTACCCGATAGCACTATCGTTAGTGAGTGCTGTACTGTATTTTATATATTATTTTGTAATAGTATAGATATCTTATCAATATTTGTATTTTGTACTATTGTTAATGTCTTGTCATGTTGCAAATTTGATTTTAAATAATATTTTGACATGTAACATGTAGTTTCTTTATTCATGCAGAGTTTAGTAAAATTTGCCAGAACGTCCCGGACTTCCCAAACTTGACTACTTCCTTTAACGTGACGATAGTGCGTTGTTATATGTGCGATTGGTTTGCTTGGGAAACAGATTAACTTGCTCATGTAGTAATGTACACCCTATGTGGTGGATTGTGTTCTGTTATTTAATAATTTTCATTTTAGTAAGCGTTGTTTCCACATAGCGATTTTGATAATTTAATTTGACTTTATATTGTCCTTGTCCCAATTTTGGTTTGTTTAGTTTGCAAGTTTTACATTTTAATTAAAGTTCCTATATTCTCAGGGTCCAGGACCACCTAAGGTATGGACCATCACCACCATCTTTGATGTCAACTTTTAAAATTACTTGGACACTGCGGGATTCCCATAAAGGGCGTATTTGGCCAACAACAACAACAACTTTTAGCATTATTATTATGTTGAGTGGTACTTGAAAAGTAGACAGAATGGATAAAAAACACCATCTGAGGAAGAGCACTTTATTGACAACGTTTCGCAGATAGCTTCATCAGGTCACTAACAAATACTGGTACATAGGAGGCCTTAAATATCCGTCCATCGGATACTACTGTACTTGGAAGACGATATTGATGTGGTGGACGGTGCGGTCTAGCAATCTGTGGCAAATGTCCACTGAGGTCCCTGAAAGATCAGGGAAGCCACCCTAGCCCTACTGGTGAACAGGGAATGCATGGTGGTCAAAACTGCATCATCACAATCTACAGGCCTCCCTCACTATCCGATGCCCCGATTGAAGATATTATTATAGTTTTTTTACGGGTTTGGGTTTGGGTTTTGGCTGGTCCCAGAATGCATCCCCATTTACCCCATTAATTTTAGGGTTTGCTATACAGTATGATTTTTCTATTTAAGATCAGGTTTTCAGGAACGTAACCCAATCGTAAATCGAGGGAGACCTGTATGTACCTACACCAATATTATCCCCTTTTGTACCGGCGACGTATTTTGTATTTGATTTCAGCTATATGTACACAATTTTATGAAGCTGACAAAGGATATATGGTAGGTAAATGGACTAATTGGGATAGTCTGTAGCCTTTCAATGGGTAGACGTCTATCCTGAACTGAATAAAATTGTCTAAATGTTTGCCAGAAAATAATGAAAAGGACGTCACTGGTACTGTATGAGTTAACTTCCTAAACTTAACTCACCATTTCTGCCCCACAGGAAGGTCTGGACGAGGAGAAGCGGGACATCATAGAGCGTATGGTTCGAGTCATGGGTGGGGCCAGCTACCGCATCCCACACCTCTCCCGCATCAAGTCCCAAAGTGCAAAAAGTCTGACTATAGATCCGAGCGTGTCTGCCGAAACTATGGTCCCCAACGTATCCACCATTCAGTTCGATCATGACACATCGGCCACTCAGCCACACCTCAACATATCAGCCAGTAAATTAGGTTCCTCCATATTGGCCACTCAGATAGATCCGAGTGTGTCTGCCGAAACTATGGCCCCCAACGTATCCGCCATTCAGTTCGATCATGACACATCGGCCACTCAGCCACACCTCAACATATCAGCCAGTCAATTAGGTTCCTCCATATTGGCCACTCAGATAGACCCCAACACATTAGCTACTAAAATAGATCCCATTTCCATAGTATGTAAAAGAGACCCCAACATAGTAGCCACTAAACCAGACCCCAACATAACTACTAAAATAGAGCCTAACAGAAGAGCCACTAAAACAGACTCCAGCATATCAGCCACTAAAATAGATCCCAGCATATCGGCCACTGATATAAAGTCCAGTATTTTGGCGAGCAGATTAACTAATAATACAAAGTCCGCTATACTAGATCCCAGCTCATCGTGGGTCAAGAGTATTCCGGTAGATTTCAGCCACATGACGGCAGACTGCAGTCACGACCTCTCGGATTCCAACGATGATGCGCAGTCCGACTCCAGCTTGCCAGATGAGGAAAGGCCGCTGTTTATTGTAACGGAACCGGATTACGAGGACAGCCCATCCGTCACTGAAACACAGGCGCCTTGCTCGAAAAGCCGGGTTTCCGTTACGCTTCCCAAGACCCTGAAGAGCTCCCCAACCGCCATCTTTTCCGGCGTTCCCGTGTCCATACAGAACCAGGGGAATGGTCCTACGAAAGGCGTGTACATCCGAGCACAAGTCCCCATCACAAGCACCACCAATTCTGCCACTCCATCCAAAATACTCGTGGGCCCCAACGGAGCGGGACTGGACGGACGCAACATCTTCCTCTCCATCCCCAACAACTGTACTACTGCCTTAAACAACTTCTCCACCATCAGGCTTCCCCTTAACACCAAAGCGGTACGGAGCGGACCAGGCCGGAGCTACGTACCTGTGGTCAAACGAACCAAAACGCACCTTCCCCAAAGGTCAATAATCACCCAGAGCCTACAGAGAAGGGTCGTTCAGATGCCCTCCAGCACCTCTCCCACCAAAACCATCAACCAATCCTTCATCTCCAATAAGTTGAAGGTCATGACGTCTATGAAACATCCCGTCAGTCGGAGTGTCTCCCCCACCGACTCCGATGACAGAGAACCACAAATCCTCCAAATCAAAATTGAAGAGCCTTGGCCGTAGACACAGCTATACCCTGTTCACTACTATACTCTATTTTTTTTCTAGATGAGGGTAAATTGCCATGTTACTATCTTGGTTAACCCCTTCAGCCCCATGACGTATTTTTACCGTTCATTCTGGCTAAAGTTAGACAATTGTATGCAGTTACAGAAGGACCTATGTTATGCAGAGGGTTTACTGAGATGGTATTTACCACTTTCTGTCCTAAAGGGATAGATTATATGCTGAAAAAAAATGGTCTAATGGTAACAAGAATATGATGAAAATTATGTCATGGTGCTGAAGGAGTTAATCAGCTAGTACTGTATGTAGATTTTGTAGCGAAATATGTTGTTAAATATGATAATTATTATATGTTGTTAAGCATGAGGGAGAAGGGGCGACCAGATTCCCCTTAACCCGGGGGGCCGGCCTCATATGATCCCGATACCTATGTCCGGGGCCCTTTTGGTACAGGCAAACTTCATAATTCAGTAACTACTGATTGAGGCCACCTAGAGCAGTCATTTTTTGTTTGCAAATTGTAGAACTTTTTGTTGTCTGTAGAATGACATCGATACGACGCGTGGTTGCCGTGTTATGACGATTTTAGCGTGCATTTTGTCTCCTACGAGGCCTCCCGGATTCCGAGGGTTAAATAACAAATTGCAGTACAATACTAGAGTCAGCCATTCAACTGACATCTTGCTACTTGGTGGAAAAATATGAAGCTACTGTAACGATATATCATATACAGTATAGAGCTGTAAAGGAGGATTTTTTTTGGCCTACTCATTGTGAACAAGGTATAAATTAATATAATGCAAAACTTGCAAAATAGACAAATGTAAAAAAGAGTGTCAGAAATTTGTATATGAAGTGAAATGTATATGTTTAGAAAAGTAAGGACATACTGTATTTATAATGTTGTTGAATGTTCTTATACAGTGAGAAGATTTAGGTAGGTTAGGGAATTTAAAGAATAGAATAAAGCCGCTGTCACACGAGCGCTTTTTCCGTCAATTTTCCATGAGCACGTTTTTTATCGTACTATTTCGGGACATTTTGGCACTGGTATCGGTAACTAGACTGATGGTAGATTATGCTAGGTGGCTGAATTCTGATAAAGTGTCATTTTTAAAGCTTCCAGACCATAATTGCCCGTAAAAATGGCTCGTGTGACTGCGGCTTTAGGTTAGGGAATTAAAATATAAAACTTGAAAACTAATTTAACCCAGGGACTGCAAAGGCCCTTCCGGAAGCGCGGTATTTAAACATGTAAAAACTATTTTACCAACACACCTAAACTTCGTTTGATGCGGAAATAGCCTCCCAAAAATTTGCCCTGAGCGGGAGTTGAACCCGGAACCCTTGGGCTATGAGGTTATGTGTGGGTGTAGTTTTTATATTTAGGTTGAGTTCTTGTCCCTAAAGGATCATAATGCATTGTGTTCTATTTTGTAATCTGTAGGCTACCGATGACGTCTCTATAACTTTATTCTGGCTACTGGATTGTGTTCGTTTATTTATACAATTTTATTTTGCTAATGCGTTGTTTCCACATAACGATTTTGATAATTTCTTTTGTTTTTATACTATATTGTCCCAGTTTTGGTTTGTTTATATTGAAAATTTTACATTATAATTAGACACTTTTATTCAGTTTAAGAAAGTCCTCCAGCAATCAACCAGAATTAGACACTTTTATTCAATTTTAAAAAGTCCTCCATCAATTAACCAGCTTCAAACTATCTCACTTAATACTTTTTACTACCACAGATCCTTCTTAAACTGTACAAAAATCGTCTAAATACAAGTCTCCCTCACCATCCGATGCCCCAATTTACGATATTATTATAGGCGTTTGGGTTTGCCTTTTGGCTGGTCCCAGAACGCATCCCCATTTACCCCATTAATTTTAGGGTTCGCTATATGATTATTTTATTTAACCCTTTCACGTATTTATGACACAGAGGTTGCCAGATTAGCAATAAGAAATAGAGTTCTCTCACTCTTATAATTACAGTACCTCTCCAAAATTTGTTTTCTGCCCACAGCTAAGACAACTGCAGAGGTTGTAGTAACTAAACTAAAGGTTTCTAAATACCCCTGATGGTAACAAAGGCTTTAAAGTATCCCCAATATGCTCAAAATTGCGTCATATGTCGGAGAGGGTTAAGATCGGGTTTTCAGGAACGCAAGCCAATCGTAAATCGAGGGAGACCAGCTAGAATAAAGTTAAAAAGACGTCCCCGGTACAGAATTGGTTAACCCCTCCTGTACCGGCAACGACTATTTAATTTCATCTTTCTATATTTTTAAGATTTTGTGCAGTTTAAGAAGGATCTGAGGTAGTAAAAAAGGGTTAAGTGAGATAGTTTGAAGCCTGTTAATTTCAGACTGAATAATATCGTCTCATAATAGCCAGAAGAAAGTTAAAATTATGTCGTCGGTTCATAAAGGGTAATGCATTGTGTTCTATTTTGTAAACAGTTAAAGTAGCCTAAGTTTAGCTAACCTAAGGTGTACCAGGCCGGCAACTCAACCTTTAGACCAGTTCAACCAGTAGCTCTCAACTGGTGTCAATGCAACCAGTGCCGACTAAATTACCTGACCAAATTTAATCTAATCTAGCCTATTGGCAAGGTGATTTTTTTGTTTTCCTCCCCTCCTTGCCAGACCTATTAGAGTTCCGTATGGAGCTCAGTCGTCTGGTTAACCCCTCCAATCCCAGCACCGTATATATACGTCGGTAGATAAGGAACTCCCCAGTCCCAGCGACGTATATATCCGTCAGTAATGTACTTTCTTTGTAGCTGCCTGTACAACTCTGTACCAGTTACCACGACCTTTTGAGCACTGCTCCCGTGTTGGCAACACTTCTCAGCTTATATGAGACCCACTGAAGGGTGACAAGAGCCAGTGTTGCCTCATCTTTGGAAGTGGATAGGTGGTCTCCTGCCATTTTTGCCACATTGCTGGGGACTTTTATTACTGTATCCTACGGTACAGTACGGGTTAATCTGCTCTACTTAACTTAACTCCTTTTATACCCCCCCCCCCCCTTTATACCCCACAACCCCTCCCTCCCTCAACTTTACCTTTTATTAAGTCCATTTATTAGTCCACGGGTGAACAGTATTGGTTAACTTGGTACCGGTTGAGAGCCACTGGTTGAAATGGTTGACCCATTTCATATATGTTATTACCAGTAAGTGCTTTTAACCGAGGCAAGTTCAAAGAATGATTCCCAAAAATGTATTTATCGTAAAGTTAAGTTGTTTGGGAAAGACGAGGCATACATTTTAAAACTGTACAGGTCTCCCTCGATTTACGATTGAGTTACCTCTCTGAAAACCCAATCTTAAATAGAAAAAATTGTATAGCGAACCCTAAAATTAATGGGGTAAATAGGGATGCATTCTGGGACCAGCCAAAACTCAAACCCCTAAAAACCTATAATTATATCGTAAATTAGGGCATGAGACAGCGAGACCTGTAGGCTGGAGAGGATGAACTGTTCTTATATTCATTTACTTTTTTTCTTTTTATTTTAATGTGTATTTTTTTACCGGTATTACAAGACAGTTCAATATAATTCTGAATAAAAAACTAATATATTTCAAATATTGACAAAGACACTTCAATGTAATTAAAATCGGCAAACTAATGTGGCAAACGTCTCACAATGTCAATGAGGCTAAACATGAGGGAGAAGGGGGTCCAGACAGATTAAGAACCCCAAATCCTTCCCTCCAGCAAGTTGACTTTACGATAACTGTAGATATTGTACATAATGTATATATGTAGTTATATACAGATAGGTTACGGCTCGCTGTAAGACTTGTGTGGACGATATACAATACATAAACTGGATTTTTTTTTTTTTTTTTTTTTTTTTTTTTTTACAATAAGTGTGTTCTTATTTTATTTATTTTGTGTTTTGACAATAAGGGTTTTCTTTATAATTTGGTTCTTTTTTATAATTAGGTTTTTTGTTTAAGTTATTTATTTATTTATTTATATATATATATTTTGTTTTACAACTAGTTTAACCAGTTCACTGAAGCTGGTACATGTTATCGGCATGCTAGTTTGCCTTGTGGATTAATAATTAGCGGGTATTAATCGCTATATACAGTATCTCTAATTTTCTGTGTTATATATTGCGCACACAAATGTTAAAGTGTAGGTTATGTTAAGACTGTCCAGAATGATCACAAGTGTAAGACGTGTACATGTAGATGTAAGACCGGCTCATAACCTTAAACCCGATGTCACGCAGACGGATTTAATACCAGAATTTACCCGAGGATTTTTTTTTCTCCGGTGTTTGAGCTTGTATAGTCAGATTAACCCCTTCAGTATGATGGGATTAGTTTCATTCTTGACTAGCTAACTATTACTATATTATCTTTTTATTATCTTTATTTATAAGTTTAATTCTTTGCTAGTTAACTATCTATTGCCTTTGCTTTACTATGTTACGTATCAGTTTCATTCTTTTCTAGTAGTTAACTATGCAGTATATTGCCTTTGCCTAACTATGCTATCTATTAGTTTAATTCTTTTCTAGTTAATTATCTATTGCCTTTGTCAAACTATATATCGCATTCTACTCCCTTCTGTCATATTTCCCTTCACCAGCCTTATAAGGGTTCCGGCCCAGTAGGCTGACAAATTACATCTTTCTCTCTCTCTCTCTTTGTCTAACTATGCAATCTATCAATCTATAGCTATATGGCCTCTGTCTCGAGTCGGCCACCCCCAGCTATGGGGTATGTGCCTGTCTTCGTAGCGCAATGCATAAGTGTGATGATTTTCGGTGTGAGCGTCCTGGGTTCGAATCCCCGGACTGCCACATGTGTTTGTTAATTTCATTAATCGAGTTTAGGAGTAAAGTTGGTTGGTGGAGAGAACATAATAATACATACATACATACATTTACCCCTATCATAAGGTTCATTCCTAGAGTTCCTTCCTAAACTTGGTAAAATCAACTAATGTCAGTCAGAATTGTGTGAAAATGGCACCATCATACTGAAGGGGTTAATCTAAGACTATGACACCCAGATATCTCCAGATAATATATACTGTAGCGGACTAAACTGTAATTCTGTTTGTGTGATGTCGGTAATTTGTATGTTGGGTAGATTGTGTAATGTTATTTGGTGATTACAACAATATGTACAGTTAATTTCAATAGTTCCCCAACAACCTTCCCTACTTCTTGGGGGAGTAAGGGCTGGGTACTGACTGACTGACCGACCCCGACAACCTTAATCATATTTGTTTGTACATTTAGTTTGACCTCCCAATCTACCAAGATTGGAAGCCAAAGCGTCACATTTTTCCCTTGCCCCTCAACTTTCTCTTCATAATTGCTGAGGGGCACAGGGCCCTGGGTGGGGCTTTGGTTTCCCGGGCGTTTCTGCACCCTCCTCAGCCCCCCACCATGGAGTGGCTTCGGTCACCCAGGCTTTATTGTGGTCAGCGGGGAGGGTTCTGTGGGGGCACTCGGTTATGGCCTTGGAATTGCTCGGGGCCTTGGGGCTGTTCGGCCAGGCAGCTTGGGGAACAACAACAACCTTACCTGTAAGAGACTCTCATAGGGCTCTGGCCACCTTAATCATAAACTGTGTCTTTTTAAGTTGGTATAACTTTTCCTTGACACTTCTTAGGTGTTTTTAATAGCCTGTGTCTATACCAGTAGGCTACCCTGCCCATTTGCTCTAGCCCTTTTTGAGTTACAGAGGTTAGGCTTCACAATTTCTAGATTACTTATTTAGAACAGGGTATAGCGTATTATCTTATAACTGTCTTGATAGCGTCATGGTTGGTGCGCAGAATTTTGGTGTGAGTATCCTAGGTTGGAATCCTTGGAGTAGCACATGTATTCATTAGTTTCATTGATTTCATTAATTAGGTTTATTTGTAAGTTAATTGGAGGGTTTGTGATTATATGAATTTGTGAATGTATATGTATGACTGTGCGTGTTAGTGTTATAGGTAGCGCCAGCGAACTTGACAATAATCTTGACCCCGTAACTTCTTATAACTCGAAATGAATGAAAGCAATCGGGGTGACGTTTCTTAAATTTGGGAAGAGTCCACCAGGAAATAGGTGTGGATATTTACAGCCAGTTTGATCTAGGCCCTTTTGAGTTACAGAGAGGTCAGGGATCAAGATTATCGTCAAGTTCGTTGGCGGTACCTATAGCTAATATTAATTGGCACTTACAAATAGTCTACAATGAAAAGTTTATAAGCTTTTTCACCGTACAATAATTTATTTTAGATGCACAACACTACAAGTATATGTTTCATGAGTAGAGAGTGAGTGTGAGTGAGCGAGAGAGAGAGTGAGTGTGAGTGAGCAAGAGAGAGAGTGTGATGATATAGAAAAGAAATAAGTTTGTATGAGAAAGAGGGCAAGCGGGAAACAGATTAACCCCTTCTGTACCGGTGATGTACTTTTCATTATATGCTGGCAACTATTCAACGATTTTGTTCAGCTTAGGAAGGACGTCTACCCATTAAAATCCTACCGACTATCTCAATTAATATTTTTAGCTACCATACATCCTTCCTAAGCTTCATAAAATCGTCTAAATGTAGCTGAAATCAAATATAAATGACGTCGCCGGTATACAAGGGGTTAACTTGCTCATGTAGTGATGTACACCCTATGTGTTAGATTGTGTTCTTTTATTTCATAATTTTATTTTGCTTAAGCGTTGTTTCCACAGCGATTTTGATTAGTTCTTTTGCCTTTATATTGTCTTTGTCCAAGTTTGGTTTGTTTATGTTGCAAGTTTTACAATTTAATATAAAAGTGAGCGTATGTTTGTGTGAGAGATAAATTGTGTGTGTGAGTAAGAGAGAGATAATGTGAGTGCATGAAAGAACGTGTTGGGGTGATTGTAAGAGAGAGAGAGAGAGAAGGTGTGCGAGTGTAAGAGAGAGAGAGATAGCAAAGTAGGGAGGGGCATTATACAGTATTGTAATCTATATTTTATTAATTTCACTACAACACCAAACACCTTCAATGAAAGTAATGAAAGCATATATGTGATCCACCGGGATTGGAACCCGGGTTATCACACACAGATTTTTAAACACTAACCATTACACCACCAAGACGGTTAAAGGTTTATGCACACGTCTACGACTTATTAATATATTATCCATTCTCTAATACTGGATATTAATCTAATCAAGTTCATATTCCCAACCGCACTATGGTATTCCAGATTTATAATTTATTACTGAATCTACTGTATGAATTAATACCAGATAAATGAGACTCCCGCTGTAAACTCGACCAAAAAACAATCTCTACACTGGTGAGCTGTAAATAATCTAGTGTGAACGGAATGAATCGAGTGTAACATACGTCTGTGAGATATCATAAGATTTCAACCCACTTCCAGAATGTTTAGAGCGTTAGTGTAAAGATTGTGTTTTGGTTGAGTGTACTGTACTGTACATCAAACTATACTTGGTTCAAAGTAACCTGGCAGTTTATTCTACACTTAGAGGGGGATATACACAGTGGCTTTTTCCTACAATTTTGTATCCATTTTTTCTGGCATCATTATAGGAATATTTTGAAGTGGTATCAGCGGGTGGTAGGGGGCTGGAGGGACCTTGGTGATCCTGGGTCTTCTCTTGGGTGACCTAGATGTGTGTGAATTTCTATTTTGTTTGTTCATTGTTTTCTGTTTTGTTATCCATATTCAGGCTCTTGTCTTGAGTCGGCCACCCTCAGAAAAAAAAGTTGGGAATGAGCCTGAGTAAATACATGCATACTGTACATCAGCAGGTGAGGGCTGGTCCTATTCAGAGTGAGGTTTGGCATCCTCTACCCAACATTAGCCATTTCTGTCTGTCTCTTTTACTGTCCTATAATTATATTCTATTATATGTTTGTCGTTTTCAAAGTTTAATTTCCGCATATAGATTTTGTTTAGTGTGTTGTTTCGATAATTTTTAATTTTAACTAGTTTGTTATATTAATTTGAACAGTAACCTTTGAGTTAGTTTTCAAAGTTTTATATATTAATTTCCTTCTATGAGCAGGAGGCTAGGAATCCTCCTCCCCTTGTAAAATTCATCTACAGGTCTCCCTCGATTTACGATTGAGTTACGTTCCCGAATACCCGATCTTAAATAGAAAAATCGTATAGCACACTTAAAGTTAATGGGGGTAAATGCGGATGTGTTCTGGGATCAGCAAAAACAAAAAACACAAAAGTAAGCGTTGTTTCCACATAGCGATTCTGATTAGTTATTGTCTTAGTCCAAGTTTTGGTTTGTTTAGTTTACAAGTTTTACATTTTAATCTATAATAATATCGTAAATTAGGGCATCGGATAGTGAGGGGAGACCTGTTCTAGATGAGTGGTCAATTGCCGATAAAATACAGTATGAGAAAAAAACTCTGGGGTGATTCTCCTTTACTCTTGGTTTGGTTCACCATAGACTACAGATCTGGACTTGACACAAAAATGGAACTTTGCAGTAAGGGACCCAAAATTGGAGAACGAGCACCCTAGTTCGAACCTCGAAACCGCGAAAATACCACATTTTCGCGGTTTCGAGGTTCGAACTTGGGGGTTCGTTCTCTGATGTTGGGTCCCTTAGTGCAAAGTTCCGTTTTCGTGTCCAGTCCAGATCTACTGTAGTCTATGGTTCACCCTATTTTTCTTCTCTCGTTCATAATATTTGTTCATTATTTTGTATTATCATTACAGTATTATTATTATTACTTTTATTATTATTATTATTATTATTATTTTTATTATTATTATTATTATTATTATTATTATTATTATTATTATTATTATTATTCTATCTATCTATTTTTATATTTGACTCTGGCCCATTCACTTTTTGTTTTTTGTTCATCTTGCCCCACCCTACACATCGCTGCCAACCAATCCTGTACACTGTTACTTATAAGGTGAGGTTTATTGCCAGATTATTTTGAACTGAGTATTATATTTTAGCCTGTGCAGCAGAAACTTTGACATTTATCCTCCTCTGTACATCAAATAGGGCTAGAGCAAATGGGTTGTTATATTTCCACACCTATTCCCTGGCCGACTCTTCCCAAATGGTAGAAATATTAGCTCGATTACTCTTACTTGTTTTTGAGTTGTAGAAGTTAGTAGTTAAGATTTTTGGTCTACTTATAATTAATCGACAATATGTAACACCCCGTTCTTAACATTATTCATCAATTACAAACCCCAATGTACTTGAATAAACTAGTGAAAGCATATGGTCCTCCCGGGATTCGAACTCTGGACACCACACCCAGAACATAAGCATTTAAACCATTACACCACCAACACAGTTAAATAAACTATATTTGCATATATTACTCTTTCCATTCACCTATGCATATCCTCCGATAGTGCAGTTGGAGTGAATGTACATGCTAAGATTGGTATGCAGGATTCGAAACTGCATAATAAATCGTAGGCATGTGCATCATTTTTTAACTGTCTTCGTGGTGCAATGCATAGAGAGAGAAGGGAGCTATTTTTCAACAGCCTACAGGGCTGCAGCCCGGTGCAATGCATAAGTGGGTTGATTTTCAGTGTGAGCGTCCTAGGTTCGAATCCCCGGACTGCCACATGTGTTTTTTAATTTCATTAATCAAGTTTAGGAGTAAAGTTGGTTGGTGGAGAGAACATAATAATTAAGGGCATTAATGAGTGCTCCACATTAATGAGTGCTCGACATTTCATATAATAATTATTACTGTACCAAATGTTCATTTCTGTTTTATGCAAGTAGAAAATAGAGATGAATATCATAATGTACTTTTGTATGCATTAGTTAATAACTTATATATATAATTTAATATATAATAAATTACATATTAAAATGTAAAACTTGCAAACTAAAAAAACTATAAAATTAAATCTGGTTATTATATTTACCTAATGAAAAACATTAAAGGTGAACTCCAGGGATTGAACTTCTTTGTTATATGGGTAGGATACTGAAGAACTCTCATTAATTAGAACTATAACTTATGTAACTTACTTTATGTGGCGATAATTGCCCACTTGCGAGTTTCGTTCTATAAGGAAGTTGGAGCTGTAGACATCGATATTTAACATAATTTGTCAGCTAAAATACGGTCATAGTACAGTACATTTATAAATACATAAAACCCAATTCAACATACCATTTAGCCATCAGAAACATACATTATTATTGCATTTCTACCTAATATCGATGTTCACGGTTCCAACTTCCTTATAACCTGAAACTCGCAAGTGGTCTATAATTATAATAATAGTTCTTAAAGCTAGCTCATGCTAAGACAGCTAAGGATAGCCCAATAAGGCCGATTAGGCGTATTTCCATTGGGGCCCTGGGCCTTCTGGGTGGAAGTCCAAGACACTAGTCACTACACCAGCGAGCCAGGTCAATTGGTAACTTTCTATGCCTTATTGCTATGGCAACCAGAGTCATGTCCCGCATCATAGTGAGGTGGAGGGTTGAAGTCTCAGCCCAGCTATAAAAAAAATTATGGTGTTCTTAGTGTGTGTGCCCCGAAGAACGCACACAGAACGCATTCGTATGCTATTGTGCATAGTGAGCTATTTGGCAGACGCCAGTGCTGTGGTGGATACATGAAAGCATATGGTCCTCCCGGTATTCAAACTCGGGACACTACACGCATAGATCTAAACCATTACACTACAGAAGGGTTATGGTATCAGGACCACTTGGAATAAGGATATTAATGATTCACAATAACAAAAACATTGACACTTTATTATCACATTACATTTATATACGCTCTCATACACCACAGGACCCTAATCTAATCATTGTTTTCCTTGTGTTAGCATTACATATAAAGAGGGAGAGGAATTGGTCTTTTCGAGCTTTACAGTACAAATTTATCTTGAATGGGGGTGTAATTTTAAGCTTGTTGGAGATCTAGGGAACAAACTAAAAACCTCCACTTAATATTGCTCCTGCTTTTCTCATCCTCTGTTGTTGTTCTCCTTCTTCGTGTGCTACCTCCTGAGATATCCCTCCACCGGCTTGAAGATCGTGTACTTGTATAGTTTCCGACCTCCGTAGCCGTACAGCAACTCTCCGTTACCGTGGTGGTCGTAGAAGGGGTACCGGTAGCGAGGTCTGATACATGGGGAGAGAGGAGAAAATACAGATTAGTGAGATAGGTGTAGATTATGCCTGATTAACCCCTTGAGGATAATGACGCGTTTTATAATGTAAAACTTGCAAAATAATTGACCACTTGCGAGTTTTGGCCTATAAGGAAGTTGGAGCCGTGGCCGTCAATATTTATCAGAATTATCAACTAAAATACGGTCATTATACATTTATACATACATTAATACGGTCATTATACATTTATACATACATTAATACGGTCATTATACATTTATACATACATAAATACGGTCATTATACATTTATACATACATAAATACGGTCATTATACATTTATACATACATAAATACGGTCATTATACATTTATACATACATAAATACGGTCATTATACATTTATACATACATAAAACCAAATTAATCATACTTTTAATCCATCAGAAACCCACATTATTATTGCATTTTTGTTTAATATCGATGTTCACGGCTCCAACTTCCTTATAGCCTGAAACTCGAAGTTTATTCTTGGTTGGTAGAGCACTCGGTAAGATTCTGTGTACAGGTCTCTCTCGATTTACGATTGGGTTACGTTCCTGAAAACCCGATTTTAAATAGAAAAATTATATAGCAAACCCTAAAATTAATGGGGTAAATGGCGATGTGTTCTGGGACCAGCCGATAGTGAGGGATACTAGATACTAGATCTACCCATCCATCAATCTCTGAACGTACTGTACCTCTTACAGTAAGGATCAGCTCATACACAACATATCTATCTATAAAGGGTCTATGTATCTATGTAACTACCTACCGGTACTTATTTATCTATCTATAAATGGTCTGTGTATGGATCATTGTAAGTACAGTACCGGTACCTATCTATCTATAAATGATCTGTGTATCTATCATTGCAACTACTATACCTATCTATCTATCTACCATATACATACCTCTGATAATAAGGATATATCAGCTCATACACCTTCCTGAGTTTAGGATCTCCCACAGTGGCGGAGTTCTTGTAAGGCACCCCCCCGCCACAGGACACCAAGGAGAACGCCCACAACGCACACAACTTGAAAGAAAATGTCACTGGTTAAAAATAGTTCATGGGTGGTTGGAGAAAAATATAAGGTAAAGCCGGTATCACACGAGAGCTTTTATAGTCAACATTCGATGGTCAACATTTTTCTGACAACATTTCTGGAATATTTTGCACTGGTATCGGAAACTAGACTGTTGATGGATGAATTTAGGTGACCAAAATATTCTAAATGTTGACCTAATAAGCTGCCAGACCAGTGTTAAGGATAAATGTTGAGTGAAAGAGCGTTCGCGTGATACCGGGTAGCGGCTTGAGATCCTGTATAGCGGGTGGAACTGTTTTCAGCTGCCTATTTACTAAGAAACCTTGAACAATATCTTTAACCTAACCTAACCTAGTATATTAGTGGACTATTTATGAATGTAAAATGTAAAAATATATTGTAACATTACCAAATTATTGAGATATAAGTACAGGTCTAGCCGTTACACAGGATTATACCAAAAGTAGGTGGAGTGGTCGTTGTCCCTCTGCCTGTGTAAGAAGGATACTAATGTTAAGGGGGTCACCTGATTTTTGTCCTCTCCCTTTCTCTTCTTTCTCTCTCTTGTATCCATTCGGCCCCATTCAGCCAACTGTTTTAAGTCGGTTATCCCCATCCAGGTGTCGATTTCTTCCTGGCGAGCGATACTGTATGGAGAAATTTTTCTATCTAAAAATGTACAAATTTAGCTTGCTATCAAAACAAAAATATATATATGCTGGCTCGCTACCGCTCGCCAGGAAAATATTGACACCTGGATAGGGGTAAATGTCTTAAAACAGTAGGCAGAATGGGGCAGAATGGCTACAAACCAAAGAGAAAGGGAGAGAAAGAAAACGTGTCTAGGGTGGGAGGCCCGTGTCGTATATAGCCTACCTTAACCCGTTCAGTACCGGTGTTATCCTTTTCTTTCTATTCTGGCAATTATTAGATGATTTTATTCAATTTAGGAGGGACCTCTAGCAATAATATGGCTTCAGAGCATCTAGACCAACCATCTTAACAACCAACGATCCTTCTTAAGCTGCATAATATCGTCTAAATATTGCTAGAATAAAATATAACACGTCTCTGGTACTCAAGGGGTTAAAGGAAAGGGTACACATAGCACATTTAGGAAATGAGACTGTAACCATACTCTCTGTGGATCAAGCGGTCTTTAAACTTGTATGTATGCATAGGTCAGGTCCCGGTGGACTCTAACGTCTAGCAGGGCTGCCGGGTGTTGCCCAGAGAATAGCTATTATAATGTAAAACTTGCAAAACAAACAAACCAAAACTGGGACGACACAAGATAAATGCAAAAGAACTAATCAAAATCGTTAATTGTATTTCAGATATTCAGAGTTAAGATCATATACTAAATTTAAGTAATCTAGGGTGGGTGACCCAGCTGGTATGGTGGTAACTCAGCCTGGGGACCGACATAGGCCAGGTACCATCGACATCTGAAGCCGTTTAAAGGCTCTCTTTTGCTTGCTTGCTCAACCTACTTTGTAAAAACTGGCCACATCTTAGGAATCATGGGGAACAATGATACATTAGTATCTGTGGCCGTTTAGAGTACAGTATATATAAAGTGTATAATTATACCTTTATGGACTTGGAGAAGGCCTATGACAGAGTGGATAGAGAAGGTTTGTGGAGAGTACTTAGAATATACGGAGTAGAGGGCAAGTTGCTGAAAGCAGTGAAGAGCATGTATGAGGGTGCAAAGGCGGCAGTACGTGTGGAGAGTGAGCAGAGCGAGTTCTTTGACCTGAATGTTGGTTTGAAACAGGGGTGTGTGATGTCCCCGTGGTTGTTTACTGTATATATGGATGGAGTTATGAAAGAAATACTATCAAGAGCAGTGTATGTTGGTGTATCGCTGAAAAGGGAGGGAATTGAGTGGAAGCTACCTATACTGCTGTTTGCGGATGATACAGTTCTGATGAGTGATAATGAATGGGAGTTGCAGGGTCTGGTAAATGAGTTTGGAACAGTGTGCGAAAAACGGAATTTGAAGGTAAATACGGGGAAGAGCAAGGTTATGGTCTTCGAAAGGGGTGAAGTCACAGAGTGTGAGGTGAAGCTGAACGGTCAGGCTATGGAGATCGTCAACTCTTTTAAGTATCTGGGCAGTGTGTTGAGTAAAGATGGGACTATGGATGAAGAGGTGCGGGAGAGGGTACAACAGGGGAAGAGGGTTGTAGGAACGCTAAAAGCAGTAACAAGAAATAGGGTGGTCAGTATGGAAGTGAAGAAGTCCTTGCATGACAGTGTGGTAATCCCGACACTGACTTACGGAAACGAAGCATGGACGTTGGTTGAGAGACTCAGACCAAGAGTGAGAGCAGTGGAAATGAATTACTTAAGGAGTGCGTGCGGAGTTACATGGAGGGATAGACAGACTAATGAGGAAGTAAGAAGGAGGTGTGGTGTGGAGGTAGATGTGCTGGAAAGTGTGAAAAGGAACAACTTAAGATGGTTCGGCCATATGGAACGTATGGAAAGCGAGAGAATGACTAAGAGGGTGTACGAGAGCGAGGTGGAGGGACAGAGGGGGAGAGGTAGACCGAATATGAGGTGGAAGGATGGAGTGAGGAAGTACATGAACGAAGGCGGTGCTGGTTGGGGGAGGGGCGTCGACTGACTGGGGACAGAGGTGCATGGGGGCGGTTCGTTCGTGGCCACCCCTTCGGGGATCACGGCGTCAGGCAATAGATAGATAGATAGATAATTATACTGTATATATAAAGTGTATATACAGTATATATATACGAGACAGATGTTGTTGAATAATTGAATCCGATACAGTATACCACTTTTGCTAAGTAAAACGCCCATGAAAAAAAGATGGGCATGATAATCAAGGTGTCAAACCTGTGCATCATGTCAAGTTTAAAGTTTTTTGTTGTTTGATAAATTTGTTATACCGGAACCTGTTTTAAAATTCATTTATAGAGATAATATTTTCTACATGGTCAAGGAAACGGTTAGAAGAGTTCAATACTCTTTTGAGATACCGTAATATTTGTTTCCCGACATAAATTTTGGTCGGCTATGTTGTTGTTGTTGTTGTTCCCCAAGCTGCCTGGGCGAACAGCCCCAAGGCCCCGAGCAAGGCCAAGGCCATAACCGAGTGCCCCCACAGAACCCTCCCTGCCGACAACAATAAAGCCTGGGTGACCGAAGCCACTCCATGGCGGGGAGCTGAGGAGGGTGCGGAAATACCTGGGGAAACCAAAGCCCCACCCAGGGCCCTGTGCCCCTCAGCAATTATGAAGAGAAAGTTGAGGGCCAAAGGAAAAATGTAACGCTTTGGCTTCCAATCTTGGTAGATTGGGATGACCTCCCAATCTACCAAGATTGGAAGATCCACGGAAGAGACGCCGTCACTTGAGATCTAGAAAATATAGTAAAAGGAACAGTCAGAGTAAGCTATGGGTATGTATCCATTCGGCCTCATTCAGCTTACTGTTTTAAGACATATATCTCCATCCAGGTGTCAATTATATGTTGTCTTATATTTAATAAAATGTTTTTGACAGCAGGATAAATGTTTACATTTATCGATAGCCGAGCCGGATTTCTACATACAATGCTGGCTCGCTATCGCTCGTCAGGAAGAAATCGACACCTGTATGAGGATAAACGTATTAAAACAGTAGGCTGAATGGTGCCGAATGGATACAAGCCAGAGAAAGAGAGAACAGGAGAGAACAAAAGCAGGTCACCCCCCCATAATGGATGAGGATTAATTGTATGAAGTTTTGCTATAGCACACACAACAAAGCCACTCCAACAGCTTCCTCTCTCTCCAACACCCCTTCTCCTCTCTCAATACTCTTCGGAAAGTAGAAAGTAAATACGAGGTGCCATTGTAAAGGCTTATCCCTCAATACCTTCACCTGACCTATAGTGTTGTCTGTCTTTAGGAGAGAGAGAGAGAGAGAAATAGAGAGGTGAAACTATCAATTATGTACGATTAAGTACGACAGGTTGGGTAAGAGGTATCCTCACCAGGATTCGAACTCACTCACTCCAGGTATATTTGGGAGAGTCGGGCACCGTAACCACTCGGCCATGAGCATCCGCTCATGGCCGAGTGGTTACGGTGCCCGACTCTCCCAAATATACCTGGAGTGAGTGGGTTCGAATCCTGGTGAGGATAGCTCTTACCCAAGGTGAAACTATCCTTAGCTGTTTTCTTTTTGTGTTATATTCTTTATACTTCATAAGGAAGATAAAACAGAAATCTACAGCTGGAGGGAAACATGCCCACCAAAGGCCCAGAATATTGACCACGCTTATATTGTTTAGGAAGGTTAACAAAGGAGAGAGAGAGAGAGAATTAGTTAAACGTGAAGATATCAAGTCCTCTCTTTTTATGTTAGTGATCGTAATAAAGCAAACTGATTTCCATAGCTTGAATTAGAAGAGTCAGTCAGTCAGTCCTTACTCCCACAAGGGGTAGGGAGGATCAGCAAGAGACTCGAGAATGGAAAAAGAGGTGACATGAGAAGAACACACATAACAGTTCGCCCACAAAAAGCAAGCACACAAACATTCAGAAGCATTTAGAGGAGTGAGTAACAAAATAGTTGACGTAATCTACTTATCAGGTTGACAATGTGAGGCCTCGTCTATGATGTTCAGTATTAGCTTGGTTCCTTCTGTACCGTCAACGTCCTTTTAAATTTACTCTGGCTATTATTACACAATTTTATTCACTTTAAAATGGGCCTCCCGCAATTAACAGGTTTCGAACTATTTAAATTAACCATTTTGACTACCACAGATCCTTCTTAACCCCTTCAGACAGGAATAGTTAACTTACTGACGGGTTGGCAGACCACCCGGTGTTTCCCCCACAATAGTCAATATCACACTGAGGGACCGTTAGGAGTCGTAGAAATTTGGGGTTGCCATCAATCGACAGATTATGATCTAACTTACCTAACTTACTGAGCTCAAAATGACGCAGAAGCGTCATATAACTTATTATTGAGATATTTCATTAAATTCTTATGACGCGGTAGCATCATATGTGACGGAGGGGGTTAAACTGCATGAAATCGTCTAAATATAGCTAGAATAAAATTGAAAAGACGTCACCGGTATAGAAGGGGATACATAGTAGGCTTACCAATATAATCCACGGGTTCACTATTGATATATAATTATTATAGATCAAGTTGCCCGCCTCCATTTCCATCTGTGCCATGTGATTTTCCTATCGTTTTTGTAACCCCTTTCTGTACCGGCGACGTCTTTTTAACTTTATTCTAGCTATATTTAGACGATTGTGTGCAGTTTATGAAGGAACTGTGGTAGTAAAAGGGGTTAAGTGAGATAGTTCAAAGCCTGTTAGTTGCTGGCGGCCCTATATATACTGAATATAGTCGTCTAATACTATCACTAGGAGACTTTGCAGGTACAGAAGGGATTAACCCATTCAGTACCAGGGACGTCCTTTTCAATCCTATTCTGGCAATATTAGACGATTATATTGAGCTTAGGAAGGACCTCCAGCTATAATATGGCTTCACACTATTTCAACCAACTCTTTTAACTACCACAGATCCTTCCTCGGCAACAACATATCGTCTTTTCTCATATGTACATGCTATATGCTGAAGTCAGGGTAGCTTATAGGTTAGCTAGACTGTGTACACCTTGCCTACTCGCCTTTGGAGACTGTTTGGCAAAGGTTTTTGTCAGGAGCTCTTTACAAGCTGCCAGGCTTTCTGCCTCATCTTTAAATCTTTGTCAATTTGTAACTGAGTAGGAGCACTGAAAGGGTCTACTAGCTGACATAACGAAAGTTATGCTTCAGCAAGTCCAAAACAAATGGATAACCATGCCTAGGCGATAACATTTTAGGGTAAAAATTGAAGAGACCCCGGACAGCCTTTTTACTAGTTAATTCTAGCGTATACGCGTATATATGCGTATTATGCACACATACAAGAAACAAAGTCCGAACCGAAACAGAAGGATTGAAGTGAAAATAAGAGAAAAAAAAACAGTGACTACGAACATGACGCCAACAATGGACGGGGATCAAAACAAATCCGACCCGGAGTGCCCCGACTGCGGAATCAAGTTCGCAGGTGAAAAAAATGCAATCCAATGCGACTATTGCCGGGAATGGCTGCACTATTTCTGCACAGAACTCCCTGCCTATCAAATTCTCAACTATGCAAAAATGCAAAGGAAATTCATGTGCAAAACATGCTGCCTAACAAAGTTTGACACAAAAGGTGAGTGGGTGGCTGAGGCAGAAGCAGCCGTTCTCCAACACAAGGAACGACTAACCAATTCTGGAGCGATAAGTAAGGTAAGAAAAATCCCTGTTCAGCTCCAGAGCAACAAAGCTGTCACCAACACGCCAGCTGACAATACACCAACAACCAAGGAATTAACTGGGGACACTGACCTAGGCCAAGGCCTACCCAAAAGCCCAGAAGTAGCCATAGGCAAGAGTGACGGTGACAACCCCCATACCAGTACCACAACAAACGTGGCTATAGGCCTAGATCTAGGTCTGGGGAACACACCAGGAAATATTAGCATCACAATGCCAGATGCCCATAGCCTCCCCCCCGCAACACTAGCAGACACGGCAGAGCCTCCTCAAAATGCAGCAAGACAGGTGAGGTCGGGGACCCCAATGAGCACACACCCCACATGCAATGGATGCAGCCATAATGCTCCTACATACAGAAGAACAGGTGAGGTTAGTGCTGTAAATACAAATTCATGGAGACCTAGGCCCAGAGCTGAAAACAGGGGCACCGATATTAGGAGGAAACGCATGGAAGTATGCAATTTCTACCTAAGAAATGAATGCCGATATGGAGTAGTGGGCATGGGATGCAAACAAGACCACCCAAAAATATGTGCAAAATTCATGAAGCACGGGCGGGATGAAAGAATCGGTTGCAAGCGTGGATGGAAGTGCATCGACTACCACCCATATGTATGCAGAATCTCGCTCAACAAAAGAGCATGTACTATGAGAGACTGCAATCTTCCACACATCAAGGGAACCAAAATACTGACGCCCAGAAACAACGTCAACAAACCAAGGGAACACGCTACAGGACACATTCAAAGGGAATTTGCCTACACGGTACACACGGCTATGCCCGACCAAGGTGCTTTTTTAGAGGTAGTAATGGGATGTCTTCTGGAAGTGGAAAAACGGTCTCAAGTGATAATGGAGAGATTCCTAGCCCAAACCGAGGGGCCAGACATGAACCACAGAGGAAGGTGCAACTACCACTAACTAGTTTTTTTGTGGGCAACATCAGAGGACTTTACCCACGAAACAATCAATGTAAAGTCCCTATGTTGGAAGAAATTGCAGAGGAAGACAACTCAATTTTTCTAGCCCTCACAGAAACACACTTGAACGAAAACATTTTCGATGCAGAGATCAATATCCATAATTTCACTCTATTCAGAGCCGACAGAGAGGACAGAAGCCACGGAGGAGTAGCACTCTACCTAAGGGAGGATATGGCTGCAAATACCGAAACTTTAGTTGCATTCTCAAACGGCACAACAGAGCTACTAGCAGTACACATAAGACAAACCGACATGCTCATCATAATTTTGTACCGACCTCCAAACACCACAGGGGAAATTTTCAAGGAGGTCACAGAGAAGATACAATCACTCCTACAAAATCTTCCAACTCCCGCTACAGATGTCATCATCACAGGAGATTTCAACCTGCCCATCATCAATTGGGCAACCATGAAAATAGATGGAGGAACCAGGGATGAAAAACAGCAAGCCAAGGAGCTAATGACTATTATGGACACTGCATACATGAAGCAATACATCGAGGAACCTACAAGAGGCAACAACACACTGGACTTACTATTTGGCAACAACTTCGACCTGGTACACTCGTACGAAACTGTAAAAACTATAATGTCCGACCACAGCCTCATCAAAGTTAGAACCCCCACACCAGCCGCCATACCACCAAGAAGATGTCAACAGGAATCAAGCCAAATACCCTGCACCTCTCTGAAAGATCTCAACTTCTACAGCAAAGATATAGACTGGGACAGACTGAGAGCAGAACTGGCAGTAACTGATTGGAGGGCACTATTCGAAGATAAAAACGTCGACGAAACTCTCAGTATCCTCCAGAAACAATGCCTGGAGACCTGTAAAAACACCATACCACCCAAATCAAGCAGGAAGCAGATCAAGCAGATTCCCAGAGATAGAAAAATACTAATGAAGAAAAGGACGTACTTGAGAGCCAAGCAAAGGAAGACCAGCTATGCGCACAATATCACCAAACTACAAGAAGAGCTCGATGAAGTTGAACGTAAACTCATCCAGTCACACCAAGAGCAAAGAACACGCGAAGAACTCCAAGCAGTTGCAAACATACGAGTAAATAGCAAATTCTTCTATGCATACGCAAAAAGGAGACTCAGGAACACCTCAACAATAGGACCACTTGCAAAACCTACGGGCGAACTTGAGAGTGACCCAACCGAAATGGCCAAGATACTCAAACAGCAGTACGAAAGTGTCTTCAGCCCGCCAAATGAAGACAAGAAAATCGAGAATGCAACGACTTTCTTTGGCAACGCTCCAGGGACACCACATCAACTCTCCTCGGTAACAGTATCAACAGAGGACATAATAGCAGCCATCGACAAGATTGGACCAAACTCTGCGGCAGGACCAGACGGCTTTCATGCCCAACTGCTAAAAAACTGCAAACATCAGCTAGCCTTGCCTCTAAAACTGCTGTGGAGCAAGTCCCTCCAAACTGGATATGTACCACAATCCCTAAAAGAAGGTAATGTCACACCAATACACAAAGGGGGTAGTAAAAGCATAGCCAAAAATTACAGACCAGTGGTGCTGACGTCACATCTTATTAAAATCATAGAAAGAACAATACGAGCTAAGATGGTCAGCTTCCTGGAAGATAACGAGGCATTCAACGAGGGGCAACATGGCTTTAGACAAGGCCGCTCCTGCCTCTCACAACTACTATCACACTACGACAAAATCCTACAGGATATTCAAGACGGAGAAAATGTAGACGTCATATATCTAGATTTCGCTAAAGCTTTTGACAAGGTGGACCATGGGATCCTTCTACATAAACTCAAATCACTGGGAATAGGGGGAGACCTTGGAAGATGGCTCCACAGCTTCATCACCAACAGAAAACAAAGAGTCACGGTTCAAGGAAGCCTATCAGAAGCAGGTGGGGTCATCAGCGGAGTACCACAAGGATCAGTACTGGGACCTCTCCTATTCCTCATCATGATAGGAGACATCGACAGGGACCTGGAACACTCAACAGCCACATCGTTTGCAGACGACACCAGACTCATGAAGAAAATCACCTCACAACATGATGCTCAGCTACTACAACAAGACTTGGACAAAATCCTGAAGTGGGCAGAAGAAAACAACATGGCCCTAAACGGAGACAAGTTCGAGCTTCTAAGGTACGGGAACAAGAGAGCACTACAAAACGACACCAACTACAAAAGTGGACAGCAAGAAATTACCGCCAAGGACACAGTGAAGGACTTGGGAGTAAATATGAGCAGTGACGCCACTTTTTCCCAGCATATTACCAAAGCCACAACAACAGCAAAACAAATAGCAGGCTGGATCCTGAGAACCTTCCACACAAGAAATGAGAGGTGTATGCTAACACTGTGGAAGTCACCGGTCCTACCACGACTGGAGTACTGCTCTCAGCTCTGGTCTCCCCAAAAAGTAGGAGAAATAACAGAAATTGAAGCCACCCAGAGGACATTCACCAGTAAAATCCATGGGTTTCAACACTTTAACTACTGGGAGAGACTTAAGGAGCTGCAGCTGTACTCACTTCAAAGACATAGGGAGAGATACATCATCATCTACGTCTGGAAGATTTTGGAAAAAAAGGTACCAAATCCAAACATCCAAGAGACTCAGCACCAAAGGCGAGGGAGGCTGTGCTATGTGAGGACTACGCCGGGATCAACACAAAAAATCAAATCCCTGATCCATCACAGCTTTACATACAATGGAACCAGACTGTTCAACTGTATACCAGCCCCTCTCAGGAACATGACCGGGGTGTCTCCAGACACCTTCAAGAAACACTTGGACATGTGGCTGTCCAAAATACCGGACCGGCCACCAACACCAGGATACCCCAGCACCAACTCCAACCGACTTCTGGAATGGAGAGTGGAAGAAAGGGAGCTGCCTGGTCGCAGTGGAGCCCCAGCTCAACTGTGTCACTAACGGACGGAATACAACTAAGTGTAACTAAGTGTAAGTGTAACCCAAAAAGTCAAGTATATATTGTGGTACTCCTGCCGCCTTACCTACTGGCATGGAAAATCAATTATTATCTTCCGGCGGGAGCTGATGACTGCTCTTATTTGTAATGGTGCTGGCAACAAGCTGGGCCTCCTGTCCCTACGCAACCCACGGCCTAGATTCCTCACTGTCAATATGAATGACTGGGATACCTGCACCGTCCCTCTGAGGAATAGTATTAAGTTCTGGGGTGATGCCTTGTAAAAGTTTCACATCATTTACAATCAGTCGTTCAGGATGCTGACGGTGAATCAGATCAGGCTGACACTGCCGCCGCAAGGTTGGATATATTCCATAGATCTGACAGATGCCTACTGGCCGGAGGCTCTCTACTGCGGGCTAGAGTAACGATCCAAGTAACCCGTTCATGGTCGAGCGTCAGAACTATAAATCCCGGCGGAAGGGGAAGGCTTCCAAAGGGGATTTCGGCTCAGCCCGAATGACTCGCCTATATTAAAAATATCCTCACGCGGCGTCAGTGAGGCGGAGAAATAATGTTAACAATACATTCAACAGGAATGATAACTTATATATAGGCCAATGATAAGGATTATCGTGGATATGTAGTCTTAAGACCTTCAAGAGAAAACCTGAGAGTAGTTTTCCAGAGGGGTACGAAGGAAAATTAGATTAGTAGTGTACTAGATCTAATTTTTCGGTGTATTCGAGGTATATAACGTGTGTGAATGTCTTGGATTATCCTAATGAGCATTGATTCTTGGAATTTTCTTTCCAGATCGCACACTTCTGCCTCTGCAACGTGCCCCAGACTGGGGGCCGATCCTGGCGGGGGGGGTTAGTAATCATGCAATACGTTACCCTATGTACGACACCGACGTGCATGAACGTTCCGATCTTTAGCCATAAACTATGTATACAGTGCGTAACATGTCTTGATCGCTCTAGGGGACTTTGGCTGTCTAAGCGAAGTTGTGTGTGTACTCGACTTTGTGATATATTATTGAATCACGAAGAAGCAACGTGTCAAGTTGCCCTATTGGAAATAAAGGCGCAATTTAACCCCTTAAGAGCGCCGCCCGGCTATAGTCGGACAAGAGAACCAAGGACTATGTGGCGGGGCCCGGCTATAGTAGCATGCGATATTGAGCACATAATCGGCTCTGAGAGAGAGTCCGAGCGGTGGGAGGAGCGTAGGTTGTCTCTGACCGTTCGGCACGGCTCTCGCGCCGGCACTGGGCCCACCTCCACACACATCCACACTCATTGACTCGCTACACAGGGAATTATGTAAGGAAATTACCGTATTTTAGCAATTTTTCCTTCGTGTTGCACGATCGTTGCAAGAGAACGCGTGGTCATAGAAGGATGGTTCTGGTGTCATTGGAAAGCTCAATTATCGCCCTTTCAGGGATACATAATTGTTGTTGTTGTTGTTGTTGTTCCCCAAGCTGCCTGGCCGAACAGCCCCAAGGCCCCGAGCAAGACCAAGGCCATAACCGAGCGCCCCCACAGAACCCTCCCAGCCGACCACAATAAAGCCATAATAAAGATGTTAGTAGAGCCATTGAAAATGTTATTTGAGGTATCGTTTAATACAGGACAAATCCCGATGGACTGGAGAGAGGCGAACATAACAGCTATATTTAAGAAGGGAAAGAGAAATGACCCAGGGAATTATAGACCAGTCAGTTTGACAAGTGCTGTGTGTAAACTAATGGAAACGGTAATTAGAAAAGGAATAATGGATCATATGAAGTCAAACCAACTTTTCAGTGGGAGACAGTTCGAATTCTTGCCGGGGAGGTTGACGGTACTACAGCTAATTAAGGTGGTAGATGATTGGATGCAAATTCTAGAAGATGGTGATGTAATAGACGTGGTATATTGCGATTTTATGAAGGCCTTCGATAAGGTCCCACATAAAAGGTTAATAGAGAAAGTTAGAAGCTATAATATAGGGGAGAAATGTGTGAAATGGATAGAAGCCTTCCTGAAAGATCGGAGATAGAGGGTACTGGTGAATGGAATAGGCTCGGGGTGGAGGGAAATTACAAGTGGGGTACCTCAGGGATCTGTGTTGGGACCACTGCTGTTCGTTATATTTATCAACGACTTGCCTGAAGTTATAACTAATGGAAGTGAGGTATACCTGTATGAGGATGACACTAAGCTGTATAGAAGAGTGAGGAGTAAGGAAGATATGGGTTTGCTTCAAGGAGATGTGGAAGGCATGAAGGGATGGTCTGAACATTGGTTAATACCTTTTCATCCAAAAAAATGCAAGTACATGCGGATTGGGACCAGCAAGATAGACAAGGTAGGATGCAGTATGTATGAAGCGATGGAGAAGTGAATGCAGAAAAGGATATAGGAGTAGTGATAGACAATAAGTTAAATTTCTCAGAACATTTAGCGGAAAAGATAAACAAAGCCAATAGAATTGTAGGGCTGATAAGGAGGACATTTGTGTCACTTGACGAAGAAATCTTCAGGAATCTCTATACAGCGCTGGTTAGGCCGCACCTGGAATATGCGAACCAGGTGTGGGCTCCATATATGGTAAAGGATATAGAAGCAGTGGAGAAAGTGCAGAGGAGAGCTAGCAAGCTGGTACCAACGTTGAAGAACGCGGGCTATGAGCAGAGGTTGAGGACACTGGGGCTTCCGACACTGGCATATAGGAGAAAGAGAGGGGATATGATAGAGACTTTTAAGATAGTGTCAGGAAAGTACGATGAGGATGTGTGTGAAGGTATCTTCTTGATGCGGGAGGGAACAAGAACGAGAGGACACTCTAAGAAAATTTACAAAGAAAGAAATAGGCTTGAGAAGGCAAAGAACTCATTTTGTGATAGAGTGGTAAATGAGTGGAACGCACTGCCCCAGTATGTAGTCGATTCCGAATCAATAAGGGAGTTTGAAAGTAATCTTGATAAAGCATGGGGAAGACAAGATTTGAAGTTTGATTATAAAACAAAAATACAGAATAGTAAAAATGTTGCGTCTGCTACCGCCGCCGCCAACACCGTAAACGACCGCAGCAGTGCAAGTACTGGTACTGAGCTGGATACACAGGCATAGTTTGCCTTTTTCCAGAGGATCTACTGTAAGAAACTGTAAGTGACCGAAGCCACTCCATGGCGGGGAGCTGAGGAGGGCGACAGAAACACCCGGGAAACCAAAGCCCCACCCTGGGCCCTGTGCCCCTCAGCAATTATGAAGAGAAAGTTGACGGGCAAAGGAAAAATGTGACGCTTTGACTTCCAATCTTGGTAGATTGGGAGGTCAATCCACGGAAGAGACGTCGTCACTTGAGATCTAGAAAATATATAAGTAAAAGGAACAGTCAGAGTAAGCTATGGGTATGGCAGAGATCACTCAGTTCTCACTCTGATAGACCAGCCCATCACCAGTTTTAGGTGATACACCTTCTATGTTGTTGTTGGTTTTGGGTTGAGGCCCCTTATATGTATTTGGTTTATCAAGACTTTTGTACCTTTTATGCCGTCAACTTTCTTGATATTCTTAAATATCTTGACATTTCAAATTTAGTCGTCCCTCCATCTTCATGCTTAAAGATATGTCAGGCTCAAGTTCTTTAGTCATGTTTTGTACAATAGGTCTTGTAGTTCAGGTACAGTACTGTACAAGTTTTGTGGTTCTTCTCATACTAAGCCTTAGAACTAAGATACTTAGCTATAGTCTGTTCATTCTAGGTAGGGCAGAAATCGTAACTCCTAACCTCTCATAGGCCTAACTAAAAAAGGACTAGAGTAATCAAGCTAACATTTCTACCAAATAGGAAAACTTGGCTATGGAATATATGTATAAATTGACAGCTCATTTGCTCTAGCCCTTTCTGAGTTACAGAGGTTAGAGGTTATGAGTTCTACCCAATCTAGAATGAACGGACTATACCATCAGCCAAATTGACCAAGTGCAAACTAACCAGATGCAGCTTTGAATCTTTGATGTAGTTTATAATGCTGTGCACTCCCTGTCCCTTGATTAACATGGGTAAGGCGTACCCTTGTTCCAGGGATTTAACCTAAACATTAGCCATGAATCGCTGGACCAAGTTGCTCAAACTGGAGCTACCGCCCCCAGACCCCCGCTGGTATAAGCATTGATATAGAGGTGGACAAAACACTGGAAATGAGTACCGGTATCCAACAATAGGGTCAGATTGGGTAAATAGGGGTTTTTGTTGGCTTCTGGCCATAGATGAGGATTTCTATAAGTCCTGGGGGGTGAGGGGAGGTTTCCCCCCCTCTATATATTCTGTATCCAACGGCAAATGTTTAAAACATAATGCGGCAAGAGTTATGTTATTGGGCGTACCCGTACCACTACCGACATACAACATAAATCATCTATAAATATTTAACCTAACTAAAAAGCCTAACCTAACCTAGTATTCTCATTACTACATGAATACTAGGTTAGGCTAGGTTAGGTTGTTTGGTTAGGTTAATGTTTTAGAGAGGTCGAGTTATGCTGTATGTCGGTAGTGGTACGCCCGATAACACAACTCTTACCCATAATCCCTCATTTTCCCTGAACTTCATAGCCCTCCCCACTAGTGGGAGCCATATTTTTAGATTGTTGGATAATGGGTAAATACTAATTTCCGGTAATAGGCCTAATCATTATTATTAAACACTGATAAACCTAAAAAATAACAAAACCAACACAAAAATAAACTTTGAAATACCTGTGATCCGGCTCCTTTATATTAAAAAAAAAAAAAAAAAAAAAAATCCGATACTAAAATTTGTGACCGGACGGTCCTAAATTGTAATCGAAAAATCTATTTATGAACACTTACCCTTCCCAGTGTATACCACCTCCTTTACGTAGGGCACGTGGTACCCGTCTTGCAACTCAATCCCACCCCTACTCTGTGCAACTCTCCAACCCAAGAGTGAAACGTTACTCTCAAACTTCCTTCTTCTGGAATGGAGAGTGGAAGAAAGGGAGCTGCTTGGTCGCAGTGGAGCCCCAGCTCAACTGTGTCGCTAACGGACGGAATACTACAAAGTGTAACAAAGTGTAAAGTGTACTCAACAGCTGAGCTCTGGAACTCTCTCCCAGAGTCTTTCCTCTTCCAATAGTTTTGAATAAGAGACAAGGACATTTTGCAAATTTTTATACATTTTTTCATCCTACCTAAATACACACCATACCTATTGGGCTTGAAAGATAAAATTTTATCTTTCATACAATCAATACCAACTAACATGGGCATATAACCAAAGGTACCGGTATTGGTAAATAAATCATCAGGTATAATTGTAAAATCACCTGTGTAGACCAATGTAGGCTTATAGGTAGTGACAGAGACATTTTTGACAACATTATATCTACAGTTACAGCTAGGAAGCTTAGGTTGCTGTTAAGATCTTTAGGTTTAGAAGGATCTGGAGGAATCAAGGGGAAAGCTAGTGTGCATGGTTCTTCAAGCGGTTCAATGACAAACTTGCATGAACTTGCAAGTTTTTTAGATATAAGACTTCCCATTGCACCACTGTCTACAATTACTGTGGTTTCTTGACCTCCAGTATTACCTTTCCTTGACTAATATGCAATTGTTCTGGGTATGGCTTTGAACGAGAATTAAATATCAGATATGGTAGGGTCTTTGATAAATTTAATGTGCAGTAACAAGACCTTAATACATCCATACCCAACACAGAGAATGGTAAATTTGAAGTAGGCCTAAACTCCGGATTCACATTAATGGTTATTACATGACCAGAAGATGTTTTTAACTCCAAAGGTACTTTTCTTTTTAAGCACACAAGACCATCAACGTATTCATTCAATCCATAATTATCTACCTGTGTTTTGCTAATCATAGGCCTAGTGCCATAAGATCCTGTATCAACTTGAAACTGAAGGCTTGTTCATACCAATATTCACATCAATGAACAGACAGTCACCCCCGTCCCCCCACTGCCTCCAGTACAGTGGACACATCTTTGTCTCCATTATATATTCTATGGACTAGGACTATAGGCTAGTACCTGTATGCTGGTGTAACTTACAATACGTTGTGTATGAACTAACGATAACTAGGATAGGCTATACGACCTTGGGAGATGTCACAGTGGGCTAGCCTATAGGCTAAATACAAGACAAATGTTGTTGTTGTTGTTGTTGTTCCCCAGGCTGTCTGGCCGAACAGCCCCAAGGTCTCGAGCAAGGCCAAGGCCATAAACGAGCGCCCCCACAAAATCCTCCCTGCTTACCACTAACAAAGCCCGGGTGACCGAAGCCACTCCAAGGCAGGGAGCTGAGGAGGGTGCGGAAACGCCCGGGAAACCAAAGCCCCACCCAAGGCCCTGTGCCCCTCAGCAATTATGAAGGGAAAGTTGAGGGGTAAGGGAAAAATGTGACACTTTGGCTCCCAATCTGCCAACTTCTAGGCTGGCAATAGGGAGGTCAATCCACGGAAAAGATGCCGCCACTTGAGATCTAGAAGATATATAAGTAAAAGGAACAGTCAGAGTAAGCTATGGGTATGGCAGAGATCGCTCAGTTCTCACTCGGATAGACCAGCCCATCACCACATGACTAGAACCCAATCCTCTCAGCATCAGCTAGGAAAGGCCCTAGAAAGCCGCCTTTGGCGGGGGGATAGCTCCCCTATTTCAACTCCTTTCGGGGTTGGGGACCCGCCCAATCAAAGGAGGATCTTTAACTAATCAAAGGAGCCGCGTCACGTGACCGGGTGTCGTCTCCAAGGGGCAACGGCAGCTCCCTCAAGATTTTAGTTTAGAAAAAGCCTCGTGTGATACCGGCTTTATTAGCGCGGTTGTACAGTCGCGTTAATAATGTCTCCCAGATGTTGTTGTTGTTGTTGTTGCTCCCCAGACTGCCTGGCCGAACAGCCCCAAGGCCCCGAGCAAGGCCAAGGCCACAACCGAGCGCCCCCACAGAACCCTCCCTGCCTCCCAGATGTTGAATAGGGTGGGTTCTGTACGGTCGCGCTAATAGGTCATGTCCCAGCTGCCATTACGCTTGGCTTGCTCTGTGCTGTATTATTGTCTGTCAGATGTTGAATAGGGTGGGTTTTGTACGGTCGCGCTAATAGGTCATGTCCCAGCTGTCATTACACTTGGCTTGCTCTGTGCTGTATTAATGTCTGTCAGATGTTGAATAGGGTGGGTTCTGTACGGTCGCGCTATTAGGTCATGTCCCAGCTGTCATTACGTTTGGCTTGCTCTGTGCTGTATTAATGTCTGTCAGATGTTGAATAGGGTGGGTAAGTGTAGGAACATGTTTGTATATTCCACTCGATATGAAGAAATGAAGCTTAGATATTGCTAATACCAATTATTTATCAAAATATACTTAGTGATGAGACATCACTTATTAGCGCGATTGTACTGTAGAGCTTCCTGGAGTATTAGCGGTGATGACAGACCGTAGTATAGGGCTTGCCTCACCTGAGTCACTTTCACTTTCAAGGTCAGTGGTGCGAGAGAGAGAGAGAGAGGCACATACAATCAAACACTCACACACTCTCTTTCCCTCTCACTCTCTCACACACACATACACACACACACACACACACACACATTTTAGGCTAGAATAAAACAAATGGTGCCATGTGATGGAAAGGGTTAATATGAGTCTGTATGTACAAAAACAAATTGTGTTTTCTGATTAAACAGGTTAAAAAGAGTCAGTCAGTCAGTAGGCCGCTCTTACTCCCACAAGGGGTAGGGAGGATCAACAAGAGACACGAGAAAGGAAAAACAGAGGTGACAGGAGAAGAACACATATAACAGTTCGCCCACAAAAAGCAAGCACACAAGCATTCAGAGTCAGTGTGTTAAGGGGGGTCACCGTTTTTTTTTATCTTTCTCTCCTTTTCTCTCTTTCCCTGGCTTGTATCCATTCAGACCCCTTCAGCCAACTGTTTTAAGACGTTTATCCCCATACAGGTGTTGATTTCTTCCTGGCAAGTGATAGCGAGCCAGCATTGTATGGAGAAATCCGGCTTCGCCGGAGAAATTTTTCTATCGAAAAATGTACAAGTTTAGCTTGCTGTCAAAACAAAAAATATATATGCTAAATATTGACACCTGGATGGGGGTAAACGTCTTAAAACAGTAGGCTGAATGGGGCCTAATGGGTACAAGCCAAAGAGAGAGGGAGAGAAAGAGAACAAAACGAGGTGGGCTCCCTTAACAATTATCACTGAAGAAAATTGTCACCAATAATATACTTACCAATATTGAAAAGATCTTCATTTTGTTTTTGTATACTTGGCACACTTTTCATAAATCACTAAATATCAAGAATCCATTGATGTGCACTGATCGAGTCTTTCGTATCGTATCAAGAATCCATTGATGTGCACTGATCGAGTCTTTTGTATCGTCTTTTGAGTGTTCAATTCATTACACTAAAGTATAATCTGGTTCGGTTTATAAGAATTCGCTATGAAGTTCAATACAGCACGTGTTCTGTATGTGATGTCCTAGGTTCGAATCCTGGGAGAGTCACATGTTTTCATTGATTTTATTTGGGGGTTATTGGTGTTAAGAACGATGTTAATAATAATAATAATAATATATATATATATATATATATATATATATATGGACTTCAACACAATACTAATTCTTAATGGAACTAAAACAACACACACACACACACTGACACCCACCCACCCACAGAGACACACACACACACACAGACACACAGACACACACAGACACACACACACACACACAGTAAACAAAAGTATCAATTTAAAGAGGTTGCGATTTTAAGCTTAGTGGAGGTCTAGGGAGCAAAGAAAAAAAAAAGATGGAAAAAATATGTTTTCGGAATACACTGCAAAGACACCCCCCCCCCCCCCCCCCCCCCCTTGAGAACTATTTTTTTGATAATCATGGTTTTCAAAGTACCCACAGGTTCAAGATGGTTGCATGACCTAATTAGGAGGGTGGAGGGTCATATGTTATTAAGGGGAAGGGGAGGGGGGGGGGGGGGTAGTTGCTCCCTAGACCTTTTTCAATCTTTAAAAAAAAAAAAAAAAAAAAAAAACACACACACACACACATATATATATATATATATATATATATATATATATATATATACACTTCCACTTCCCCAAGACCCCCCTGCGAGATAAATTTGTACAATTTTCGGTCGCTCGCCAGGACAAATTCGACTCCTAAATAGCACGAAAGGTCTTAAGAAATGGTGTGTAAGGTCTTTAAATCGCCAAACTAATGGGGAGAACGTCTTAAATTATCAAAAGTAATGGGGTTAAACATTAGAAAGATGGAGGGCTTATCTCGAAGGGGATGTTGAGGGTGTTTTTTTAGCTAGATTAAAAAAAAAAAAAAAAAAAACATACATTTTTAACACAGACATAAAATATTGTCAGCAGTCCGTTTTCAAATATAAGTATAATTTGTTCAGTGCTACTCTATAAAACATTCACTCGATAGTTTACAAGCGAGGGATTGGAGTTCTCGAAAAGGGGCTCGCAGTTGCTCCAGAAGTAGTCCTTTCGCGATTCTTACAGTGTGCTGGCTTAATAATCCAGAAGGGTTAATAGCCACTGAAGTCCTATTTCAACTAACTAACTGATTCACAAGCACAACAACTTTAACTTAGTAAACACAGTTAGTTTCCGACTATTTCAAATATATCCTGACAAATATATGCACTAGGACTTTCAAACGAGTTGAACTAATCTAACATTTTGATTTAGTATGTTTTCCACAGCTTTTCGCAATACACTTCAGAGTCATATGTATATATATATATATATATATATACTGTATAATTACGTTTCCGAGATCTTCCGTAAATATACGTATGAGCCACCACGGGATATAGTTAACACTACTTGCGAGCACTGAAACCGAAAGTGAGAGAGGGAGGTGCCGTATGCGTGATGTGGACGGCTGTCGCAAGGTAAATGACGGTGGTGGTGGTGGTGGAGGGGTTGTGAAGGAGCTAGGGGAGGAGTTACAGGTAGTGTGCACTTACTCTCACTCTCACTTTCAGGGACTTGTAGCTCTCTTATTCTCCCTCACTCTCACTTTAAGGAACAGGTAACTATCACACTCTCACTTTATGGAACAGGTAACTCTCTCACTCTTACTTTAAAACAGGTAACTATCTTAACTCACTGTCACTTTAAGGAATAGGTAACTCTCTTACTTCCACACTCTCTCTCACTCTCACTTTAAGGAACAGGTAACTCTCTCACTCTTACTTTAAAACAGGTAACTATCTTAACTCACTGTCACTTTAAGGAATAGGTAACTCTTACTTCCACACTCTCTCTCACTCTCACTTTAAGGAACAGGTAACTCTCTCACTCTCACTTTAAAACAGGTAACTATCTTAACTCACTGTCACTTTAAGGAATAGGTAACTCTTACTTCCACACTCTCTCTCACTCTCACTTTAAGGAACAGGTAACTCTCACACTCTTACTTTAAAACAGGTAACTATCTTAACTCACTGTCACTTTAAGGAATAGGTAACTCTCTTACTTCCACACTCTCTCTCTCACTCTCACTTTAAGGAACAGGTAACTCTCACACTCTTACTCTCACTCCAGAAGTACGAGAGTCCCTTAGTCTCAAATTGGCAAGTTGGAGGCAGTACAGCGAAGAGCTACCAAATAGATTCCTTCTCTCAGGAACAAGTCTTATGGGGAGAGGTTGCAGAAACTATAATGTGTCCTCACTTAAGAAATATTTGTATCATTTGGAAATAGTCAAACAGTAACCTCCCTCACTGTTTCTGTGCGTGCCTCACTTACACAGAGAGTAATCCAGCTAGCTCTCACAAACACCTCTTCCTATTAATTTGTTTATACTACAACGTACCTTGAATTTGGCCTTCTGTCGCTCTTTCAATTTTTGGGGAGACACTCATTACAGGCAGCATTGCCTTTGTACACATAAAACAAAAATAGGTGTGGAAATAAACAAAGGCCTTTGTCATCGACGCAGGCAAAATTCGTCACCTGAATGGGGTGAAGTGTCTTACAATCGCCAAACTAATGAGATGAAACGTCTGAAATTCTCCAAACTAATGGAGGGCAACAGGGAGGGTCCCAAAAGACCCACCTCACCCCAGACAGACTTAATCATCGCCGAGATAAATTATAAAATACCCCGGCCTGAAAAAAACCCTATAAGAGCCTATTGTTATGTGGATGTGGCCGAGCGGGTAGAGTGCTGTGTACTTGATTTGTGTTATCTGGTTATTCTGTGTGTGTGTATGTGTATGAATGTGTGTTTGTGTGTGTCTATGTGTGCGGATGTGTCTGTGTGTGTGTGTGTATTATTTTGTTCTTTGTGGATGAGGGAGACAAAAGGCAAAACTGCCTGTGACGAGTGCATCTCCCAGAGTTGAAAGAGTGACGGCCAAAATAAAGGAATGTTCGAGCAAAAATGCCTGGACACACGGAGTTTGAAGCAATTTAAGTCTTAGGATGAGGGAAAGATGGAATCAGGGAGTGAGTTCCAGAGCTCAGCTGTTGAATAGAAGAAAGATTGGGAGAATCGTTTCACTCTTGAGTTGGAGAGTTGCACAGAGTAGGGGGGGGGGGTTGCAAGACGGGTACTGCTTATTCTACATTTACTGACAGAGCTCTGAGGAACACTGATTATTGTAGAAGCGATAGAATGGCGAGAGAGATGCAACATTGCGGCGGAGAGAGAGATTGCAGAGAAGCGGTGTGTGCATGTCTATATGTGAATGTGTGCTTGTGTGTGTAGATGAATGAATATGTGCTTGTGTGTGTGTATGTGCATGTGTGCGTGTGTCTGTATATGTGAATGTGTGTGTGTGTGTGTGTATGCGGGCGGAAAGAGTGAAACCAATTGTGTTATCCTTGACGCCTATGTAAACACCTTTCTTATTGCCGAGAGAGAGTGAATGAAAGTGAGAAAGTGTGAATGAGAGGTTGATTGGGTGTGATAGAGAGAGAGAGAATACAAAGGATATCAAGCAACAACAGGTCTAGTGACCCCTCTAGGCTGCTTGTCCTCCAAAACACTGAGGATCAAGTGTCCAAACAGGGGTTTAGAGTGGGTAAGGGCAAATTGGAAAGGGAACTACTGCCCTGGAACTAATGTCCGTGGCAGGATTAGGAAGTTAGTAGGGAACAGGTGGGTTAGTAACATAATCCATTTATATTTTATAACCCATTTTGGCTCGAACGTCCCTTGATTTTGGCCCTGTCACTCTTTCAACTATGGGGGAGGCACTCGCTATAGGCAGTTATGCCTTTTGCCTCCCTCAATCACATAGAAAAAAAAATAAAATAAAAAAATGTGATCTTTCGTATATCTGGGAAAAAGAGAGTAACGTCTTAGTAATATTTATACGAGAGAGAGAGAGAGAGAGAGAGAGAGAGAATGAATACCACACTCCACCCCCATACCTTATAGGCAGATCATTGTTATTCATGAATGGCGCTGTGCATTAAGGGGAGGTATTTAGTTTGCTCCCTACGTTTTCATCAAACTTAAAATTACACCCCCTAGACCCCCTTTCAAGATAAATTTGTACATTTTTCGGTAGAATAAAATCCCGGCCGGAGGCCGATTGCTCTTAAATTACAGGCTCGCTATCGCTCGCCAGGAAAAAATCGACACCTAGTTAATGGCCGAAAGGTCTTAAAATTGACAGAAATGGGGCAAAATGTCTTAAAATGTCCAAACTACTAGGGCGAACGTCTTAAAATCTCAGAAGCAATGGGGCTAAACATGAGGGAGAAAGGGGTCCAGAAAAAAATCCCTCAAGTGGAAATCTCCCCGTAATAGGACTATTCTTAATGTATGGGTCGCTCTCTCTCTCTCTCTATCTCTATCTATATATCTATCTGCTTTGCTATCCTTTCCTTCCACTTTCCCTTACTATCGGTTTGCTATCTCTACTCAAATTAAACCGGACCTCCTCGCTGGGATTGTAAGGTCTGTGTGGCCAGTGTATTTATGTTAGTCTATGTAAATCTCTCTCTCTCTCTCTCACACACACACACAATCAACCAATCACTCTCATTCTCTCTCTCACACACACACACAATCAACCTAACACTCTCATTCTCTCTCCCCCCCCCCTCTCTCTCTCTCTCTCTCTCCCCCTCTCTCTCTCTCTCTCTCTCTCTCTCTCTCTCTCTCTCTCACACACACACACAATCAACCTAACACTCTCATTCTCTCTCCCCTCCCCCCCCTCTCTCTCTCTCTCTCTCTCTCTCTCCCCACCTCTCTCTCTCTCTCTCTCTCACACACACACAATCAACCTAACACTCTCATTCTCTCTCCCCTCCCCCCCCCTCTCTCTCTCTCTCTCTCTCTCTCTCTCTCTCTCTCACACACACACACACTCACACGTCATTAACCAGCTCTGTGCTAATTAGGCTGTTCGATATCCTTCGCAAAGTATCCATGTTAAGCCTCACCAATTAGTCCTATCCTAGCCTACAGCCCTACCCCAACCTATAGTCCTAGCCTAGCCTACCCTACCCTAGTGGTGGGTATAGTCCTAGCCTAGCCTACCCTACCCTAGTGGTGGGTATAGTCCTAGCCTAGCCTACCCTACCCTAGTGGTGGGTATAGTCCTAGCCTAGCCTACCCTACCCTAGTGGTGGGTATAGTCCTAGCCTAGCCTACCCTACCCTAGTGGTGGGTATAGTCCTAGCCTAGCCTACCCTACCCTAGTGGTGGGTATAGTCCTAGCCTAGCCTACCCTACCCTAGTGGTGGGTATAGTCCTAGCCTAGCCTACCCTACCCTAGTGGTGGGTATAGTCCTAGCCTAGCCTACCCTACCCTAGTGGTGGGTATAGTCCTAGCCTAGCCTACCCTACCCTAGTGGTGGGTATAGTCCCGGGGCATCCTAGTAGGCCTATGGGATAACACTAGCTCAGCCGTCGTTTTTGGGGTAATTAGGATATTTTGCGGGGAGATAGCCACTTGAGGGAGTTTTTTCTTGACTCCTTTCTCCCTCATGTTTAGCCCCATTGCTTTTCTAATTTTAAGACGTTCGCCCCATTATTTTGATGATTTTAAGAACTTTCAACCCATTTCTGTCAATTTTAAGACCTTTCGTGCAATTTAGGTGTCTATTTTATCCTGGCGAGCGATAGCGAGCCTGTAATTTAAGAGGAACCGGCTTTCAGCCGGGAAATTTTCCTACCGAAAAATGTACAAATTTATCTTGAAAGGGGCTCAAGGGGGTGTAATCTTAAGCTTGATGGATATCTAGGGACCAAACTAAAAACCTCCCCTTAATTAAACATTTATATTTTTTATACTTTTGCCATTTTCAAGCCATGTATTTTAGTTTAGGCTAACACAAACGCCTTCCAAGACTTCTTTTAAGTTATAGATTCGCTATCGCTCGCCCAGAAATTTGGGACGAAGCATCTTAGTAACACCAGGCTAATAATGGGGTGAAACGTGAAACTTTTATGAGTACACTGTAAGAAATATGGGTATGAGGATTGGGTATTGAAGTGTTTTTGTTCACCCCCTTTCCTCATCTTTAGCCCCATTCGTTTGGGCATTTTCAGACGCTCACTCCAACTTTCCTTGTGGGCATTTCCTGACCCGTAGGGTATTAATTCCTCTTGTACAGTCGCGCTAATAAGTCATGTTTCAGCTGTCATTACATTTGGCTTGCTCTGTGCTGTATTAATGTCTGTCAGATGTTGAATAGTGGGGGTTAATTGTAGCAACCTGTTTGTATATTTCACTCAATATGAAGAAATGAAGCTTAGATATTGCTGATACCAATTATTGATCAAAACATACTTGGTGCCGAGACATCACTTATTAGCGCGACTGTACCGGCGACGTCCTTTTAGTTATATTTAAATGATTTTGTGCAGTTTAAGAAGGATCTATGGTAGTAAAAAGGGTTAAGGGAGATACTTCGAAGCCTGTTAATTGCCGGTTAATTGCCGGAGATCCTTCCTAAACTGACTAAAATCGATCAGTAGTAGTCAGAATAAATACAAATGACGTCTCCGGCACAGAAGGGGTTAAATTCTCGTATTTTCCGGTACGACTTTTTATGTGGAGGGTGGGGAGAGAGCCTTCTACTTTGCTGTCCTATTCTGCTACTATAACCTGTCCTTGTCTCTAGTAGTATTAAGGCCGGACCACCTAGTAAGGATCGCAAGGTCTGTACTGTGTGTTTGAGTATCTACGTGCAACTCTCACTCTCTCACTCACAAACACACGCACACTCCCTCTCTCTCACACTCACACACACTCCCTCTCTCTCACACTCACACACACTCCCTCTCTCTCACGCACACACTCAGTTTTGTTCTCTCTCTCACACACACACACACACACTTTCACTTTTGCTCTCTCTCTTACAAACACACTCTCTCACACACACACACACACACACTCTCACTCACTTTTTCTCTCTCTCTCTATGAAGGAAGTCATAAGGGCGTATATGGGCGTCGTCAAGGAAGAGGAAATTGAACACAGCCAATACTTTAGATAACATTCCCCACACTTCCTAGCTCTCTCTCTCTCTCTCTCTCTCTCTCTCTCTCTCTCTCTCTCTCTTCCATTTATGTGTTTGTCGTCGTTGTTGTTGTTGTTGGTGTTTTTCTGTTTCTTCTTCTTCTTCTTTCTGTTGTTCATGTTCTTCTTGTTCTTCTTCTCATCCTCCTCCTCTTTTTCTTTATCTTGTTCTTGTTCTCCTTGGTCTAGTTATTCTTGTTCTTCTCCTCCTCCTCCTCTTCCTTGTTCTTTATCTTGTTCTTGTTCTCCTTGGTCTAGTTCTTCTTGTTCTTCTCCTCCTCCTCCTCTTCCTTGTTCTCTATCTTGTTCTTGTTCTCCTTGGTCTAGTTCTTCTTGTTCTCCTCTTTCTCTTCATCATATTCTTCTTCTTCTTCTCGTTCTTGTTGTTGTTCTTCTCCTGTGTTATAGACTGATGAGTGATGACCATACACACTACAGTATATAGAAAGCCAGAGCCAGAGTGCATGGAGTCCTTGTGAAGGTCATCCATAATATACAACCCTAACAACCCTAACAACCAACCGCAGATGAACCCTTCCCTTTAAAACACCTTCCCTTTCTCCACCCACTCCCTCAGTCAGGTCCGTTTGAGAGAGTTACAAGAAGTTCAAAGGAATAATTACTCTCTCAAACACCTTGCAGTCCACATCGAAGAGATATTCAAGGTGGAGAGATTGTGTATTTATTTTTTTCTATGTGAGTGAGGGAGACAAAAGGCAGAACTGCCTGTGGCGAGTGCCTCCCCCATAGTTGAAAGAGTGGCAGGGCCAAAATCAAGGGACGTTCGAGCCAAAATGCAAGGACACACGGAGTGTTAAGCAATTTAGGTCATAGTAAGAGGGAAATACTGATTCTGGGAGAGAGTTCCAGAGTTCAGCAGTTGAATAGAAGAAAGACTGAGAATAACGTTTCACCAATATACTATCTATCTATCTATCTATTGCCGGACGCTGTGATCCCCGAAGGGTGGCCACAAACGAATCGCCCCCATGCACCTGTCCCCAGTCAGTTGACGCTCCTCCTCCCATCCAGCACCGCTTTCACGCATATACTTCTAAACTCCATCCTTCCACCTCTCTCTCGGTTTACCTCTCCCTCTTATTCCTTCCACTTTACTCTTGTACACTCTCTTAGCCATTCTCTCGCTTCCCATTCGTTCCACATGGCCAAACCATCTCAAGGTGTTCCTTTTCACACTTTCCAGCACATCTACATCCACACCACACCGCTGTCGTACTTCCTCATCCGTCTGTCTATCCCTCCATGTAACTCCGCATGCACTTCCCAAGTACCAATATACATACACTCCTGTGAAAAGGAACACCTTGAGATGGTTCGGCCATGTGGAACGAATGGGAAGCGAGAGAATGTCTAAGAGAGTGTATGAGAGTGAAGTGGAAGGACAAAGAGGGAGAGGTAAACCGAGCGAGAGGTGGAAGGATGGAGTTAAGAAGTATTATATGAGAAGCGAGAGACTACGTAGGCGACAAGGAAGATGAGGAATTCAGTAGTTTGGACAAAACCTTCACTTCCTGTGTCGGTCTCCATTACGCAATATACAGTATAGTTTATATCACATACACAACCACAAACACACACACACACACTCTATCTCTCTTTCTCACACATACACACACACATACAGCCCCACACACACACACACACTCTCTCACACATATACATTCACAAACGTACTGTACACACAGTAAAGAACACACATGAAAAAACACATACATACTTTTTTTCTATGTGAGTGAGGGAGACAAAAGGCAGAACTGTCTGTAGCGAGTGCCTCCCTCATAGTTGAAAGAGTGACAGGGCCAAAATCAAGGGACGTTCTCACACACCCTCACATCGGCATATTAACACACACACACACATACACCAATCACCTGTAATTAATTCAAGTCACCAATGTCCACACGCCCCGTACACACACAAAACACGCACATAGGAAAACGTACACGGAATTAAAGAGTCTTTGCGGTCTATATCACTAATTGTTCATGTGTGTGTGTGTGTGTATATATGTGTGTATGTGTGTGTGTTTTGTGGAACCCTTTCTCCCTCATGTTTAGCTCCATTAGCTTTGATATTTTAAGAAGTTCGCCCCATTAATTTGGCTATTTTAAGACCTTTTGCCCCATTACATTGTCATTGTGTGTCATTTAGGTGTCATTTTTCCCCCCGGCGAGCGATAGCCAGTCTGCAATTTAGGACGAGTCGGCCAAACTACCTAAAAATGCGCCAATTAATCGCGAAGCGGGATTTTGGGGGTAACATTTATTAAACTTGATGGAGGTCTAGGTAGGAAACTCAAAATAAATATATATATATATATATAAGTAATTCTCCCCGGTAGATTTCCACTTGAGGGATTTTTTTCTTGACTCCGTTCTCCCTCATGTTTAGCCCCATTATTATTTTTCTAGTTTTAAGACGTTTGCCCCATTATTTTGACGATTTTAAGAACTTTCAACCCATTTCTGTCAATTTTAAGACCTTTCGTGCCATTTAGGTGTCGATGTTATCCTGGCGAGCGATAGCGAGCCTGTAATTTAAGAGGAACCGGCTTTCAGCCGGTACATTTTTCTACCGAAAAATGTACAAATTTATCTTGAAAGGGGCTCAAGGGGGTGTAATCTTAAGCTTGAAGGATATCTAGGGACCAAACTAGAAACCTCCCCTTAAGCAACACTATCCTTCCTGGTATCTCCACTACCTCCTCAATAATACTCAAATGTCACCCCATAATTAGCATATCTCGCCTCCAAGTGTGCAGTCGAACTTTTTAAAATATTATTATTCTTAGGATTATTGTCACCACCTTATTCGAGCGTTTTGCATAATGTTACAAGGGGAGGGTTTTAGTTTGGTCTCTAGATATCCATCAAGCTTAAGATTACACCCCCTTGAGCCCCTTTCAAGATAAATTTCTACATTTTTCGGTAGAAAAATTTCCCGGCTGAAAGCCGGGTCCTCTTAAATTACAGGCTCGCTATCGCTCGCCAGGATAAAATCGACACTTAAATGGCACGACAGGTTTTAAAATTGACAGAAATGGGTCGAAAGTTCTTAAAATCGTCAAAATAATGGGGCAAACGTCTTAAAATTAGAAAACCAATGGGGCTAAGCATTAGGGAGAAAGGGGTCCAGAAAAAAAAATCCTCCAGGTGGATATCTCCCCTTAAGGGGGGTAGAGTGCTTGGTTATTGGTCTCTCTCCTCTCTCTCTCTCCTCTCTCTCTCTCTCTCTCACACTCTCTCTCTCTCTCACACTCTCTCTCTCTCTCTCTCTCTCTCTCTTAATATGTTATTGGGTTTCCTCGCTAGACCTGCATCAAGCTTAAGAAAACACCCCCTAGAACCCCTTTCTAGATATTGTTTGTACATTTTTCGGTAGAACAATGTCTGGCTACTATTAAACGATTTTATTCAGTTTACAAAGGGTCTCCAGCAATTAACCACTTGCGAGTTTCAGGCTATAAGGAAGTTGGAGCTGTAGACATCGCTGGTAAATATAAATACAATAATTAGGTTGGCTTCTGATGGCTAAAGAGTAGGTTGAATTGGGTTTGATGTATTTATAAATGCACTACAACCGCATTTTAGCTGGTAATTCTCTTGAATATCGATGACTACAGCTCCAACTTCCTTATAGAACGAAACTCGCAAGTGGTCAATTAACAGGCTTGGAACTGTCTCACTTAAGGGGAGATTGACCGTTTGTTTGCTCTATTAATTCATTTATTCATATATTTTTTTTAGGTTCGTCCCTAGACCTCCATCAAGCTTAGAAAAATACCCTATAGACCCCCTTCAAGATAAATGTGTACATTTTTCGGTAGAAAGCCGGTTCCTCCTAAATTGCAGGCTCGCTATCGCTCGCCAGGAAATAATCGACACCTAAATGGCACGAAAGGTCTTAAAATTGACAACGAAATGGGGCGAAATGTATTAAAATCGTCAAACTAATGGGCCAAACGTCTTATAATCTCAAAACTAGGGGGTCCAGAAAAACGGTCTGCCTCCCCTTAACCTGTCTTACAACCACAGATATTTCTTAAACTGCAAAAAATCCTCTAAATATAACTAGAATGAAGTTAAACAGACGTCGCCTGTACAGTCGCGCTAATAAGTCATGACCCAGCTGGCATTACGTTTGGCTTGCTCTATAATGATAATAATAATAATAATAATAATAATAATAATAATAATAATAATAATAGTTGTTAAAGCTAGCACATGCTCAGCCAGCTAAGGATAGCCCAATAAGGCCGATTAGGCGTATTTCCATTGGGGTCCTGTACTACTACCCCATCCCCTTGCTCATGAGGGATGGTAACGACTCAGTGCTTGCGAAAAAACGTCAATGCACCAAGCGAGGGCGCGATCCTGGGACCGTCTGGGTGGAAGTCCAAGACGCTAGTCACTACACCAGCGAGCCACTGCTCTGTGCTGTATTAATGTCTGCCAGATGTTGAAGAGTGTGGGTAAGTGTAGGAATACGTTTGTATATTTCACTCGATATGAAGAAAATGAAGCTTAGATATTGCTGATACCAATTATTGATCAAAACATACTTGGTGCCGAGACATGACTTATTAGCGCGATTGAGGGGTTAAATGACTAGGGGTTAAATAGTCATCAACCCTTTCACTACCCAGGATGTTTGTGGCAATATTTCAACTATATTTAGACGATTGTGTGCAGTCTAAGAAAGGGTCTGTGGTAACACAATGGGTCTGTGGTAACACAATGGGTCTGTGGTAACACAATGGGTTAGGTGAGATGGTTCGAAGCCTGTAAGTTGCTGGATGCCCTTTGGAAACTGAATACCAAGCGTCTAATAGCAGCTAGGATAACGTAAAAAGACGTCGTCGCTACAGAAGGGGTTACCAAGGGACGGGTTCTCGAAGAGGGGCTCCAGTTCTGACACTATTCTTGACTTACAGTGTGCTGGCTTAATAATCCAGAAGGGGTTAAGGGCAGGTATTTAGTTTGTTCCCTACGTTTTCATCAAGCTTAAAACTACACCCCCCTAGACCCCCTTTCAAAATAAATTTGTACATTTTTCGGTAGAAAAATTTCCCGGCTGAAAGCCGGTTCCTCTTATATTACAGGCTCGCTATCGCTCGCCAGGATAAAATCGACACCTAAATGGCACGAAAGGTCTTAAAATTGACAGAAATGGGTCGAAAGTTCTTAAAATCGTCAAAATAATGGGGCGAACGTCTTAAAATCTCAAAAGTAATGGGGCAAAACATGAGGGAGAAAGAGGTTCAGAACAAAATCCTCCAGGTGGATATCTCCCCTTAATAATCCAGGAAGGGGTTGATAGCCTCTCAAGTCCGTACACTCCAACTAAGTACACCTGTAGTCTAGTCATTATTACAAGAGACAGGTGTGGAGTTCTTTAATTAAGGGGAGGTCTCCACTTGAGGGATTTTTTTGGGCTCGACCCCTTTCTCCCTCATGTTTAGCCCCATTGCTTTTGATATTGTAAAATGTTTGCCCCATTAGTTTAGCGATTTTAAGAACTTTTACCCCATATTAAGACCTTTCGTGCCATTTAGGTGTCGATTTTATCCTGGCGAGCGATAGCGAGCCTGTAATTTAAGAGGAACCGGCCTTCGGCCGGGACATTTTTCTACCGAAAAATGTAGAAATTTATCTTGAAAGGGACTCAAGGGGGTGTCATTTTAAGGTTGATGGAGGTCTAGGGAACAAACTAAATTCTTTGCTTACAGTGTGCTGGCTTAACCATTTCGCGCAACCTCTGAACGGGATATTACGTCTTTACAGGGATACTTTAAAACCTTGTGACCATCAGGGGTGTTTAGAAACCTTTAGTTAAATTACTTCAACCTCTGCCGTTGTTTTTGAGCGAGTTGTGGGCAGAAAACTAATTTGGGAGAGGTAATTAGGAGGTTAAGATAATTCTATTTCTGAATACTAAAGGGTTAATAATTCGAAAGGGTTGTTATCCTCTGAAGTTATATTTCAACTAACTAGTCTAGTCAGTTAATTATTATATTATAAAAAAAAATTCTCTCGTATATTTGAACCCAATCACTCCCCCCCCCCCCCCATCCCCTCCCACACCCCTCCCTCTCAAAAATGACATAATTATAATCTATCTATACTCTTTGTTCTTGTGATGCAACTATAATGATAATGATACCGGCATCTCCCTTCTAGTTATCAAAGATGGCAACCATTAAGTATATTGTGGGAGGAGGGCCACCTGACACCATTACGTTACGTCAGACATTGCGTTCTTCCCGCCATTCTCCCCCTTTCTAATCTGCTCAAGGGAAACTAGACCCTAAAGAGTGGTGAAATACGGGTGGTTATGAAGTGCTGTATACATGTAATCCCGCCAATTTTTCGTTTCCGAAGAGCTCAAGGGAAACTAGACCCTAAGGAACGCTGCGACGAGGGTGGTTATGCAGTGCTGTTTACATATTTTCCCGACATTTTTTCGTTTCTCAAGAGCTCAAGGGAAACTAGACCCTATTAATGACGGTATAACGGGGATGATTACAGTTTTGTTTACATAAAATAGTCCTCTTCGCCAGATTTGCTTTCCAATTTTGATAACTAGAAGAGGATGATTAAAGGGGAGGTTTTTAGTTTCCTCCCTAGACCTCCATCAAGCTTAAACAATAACCTACTCCCAAGACCCCCCCTTCGAAATAAATATATAAGCTTCGGTACATAAATGGCACAAGATCGAGAACGCTTGCCAGGAAGAAATCGACACCAAGCCTAAATTGCACGAAAGGTTTTAAAATTGACACAAATGGGGCGAAAGGCCTTAACATTGCCAAACTAATCTGGCGAATGTCTTAATATCTCAAAACTAATTGGGCTACACAGGAGGGAGAAGGGGGTCCAGAAAAAATACTTTGGGGAAATTCTGCCCATAAGATTAGGTTTCCATTTATTCCCATCCTCCTCTTAGTTTCTAAATCGCGTTTCCCGCCATATTTCCTTTTCCTGCTAAAGTAGACTCTATTTTTAGGGTATATAAGGGTTATTCAGTTATGGCAGGTTTTCCCGCCATTTTTGGATACAGTGCGCATGGGAAATAGCTCCCTAATTAGCTATATTTGCATACGGTTTACTCATGCAAGCTTTCCTTTCTATAAAGCCGGTATCACACGAGCGCTTTTTCCCTCAACATTTATCCTCAACACTGATCTGGCAGCTTAGGAGATCACCATTGATAATATTTCTGTTCCCTAAATTCATTTACCATCAAGTCTAGTTTCCGATACCAGTGCAAAATAATGCAGAAATGTTGCCAGAACAAAATTGATCATCGAATGTTGACTATAAAAGCTCTCGTGTGATACCGGCTTAACGCACACACAAAACTACACCCTATTCCAAGTTAGTAGACCAAATATCTTGAACTCTACAACTCAAACGGCTAGAGTAAGCGAGCGAATATTTCTACCATTTGGGAAGGGTCAGCGGGGGGAAATAGGTGCGGACATTTACAGCCCATTTGCTCCGGCCCTTTTGGAATGATAGAGGATAATAGGGTTCACACTCTCTGGACTATCCAGTAGGAACAGGTTATGGTGCACAAGTTACAATGAAATAAAGGGTAATTGTGAGAGTTACATTGGTTTTAAGAGGGTTTTTTTGTTTTCTGTACCTCCTTCTCCCTCATCTTTATCCTCATTAAAAAACAAACAAAATAGGAACAGTGGGGATTGGGCCTGAGTATATAGATAGCTAGTTTTGAGATTGTAAGATATTTGGCGATTTTAAGACCTTTCCTGCCATTTAGGGGTCGATTTTTTCCCTGTCGAGCGATAGTGAGTCTGCAATTTTGGAGGAAAAATGCACAAATTTATATATAATAATAAAATGGAGGTCTTGGGATTATTATTATTGTGTGTTAGGCATTAAGGGGAGGTATTTAGTTTGTTCCCTAGACCTCCATCAAGCTTAAAATTACTCCCCCTAGACCCCCTTTCAAGATAAATTTGTACATTTTTCGGTAGAAAAATGTCCCGGCCGAAGGCCGGTTCCCCGTAAATTACAGGCTCGCTATCGCTCGCCAGGAAAAAATCGACACCTAAATGGCATGAATGGTCTCAAAATTGCCAGAAATGGGGCGAGGGTTCTTAAAATCGCCAAACTAATGGGGCGAAGGTCTTAAAATATCAAAAGCAATGGGGCTAAACATGAGGGAGAAAGGGGTCCAGAAAAAAAAAATCCTCCAGGTGGAAATCTCCCCTTAATTTGGATGACGGTTTGGGGGGGAAACTAAACTAAATAAAATGATAAATAATCGAGAATGAACCGATCTTGGGCGATAGAAGCCATTGGAGCCAGTTACAAGGGGAGATCTCCACTTGAGGGATTGTTTTTCTTGACCCCTTTCTCCCTCATGTTTAGCCCCATTGCTTTTGATATTATAAAACGTTTGCCCCGTTAGTTTAGCGATTTTAAGAACTTTCACCCCATATTAAGACCTTTCGTGCAATTCAGGTGTCGATTTTATCCTGGCGAGCGATAGCGAGCCTGTAATTTAAGAGGAACCGGCCTTCGGCCAGGCATTTTTCTACCGAAAAATGTACAAATTTATCTTGAAAGGGACTCAAGGGGGTGTAATTTTAAGCTTGATGGAGGTCTAGGGAACAAACTAAATACCCCCCCTTAAAGGGGAGATGGGTAGTTTTTCTGGACCCTCTACTCCCTCATGTTTAGCCCCATTCATTTTGACATTTTAAGACGTTCGTTCCATTAGTTTGGCGATGTTAAGACCTTTCGCCCCATTTCTTTGTCAATATTAAGACCTTTCGAACCTTTTAGGTGTTGATTATTTCCTGGCGAGCTATAGCGAGCCTGTAATTTTAGGAAAAACCGGCCTTCAGCTTGGAACATTATTCTATCGAAAAATGTACAAATTTGTCATGAAGGAGGGTACGAGGGGGTGTTATTTTAAGTTTGATGGAGGTCTAAAAAGGACACTTAAAAAATATATAAACAAGTAAATATATAGACCAAAAAATGACCACTACCCCCTTATGCATACAACTTGGCTTAATTGAGGAAGTGAATAGACATGTTAAATAACATTCACTTGGCTGCGTTCAATGATCGGTTTTGAGTTAACATGATACGGAATGCTTGCTCTAACACACCGTGAAATGGAAAGCATGAAGTAATTGAAGACGAACATTAGAATTATACTGGGCCTGTCTTTAATCTATATATAATTTATCTGTATATACAGTATATATATATATATATATTATCTATCTGTAGTCTTTTGTTTACAGCTGATGGTAAATTGACATGTTCCAATATAAATGGGGAGAGAGAGAGAGAGAGAGAGAGAGAGAGAGAGAGAGAAAATGAGAGTGTACTGAAACAACACTTACACAGCCCCCCCCCCCCCTCAATGACTCAATCCTGTGACTTAACAACATCTTGTAATACCTGTGTTAGGTAATGTGTATATAGTGTGTGGTTGTTACCTGTACTGTGTGTGTGTTACCTGTACTGTGTGTGTGTGTGTATGTGTGTGTGTGTTACCTGTAATGTGTGTGTGTGTGTGTGTGTTACCTGTACTGTGTGTGTGTGTGTTACCTGTACTGTGTGTGTGTGTATGTTACCTGTACTGTGTGTGTGTGTATGTTACCTGTACTGTGTGTGTGTGTATGTTACCTGTATTGTGTGTGTGTGTATGTTACCTGTACTGTGTGTGTGTGTGTGTATGTTACCTGTACTGTGTGTGTGTGTGTGTATTTTAGGCCTACCTGTACTGTGTGTGTTACCTGTACTGTGTATGTGTGTGTGTTACCTGTACTGTGTGTGTGTGTGTGTGTTACCTGTACTGTGTGTGTGTGTGTTACCTGTACTGTGTGTGTGTGTATGTTACCTGTACTGTGTGTGTGTGTATGTTACCTGTACTGTGTGTGTGTGTATGTTACCTGTACTGTGTGTGTGTGTGTGTGTGTATTTTAGGCCTACCTGTACTGTGTGTGTGTGTGTTACCTGTACTGTGTATGTGTGTGTGTTACCTGTACTGTGTGTGTGTGTGTGTGTTACCTGTACTGTGTGTGTGTGTATGTTACCTGTACTGTGTGTGTGTGTATGTTACCTGTACTGTGTGTGTGTGTGTGTGTATTTTAGGCCTACCTGTACTGTGTGTGTGTGTGTTACCTGTACTGTGTATGTGTGTGTGTTACCTGTACTGTGTATGTGTGTGTGTGTTACCTGTACTGTGTGTGTGTGTGTTACCTGTACTGTGTGTGTGTGTATGTTACCTGTACTGTGTGTGTGTGTATGTTACCTGTACTGTGTGTGTGTGTATGTTACCTGTACTGTGTGTGTGTGTGTGTGTATTTTAGGCCTACCTGTACTGTGTGTGCGTGTATGTTTCTGTGAATGTGTGTGTCTGTTTTTGTTACCTGTACTGTGTGTGTGTGTGTATTACCTTCTGGGATTACTACACAAACACACACACACCGTATACACACAGTAAACACACACACACACTACGAACACACACACACACACACTACGAACACACACACACACACCTCATACACACCACAAACACACTTCTTGTAATGGCTGTTACGAAATGTATATAATGTATATTGTGTAGTTACATAAGAACATAAACATAAGAACATAAGAAAATGGGAGTCTGCAGAAAGCCGATTGGCCTAAGCAAGGCAGATCCCTGTCCCACACAACCCCAATTCATTACAAAGCCCAATTATAGGCTTCACCTGTGTGTATACTACCACCTGGGCTTATTACAACACACACACATATAATATATATATATATACACATAAACAACCCCCAGTACTCAACCCCAACCCATAATTTGTGTTTTACGAGTCTATAGGTGTGTGTTGTGATCTACTGTATAGGTGTGTGTTGTGATCTACTGTATAGGTGTGTGTTGTGATCTACTGTATAGGTGTGTGTTGTGATCTACTGTATAGGTGTGTGTTGTGATCTACTGTATAGGTGTGTGTTGTGATCTACTGTATAGGTGTGTGTGTTGTGATCTACTGTATAGGTGTGTGTTGTGATCTACTGTATAGGTGTGTGTTGTGATCTACTGTATAGGTGTGTGTTGTGATCTACTGTATAGGTGTGTGTTGTGATCTACTGTATAGGTGTGTGTTGTGATCTACTGTATAGGTGTGTGTTGTGATCTACTGTATAGGTGTGTGTTGTGATCTACTGTATAGGTGTGTGTTGTGATCTACTGTATAGGTGTGTGTTGTGATCTACTGTATAGGTGTGTGTTGTGATCTACTGTATAGGTGTGTGTTGTGATCTACTGTATAGGTGTGTGTTGTGATCTACTGTATAGGTGTGTGTTGTGATCTACTGTATAGGTGTGTGTTGTGATCTACTGTATAGGTGTGTGTTGTGATCTACTGTATAGGTGTGTGTTGTGATCTACTGTATAGGTGTGTGTTGTGATCTACTGTATAGGTGGTGTTGTGATCTACTGTATAGGTGTGTGTTTGTGATCTACTGTATAGGTGTGTGTTGTGATCTACTGTATAGGTGTGTGTTGTGATCTACTGTATAGGTGTGTGTTGTGATCTACTGTATAGGTGTGTGTTGTGATCTACTGTATAGGTGTGTGTTGTGATCTACTGTATAGGTGTGTGTTGTGATCTACTGTATAGGTGTGTGTTGTGATCTACTGTATAGGTGTGTGTTGTGATCTACTGTATAGGTGTGTGTTGTGATCTACTGTATAGGTGTGTGTTGTGATCTACTGTATAGGTGTGTGTTGTGATCTACTGTATAGGTGTGTGTTGTGATCTACTGTATAGGTGTGTGTTGTGATCTACTGTATAGGTGTGTGTTGTGATCTACTGTATAGGTGTGTGTTGTGATCTACTGTATAGGTGCGTGTGTTGTGATCTACTGTATAGGTGTGTGTTGTGATCTACTGTATAGGTGTGTGTTGTGATCTACTGTATAGGTGTGTGTTGTGATCTACTGTATAGGTGTGTGTTGTGATCTACTGTATAGGTGTGTGTTGTGATCTACTGTATAGGTGTGTGTTGTGATCTACTGTATAGGTGTGTGTGTTGTGATCTACTGTATAGGTGTGTGTTGTGATCTACTGTATAGGTGTGTGTTGTGATCTACTGTATAGGTGTGTGTTGTGATCTACTGTGTGTGTTGTGATATACTGTATAGGTGTGTGTTGTGATCTACTGTATAGGTGTGTGTTGTGATCTACTGTGTGTGTTGTGATATACTGTATAGGTGTGTGTTGTGATCTACTGTATAGGTGTGTGTTGTGATCTACTGTATAGGTGTGTGTTGTGATATACTGTATAGGTGTGTGTTGTGATCTACTGTGTGTGTTGTGATATACTGTATAGGTGTGTGTTGTGATCTACTGTATAGGCTACACCATATATTTTACATTCCTTATTACGACACCACTTTCTCTCAGGCTGGATGGATCATTATTATTGTTTATTGATGTGTGTATATTTCGTTTTGTTTTGTGTTTAACTTAGGTGTGTGTGTGTGTGTGTGTGTGTGTGTGTGTGTGTGTGTGTGTGTGTGTGTGTGTGTGTGTTAATATGTGGGCACGTGTTTTAATGTAATATGTGTGTTTGTTTATGTATAACTAATATATGTGTGTGTGTGTGTGTTAATATGTTGGTACGTGTTTTAATGTAATATGTGTGTTTGTTTATGTGTAACTAATATATGTGTGTTGATATCTACATATCCATCTGTCTATCTTCCTACCTATCCTTCTACCTACTTATCCATCTATCTATCTTCCTACCTATCTATATATCTACCTTTGTATCTACCTATCTATCTACCTACCAACCTACCTACCTATCTAATGGTCTAACAATTACGTTCAGAACTTTCTCTTCGTTTCCATGCAGATATACCAACCATTTCCTGTCTAATAGTGGTTTAATCTCTCTCTCTCTCTCTCTCTCTCTCTCTCTCTCTCTCTCTCTCTCTCTCTCTCTCTCTCTCTCTCTCTCTCTCTCTCTCTCTCTCTCTCTCTCTCTCTCCTCTCTTCTTATGTAGCAGAATATTTTGTTTTTGTTTAAGTTAGTGTTGACACTTTTAAGCAATTATATGAAGTGCAGTATGTGTGTGCGTTTGTGTGTGAGAGAGAGAGAGAGAAAGATTTTGTGAGAATCTGTCCGCATCTATATTTGTTTGTTTGTTTTGTAGATGTTTAGGTGACAATCACCACGGTCGATCTGGGGATCCGCCGCTGATGAGCTCGTCCTGGAATCTTTACGACTCTGAATCTTACGATTCTGTACAGGACTGAACATGCCATTTTTATCGGCAATAGCTCAGAGAAGAGTGTTGAGAGGGGAGAAGGGGTGTTGGAGAGAGAGGAAGGTGTTGGAGTGGCTTTGTTATGTGTGTTTTGTCTGTATACGTCGTCAGGATGTCCCCTGACTGGGTGCAAGCATGTTTTCACATGCTAGGACGTACTACCGCACCCACTAAATGTCCGCCGTGGCAGGGATTCGATCCCGGGTCTTTCAGATTCACACGCATATATAATATATACACTGTACATACGGTAATAAATAACACATGAATAACATGTTTCTACATACTGTTATGCCAGGTTTTTACTGGGGTTTAATTGGTTTGATTACGTGGGTTCTTCCTAACTGGAGAAGTCACTATTGTTTTACCACAGACACAGAAAGAGAATAGAGGGTAATTATCACCAGACGTGCATTCATATTCCGTTTATTTGCACAAGAATATCGCATACGTAAAGCTAGAACAACAAAGTCAACAATGGTCCAGAACAACAATAATAGATGCACGAATGAGGCTCCACTAAAATGAGGCTCCACTAAGTCTGTTTGTAGATTTGTTGGCCGTGAGGGGGTTGTCCTGTCGTGACTGGGTACTATAATAATAATTAGCACAGTTTAACTAGAGTTCTTGAATTGGGACCTTAAATACTATTTACCTAGCCTTGCTCAGGTAATATAGAATCGAGCTAACGCAGGAGTGAACTCCTAACTACTCTGGACTTTGAAAGAACTTTGGTGGGTTGATGAGTTTCTGGTGGTTTGGTCTATCCCAGATAAAGCCACTATCCACTTCAGTAGTGTACTTATATCCACAATAGTACCGGGGTTGGGGTAGGGTAAGGATATTAGTTTGCTTCACACTGAAAGATTCTAATAACCCAGCCTTGTTGATACCCACTCAAAATAATTATTATTGGTGAGTGACTATACAGTATCATAGGAACAGTTCTTCAACTGAGCCCTCAATCTTCGAAACTGTCCTCACGTCCTTCAACCATAAGGAACAGCTCTAAATTGAGATACTATATGAAAATCGGCGGGAGCATATAGGCCCCTTTCCTCAGTGCCAGGTCGGTGGTGTGGCTGCGCATCAGAAAGGCGCCTAGGGGTAGGGTGTTGTATGGCGGTTGAGTCCGTGTGGCCTGGAGGTGGGGTGACATCTGGTAACTGTACGTATATCTCGGCTTCCCTGGTCATGACGGCGAGGCGGCTGCACTCTAGAGTGGCGTGGGGATGTCTGCGTGTTTATGGTCCATCAAGCAGCCAGGTCAGCTCGACAGATGACTGGGTGGATTCTTCGAACATTTCTGACCAGAAACCCAGAACACCTTCTACCCCTTTGGAAATCACTTGTAGTCTCTAAAATGGAGTACGCATGTCAGCTGTGGTCTCCCTATAAAGTTAAAGAGATACAGGAGTTAGAACAAGTACAAAGGGTGTTCACTAGAAAAATATCCAGAGACTCCTTGAACTACTGGGAGAGACTGAAACACCTAAAGTTGTACTCCCTACAAAGACGACGGGAGCGCTACATTGTGATCTACACCTGGAAGATCCTTGAGGGCACAGTACCAAACCCATCGCCAAGAGAAGGGGAAGGCATCAAGAGCCAAAGTCACCCCAGGTTTGGCAGAACCTGCACAAGAAGGTCGTTAAACTGTGTCTCTCAAAGGCTCAAGACCATCCAGGCAGAAAGCTTCAGTAACACTGGACCCAGGCTCTTCAACTGTCTCCCTAGACCAGTTAGAGACATGACTGGGTGCAGTACAGAAGCGTTCAAGTGGAGGCTAGATGGAATCCTGGAGTACCAGATGAGCCTCCTATACCACACGGCCCGACCAACAGAGGAGCTGGGTCAAACTCGATCATTGACCAAATCCAGTACCTCAAGATCGAGAGGATGTGTGGAAGCGGCGGATCCCCAGATCGACCGTGGTGACTTCACCTAAACACCTACAAAGTAACAAAGTAAGTAAGTATTTCTTGGTTGATTTCTCTTCTTCGCTTTTCTTGTTCTGCTGGACTTTGGGATTGGTTATGGTGATGAATAAGTCTTTCCCTGGTGTTGGAAGACGTGTCCAGTTGCGCCCTTACATCTGATATATTTTATTATTATTTTTTTTTTTCTTATATTCCAACTTACTCCCTCTCGGGCATAGGCTGAGAGCCTGGACATTCACAGCTGTACAATGAGCAGTGAAGCCTGTGAGGTCTTGTTCCAGTCTAGGGAGTGAGGCATGTAAAGCACATAGAGTACAACAAGCACCTGCCATCTTGCCTTCACATGAGGCACAGTGCTCACTCATGGTCCGAAGTGACCCCATCTCTGAAGCCACCTCGTTCCCGTGCTTCACTGTCTCACTCCCTACACTCGGACACTCACTCTTACACACACAACGCCACCTGTTGAGCAGCTAACTCACCAGGCATTGCACCCCTATAGCATATTTTGAATATGGGAATATTCATACAGTGCTATTTAATCAGGGAACAATGAGGGTATTTTATTAGCGTTTTCGGTGGGTTTTGTGGTAATGCACTAATACCAGGTACAGCACAAATTCCATCCCAATAATATCTTCCCATTGATACATCGGGATTTGAACCCGGGACCTTTGGATTACCAGGCCAGTGGCAAGACCACTCCGCCATACCTTCCCTCTGCATATACTGCATTTTATCTGAAATACAATACATATAAATAATATTGTGTGAATTATGGCGCCCCTCATGTATATCAGCCCCCCCCCCCCCCCTTAAGCCTGAGCTGGATCCGCCACTGGACGTGTCATCTCGATGGCAGTAACTCGTGTTGGGTTGGGGGTTGTTCCCTTGCAGCTCTGAGATGGGGTCATTTCTTATCTACACAAATGCGATGTGAAAGAAGAAGAACTTTAATGTTGCTCGGGGCTTTGGTAATTTATATTTGTCCTTCTGGTTTGTTCTGGGGCTGCTTAGGTGGTTTGTAGGCTGGAGGTAGATGGAGTGAACAGTGGTTGCAAGTTTGCAGGTTTGGGATGTTGCAGGAGAAGTGTAATTGGCGAGAAACTGATCACATGCTGCATGTTCTCTGCCCTGCGGGGTATATAATTGTTTGCCCTTGAATCGTTTTCTTTGATGCGGGGAAGGTAGACGTTTTCTTTGATGTGGTGGAGATCGGTGGAGGTAGGTGGAGATCTTGGTAGACTATGTTGGCTGTGGCGGTGGTGATGGTGGTGGAGGCAGAGGTGGTGATCTCGGTATGTTGGTTTGTGGCGGTGTAGAGGTGATCTCGGTATGTTGGCTGTGGCGGTAGTGTTGGAGATGGTGGAGGTAGGGGTGGGGATCTCGGTATGTTGGCTGTGGTAGTGGTGAGAAGCTTTTCTGTTATTTCACATACTTTCATTGTATATATTGTTCAAAGCATCATTGTAGATAATATAAACATGTAAGCTCCCAATGGTGAAAAATAAACATTTGAAGATAAATTTGAATTTTCCACAAGTATATACCCACCATATGCTACAGTTTGTGCACATTATACATTTTATAGTATTGTTAATTCACTGTTGTTTTAACACCGTACTTAAAACAAAACTCGTAGTACCCTTTAAAAGCAAATAAAGCTACTAAATCCTGAATATAAAATAGAAATAGATAATTAACACAAATTCCTTAGAATCTCGGCAAACTGTAGCGGATGTATTGGTGAGATTGGCGGGTCCAAGCTTGTCAAGTGAGGTGAGTCATGCTGTATTTTCTAGCACCCAATCCCTGTTTATAGTTATTTATACCACCCAGATCATCAAGACACACAGGATACTTTCCGGAGGTGGTGTAAGGAAGGGTTAGAGCTACAAATAAGGACGGTAAAGCTCAACACTAAGGCGTGGAGGAGTACTTTTGGTTGAGCGGCCTTGCTGGTTTGAGACAAGGGTAAGCTTTTGATAAGGAATCGTGATGCAATATTGGTTCTATATAATTAGTTAACGGTGTATTTATGGTCTACAGTTTCTTGGACCTTTGGTGTGGTAAGTTGATGGTTAGCGGCTTATTTCAACGTATTCAATATGATATGTTGGATCAGCTCAATAGGCCTAGGCTACTTTCCAACCAAATAATTCAACTAGCTTATTGCTTACCTTGGTACGATTTTAGATAATTTTTTTGAAAAGACTCGCAGCGTTATTATACATAATTTATTAGGGAAAGTGAAGCTCTATGGAATCCTTATAATATACTCACATAGATTCCACTGTGGCAGAATAGGGAAAAATGTTATTAGTCCTATAGGCCTATGTATTCATTGTCGATAGTATCAATTGCTTACTTTTGCGATTTCCTTAGTTTATTTGTGCTATAAATGTAGGTTATTTGTAGGGTAGTTGTTGGTGTTGTTCCCCAAGCTGCCTGGCCGAACAGCCCCAAGGCCCCGAGTAAGGCCAAGGCCATAAACGAGCGACCCCACAGAACCCTCTCTGCCGACCACAATAAAGCCTGGGTGACCGAAGCCACTCCATGGCGGGGGGCTGAGAGGGTGCGTAAACGCCCGGGAAACCAAAGCCCCACCCAGGGCCCTGTGCCCCTCAGCAATTATGAAGAGAAAGTTGAGGGGCAAAGGAATAATGTGACGCTTTAGCTTCCAATCTTGGTAGATTGGGAGGTCAATCCACGGAAGAGACGCCGTCACTCGAGATCTAGAAAATATAACAGTCAGAGTAAGCTGTTGCAGTTGCCCTCTGACCCCTGACCTGTGCGAACGTCCCCAGTGACCGCTAGTGAACCGGTTTACCCTTAGTGAGGTCCTAGTGAACTTTCTTAGTGATGGCTGTTGTTGATGAGTCTGCTGTCTCCTCCCATACTCTCCAGCTTTGTCTTGCTTTGCAAGAAAGACTGGAGAGTGTGGAGCAGGAGATTCAGTGTCTCAAAGATGAAAATTTGGCCTTGAGACTAGCTATGGCGGAAAAGAAGTGTGAGGCTACCGGAAGTGTTCCCAGGGATCGTGAAGCCCCTTGGAAAGTGGTGTCGACCAGTGCAACGGCCTGCAAGCTGAAAAGGCAGCCACTCAAGACCCACAACAACTTCAGCACCTTGGCTGATGAGAGTGATGGCGAGGAAGTGGCGATCATCGAGGCAGTGAGAGGGGAGGGGGGAAAGTCTACTGCTGTTGCTGCTACAACTCCTGCTACACGCCGACAACAGAAAACAGCTAAGTCTATTTTAATTGTAGGGGATTCAATGATTAAATACCTTGGTAGGGCTACTAACACACATGTTGGTAAAGTTGTCTGTCTGCCTGGTGCCGGAGTCGAGAAGGTGGCAGAAAAGCTAGATGGTGTCATGGAAGCGAGTGGAGAGGACCCCATCATCTTCCTCAACGCAGGGAGCAACGACATTTGGAAATGCAGGACTGAGGAGTTGCTCACCACGTACCTGGAAATGTTGGAGAGGATCAAGGAGAAGGGTGGAGTTCCTGTGGTACACAGTATCCTACCAAGAAGAGGGGTAAGGAAGGAATGGTCCTCCAGGGCTATTGGTGTAAATAGCCGGCTGGAGAAGTATTGCAAGGCAAATACTATTCCATTCCTGGATAACTGGACCCTCTTCTACGGTAAGGATGAACTGTATGCCCAGGATGGAGTACATCTCTCTCGACTAGGAGTTTCGACCTTAGCCAGCTCACTCGACAAGTTTGTTGCGGGGTTTGGTTAATAAACCATAGGTGTGTAAGTAAAATAGAATCCCAGCCACATCAAATTGATAGTAATAACGAACATTCTGATAGCGTAGATTTTCCGTCTAGGTCCAGTAGTTCAACAGGTAAAAATAAATTAGTTAAAAACAATAGAAAAATAGTTGCAAATACAAGTAATAGTTTGAGTGTTTATTATACAAATTGCAGGAGTTTATGTAACAAAATGAACGAACTTAGAGCACTGGTTAGCAAAGAAAATATAGACATAATAGCGCTAACTGAAACCTGGATTAATACAGAAACCAGGCATTTTTTAGCAGAGTTTGATATACCAGGATATAGTTTGTTTAAATATGACCGAACAAGTAAGAGGGGTGGCGGTATAGCAGTGTTTGTCAGGAGTTCATTAAAAAGCTGTACTAAATCAGGTATTAGAGTAAATAATGAAAATGAAAGTGTTTGGGTAGAAGTTAACGAAGGTAGTGAGACTTTAGTTATTGGAGTTATGTATAGACCGCCAAATATGAGTAGAAATGACGGAACATCATTATGGGAGGAAATTAAAATAGCATCAAGGCTTAGCAACGTGTGCATTATGGGGGATTTTAATTTCCCTAATATAGATTGGCAGCAACAAATAGGCGACTCTGATTCAAAGGAGTTTATTGAGGTAGTACAAGATAAATATATCCCCAAAAGAAAATTTAGATCAACACAGAACCAACCCAAATGGATGAATAATAGACTATTAGATCTTCTAGGACAAAAGAGAGGAATATATAGAAAAATTAGAAAAGGCGATGTTACAGTTTTAGATCCCACTATAGCACTTGGTAGTCCATTCCACCCATCTACAACTCTGTTACCAAACCAATATTTGCCTATATCTTTTCTGAAACTAAATTTATCTAATTTGAAACCATTGGTACGAGTTCTTTCGCTATCACTGAGCTTTAGTACATTTGTCATGTCCCCTTTGTTAATCCCACTAACCCACTTGAACACCTCTATCATATCCCCTCTAACTCTGCGTCTCTCTAACGAATGTAAACCTAATTTCTTCAACCTTTCTTCATACGAAAGATTTCTAATATTATGGATCATTTTTGTCATTCTACGCTGTACTCTCTCCAATGAATCTATGTCCATTCTGTAATAAGGACACCAAAATTGGACAGCATAATCCATATGGGGTCTCACTAATGACAAGTAAAGTTTTAAGATAACATCAGCAGTTCTGTTACTCACACTCCTAGAGATGAACCCGAGAATCCTGTTTGCCTTATTACGAACGCTTATACACTGTTTTCTAGGCTTCAAATCATTGCTAACAAACACACCTAGATCTTTCTCGCAGTCTGAATTTTCTAATTCTAAATTACTGTAGCTAGTTTATATTTAACATTTGTTTGCATCTTCCCTATCTTTAATACCTTGCATTTGTCAATGTTAAACTTCATCTGCCAATTTACTGACCATTCATGTAAGGTATCTAGATCCCTTTGGAGGCACTCTATATCGCTATCTGAATCAATTGATCTCCCTATTTTAGTATCGTCTGCGAATTTACTTATCCTACTAGTTATACCTAAATCTAGGTCATTTATGTATATAAGAAACAACAGGGGACCTAATACCGATCCCTGGGGGACACCACTTTTGACTGCTCCCCATTCTGACTTGGTACCATTTATGCTGACTCTCTGCTTCCTACCAATTAGCCATGACCTAATCCATCCTAACAACGCCCCACCTATTCCATGTGCCTCAACCTTTCTCATCAATCTCTCATGAGGGACTCTGTCGAAAGCTTTACTGAAATCTAAATATATAATATCATATGACTTGTCATTATCTACTGCTTCATATACCTCTGAGAAAAAACTAAGCAAATTAGTAAGGCAAGACCGTCCCTGAGTGAAATCCATGCTGAGAAGAATTGATTAAGTTAAATGTTTCTAAGTGGTTTCTCATTTTCCTAGCAATAATTGACTCTAGTAGTTTTCCTATGATTGAAGTGAGACTAATGGGACGGTAATTGGATGCTATTGATTTATCACCTTTTTTGAAGATCGGAACTACATTTGCAAGCTTCCAAGCTTCTGGAACTATACCTGTTTCTAATGACTTGTTAAATAGAAATGTTAATGGATAACTTAACTCATCTCTGCATTCTTTTAATACTCTAGCATATACCTCATCAGGACCAGGCGATTTATGAGGTTTCAGTCTGTCAATTTCCTTAACCACATCATTTCTACTTATAGTAACCGTACTTAACCTATTTTCTATACTATCGCTGTATACCTTACGGACTTCTGGAAACTGTGCCAAATTTTCATTAGTGAAAACGGAAAGAAATTGACTATTTAATGTACTGCACATTTCTAAATCACTTTCTGTCAATTTTCCTATCGAAGTTTTAAGGGGACCAATTACATCTCTAACCTTGGATTTATATAGTTGGTAAAAAGCTTTAGGATTATTTTTTGAATCATTGGCAACCTTAATTTCATAATTTCTTTTTTCTTTACTAATATCCTTTTTTACCTGTCGTGATAGATTCTGATAGTAAGCAAGTAGGTGAATTTCGCCTTTTTTAATTTTTCTATATATTCCTCTCTTTTTTCCTAGAAGATCTAATAGTCTATTATTCATCCATTTGGGTTGGTTCTGTGTTGATCTAAATTTTCTTTTGGGGATATATTTATTTTGCGCATTGAATACTGACTTGATAAAATTATCGTATGTATCTACCAAGTTTGACGTCTCCTCCTGACTTAAGATGACAGGTGCCTGAGAAAGGATACACTCATTTGGACACCTGGATCGACTTAATTTTTTGACCATAGGGTCCGCTAACAGGGCTTCTCTTAACCCACCATAATTGGCTTTTCTGAAGTCAGGTATTAATGTTGTATTCTCTCTGATATTACCTTTCCAATATACTAGGTTAGGTTAGGTTAGGTTAAAGATATTGTTCAATGTTTCTTAGTAAATAGGCATCTGAAAAACAGTTCCTCCCGCTACACAGGATCTTACCGAAGAATACTATGGTAGAAGCCTATAATACAGTAATATACAGTGTGGGATGGATGTAGAGTTCGGGCGTACGGTCATCATTATTTACATAGGCGATCGCCGCGGTCGCACTTACGTTCCCGAACTTCCCGTCTATTTCGACGCTATATTTTCTGCTATTTGCCCCCTGTCATTACTACATGAATACTAGGTTAGGTTAGGTTAAAATAGACGGAAACATGATGGGAAAGGTCCGACGCCACTACGTGTAATGTAAACAAAGATGGCGGTACGCCCGCTCACTACATCCTACCCTAAAGTGTTTATGTCTTTGCTTTTTTTCTTTAAGTCACCTTTTGCTACCTCCAAGCAATTTCACTCAGTTTAGGAAGGGCCTTTTGTAGTAAAAAGTTATGGTACGATCCTGTGTAGCGGGTAACTGTTTTTCAGATGCCTACTTTAACCTAACCCTAACCTAACCTAGTATATTAGTGTACTATTTATGAATGTAAAATTTAAAAATATATTGTTACATTACCAAATTATTGAGATATACAGTATATACACGGTTGCCTGCTTATATTGTTACATTACCTAATTATTGAGATATACAGTATATACACGGTTGCCCGCTTATATTGTTACATTACCAAATTATTGAGATATACAGTATATACACGGTTGCCTGCTTATATTGTTACATTACCTGCCTGACCTTTGCTGAGTGAGGACCTGTCCCTAGTGACTCCCAGTGAATATCTTTGCCCATAGTGTGGTGATAGTATTAACGCTTTCATAAAATGGCTGGTGTTGACGAGATTGCTACCTCCTCTCATATTCTCCAGCTTTGTCTTGCTTTGCAAGAAAGGATGGAGAATGTGGAGAGAGAGGTGCAGTCTCTCAAAGACGAGAATTTGGCCTTAAAGCTGACTTTGGCTGAGAAGAAAAGTGAGGATAGTGCAACTGCTGTTAGGGATCGTGATGCTCCCTGGACAGTTGTTCCAACAAGTGCAACAACCTGCAAATTTCTACGGCGGCCAGTTGCCCTCAGCAACAAGTTCATCACCTTGGATGACGAATGTGATGGTGAGGCTGCGAGTGCTTCCTTCGGCGAGGAAACCAGGAGAAAGGTAAGTGAGTTGCCTCCAACAGGGAATGGTGTGACTGCTGCCCCCCCAGGAGTACCTTCAACTGCTGCCCCAGGAGTTCCTGCCGCTGCCGCAGCTGCTACCAAGTCATCGGCAAGGAGAGGCAAGTCCTTCTCAATTGTTGGGGACTCCATGGTCAGACACTTAGCTAGGTCCACCTGTACTGATATTAGGAAGCTTGTCTGTCTGCCTGGTGCCGGGGTTGGGAAGGTGTTAGAGGACATTGATTACATCATGAAAGATATTGGAGATAGCCCCATTATCTGTCTCAGTACAGGGAGCAATGATGTTGGTAAAGGTAGGACGGAAGTACTGCTTCGGCAGTACAGGGAGGTGTTAGATAAAGTTAGGAGGAAGGGAGGCATACCTGTAGTACACAGTATCTTGCCACGGAGAGGGGTCAGCAAGGAATGGTCATCTAGGGCAATTGGTATCAATTGTCGGCTGGAAAAATACTGTAATGCAAATGCAATACCATTCCTTGATAACTGGACCCGTTTCTATGGTAAAAATCAGTTGTACGCACAGGACGGGGTTCATCTTTCTCGGCTAGGGGTGGCAAATTTAGCTAGGTCAATAGATAGGATTGTCGCGGGGTTTCGCTGAAAATAAAGCCTGAGAATATGAGTAAGAATAATTGTCTAGATAGGGTAAATTGCCGTACTGGTACATCAGATAGGAATAGAAAATATCAGTCACAGGATTTTAATTGTACTGCTAGTAGAAATATTAAAGGTGTAACAGAAGATGGGAATTCAGTTAGAAATAAAGGTAAATCCGATACCAGTAAAATAAATTCATTGCGATTATATTATACAAACTGTAGGAGTTTATGTAACAAAATGGATGAACTTAGAGCACTTGTTAGCAACGAAAATATAGACATTATAGCACTGACTGAAACATGGATTAATACAGAATCAAGACATTTTTTAGCAGAATTCCATATACCAGGATATAGTTTTTTTAAACGCGACCGAACAAGTAGGAGGGGCGGCGGAATAGCAGTGTTTGTCAGGAGTTCTTTAAAAAGCTGTATTAAATCAGGTATTAGACTAAATACTGATAACGAAAGTGTTTGGGTTGAGGTTAGCGAAGGTAGTGAGACCATAATTATTGGAGTTATTTATAGACCACCAAATATGAGTAGAAACGAAGGTACAGCTTTATGGCAGGAAGTGAAAATAGCATCAAGGTTTAGCAATGTGTGTATTATAGGGGATTTTAATTTTCCGAATATTGATTGGCAGCATCAAATCGGCGACTCAGATTCAAAAGAGTTTATTGAGGCGGTACAGGATAGTTTTTTATTTCAATTCATAGACTCGCCTACTAGAGGTAATAATATCCTCGATTTAGTTCTCAGTAATAATGAACAAATGATAAATAATGTAGAGATAGGAGACCAACTAGGAAATAGTGATCATAAATCAATTTATTTTAACATACAATGGACAGGAAAGGCTAAAGAGAATACGACACTTATCCCAGATTTCAGAAAAGCCAATTATGGTGGATTAAGACGAGCCTTAAGAGTCGATCCTATGGTTAAACTATTAAGTGGACCCAGGTGCACTAATGAACATACTCTCTCTCAGATACCTGTCTTAACTCAGGATAATTTGACAGCTACATATAATAATTTTATTTCTTCACTCCACAATGCGCAAAATAAATATATCCCCAAAAGAAAATTTAGATCAACACAGAACCAACCCAAATGGATGAATAATAGACTATTAGACCTTCTAGGAAAAAAGAGAGGAATATATCGAAAAATAAAGAAAGGCGAAATTCACCTACTTGCTTACTATCAGAATCTATCAAGAGAGGTTAAAAAATGTATAAGGACAGACAAAAGAAATTATGAAATCAGGATAGCCAATGACTCAAAAAATAACCCTAAGGCTTTTTACCAGCTATATAAATCTAAAGTTAGAGATAAAATAGGCCCCCTTAAAACTTCGATAGGAGAAATGACAGAAAATGATTTAGAAATGTGCAGTACATTAAATAGTCAGTTTCTATCCGTTTTCACTAATGAAAATTTGGCACAGATTCCAGAAGTCAATACGGTATATAGAGATAGTATAGAAAATAGGTTAAGTACGGTTACTATAAGTAGAAATGATGTGCTTAAGGAAATTGACAGACTGAAACCTCAGAAATCGCCTGGTCCCGATGAGGTATATGCCAGAGTATTAAAAGAATGCAGAGATGAGTTAAGTTACCCATTAACATTTCTTTTTAACAATTCATTAGAAACAGGTATAGTTCCAGAAGCTTGGAAGCTTGCAAATGTAGTTCCGATTTTCAAAAAAGGTGATAAATCAATAGCATCCAATTACCGTCCCATTAGTCTCACTTCAATCATAGGAAAGCTACTAGAGTCAATTATTGCTAGGAAAATGAGAAACCACTTAGAAACATTTAACTTAATCAATTCTTCTCAGCATGGATTCACACAGGGACGTTCTTGCCTTACTAATTTGCTTAGTTTTTTCTCAGAGGTATATGAAGCAGTAGATAATGACAAGGCATACGATATTATATATTTAGATTTCAGTAAAGCTTTCGACAGAGTCCCTCATGAGAGATTGATGAGAAAGGTTGAGGCACATGGAATAGGTGGGGCGTTGTTGGGATGGATTAGGTCATGGCTAATTGGTAGGAAACAGAGAGTCAGCATAAATGGTACCAAGTCAGAGTGGGGAGCAGTCAAAAGTGGTGTCCCCCAGGGATCGGTATTAGGTCCCCTGTTGTTTCTTATATACATAAATGACCTAGATTTAGGTATAACTAGTAGGATAAGTAAATTCGCAGACGATACTAAAATGGGGAGATCAATTGATTCAGATAGCGATATAGAGTGCCTCCAAAGGGATCTAGATACCTTACATGAATGGTCAGTAAATTGGCAGATGAAGTTTAACATTGACAAATGCAAGGTATTAAAGATAGGGAAGATGCAAACAAATGTTAAATATAAACTAGCTAATTTAGAATTAGAAAATTCAGACTGCGAGAAAGATCTAGGTGTGTTTGTTAGCAATGATTTGAAGCCTAGAAAACAGTGTATAGGCGTTCGTAATAAGGCAAACAGGATTCTCGGGTTCATCTCTAGGAGTGTGAGTAACAGAACTGCTGATGTTATCTTAAAACTTTACTTGTCATTAGTGAGACCCCATATGGATTATGCTGTCCAATTTTGGTGTCCTTATTACAGAATGGACATAGATTCATTGGAGAGAATTCAGCGTAGAATGACAAAAATGATCCATAATATTAGAAATCTTCCGTATGAAGAAAGGTTGAAGAAATTAGGTTTACATTCGTTAGAGAGACGCAGAGTTAGAGGGGATATGATAGAGGTGTTCAAGTGGGTTAGTGGGATTAACAAAGGGGACATGACAAATGTACTAAAGCTCAGTGATAGCGAAAGAACTCGTACCAATGGTTTCAAATTAGATAAATTTAGTTTCAGAAAAGATATAGGCAAATATTGGTTTGGTAACAGAGTTGTAGATGGGTGGAATGGACTACCAAGTGCTATAGTGGGATCTAAAACTGTAGGGAGCTTTAAGATAAAATTGGATAAGCATATGGACGAGAAGGGTTGGGTGTGAAGGGGGATCAGCCGGGTTGGGCCAATCAGCGCTCTGCAGACCCCCATAATCCTGCGTTAATCTCTAACCGTTTTGGTAAGATGATCCTCAGGGTATTAGAGTGTTGAGCCTATAATTGGGCTTTGTAATTGATTTGGGGTTGTGTGGGACAGGGATCTGCCTTGCTTAGGCCAATCGGCTTTCTGCAGACTCCCATTTTCTTATGTTCTTATGTTCTTATTACCTAATTATTGAGATATACAGTATATACACGGTTGCCCGCTACATAGGATTATACCCAAGTTATTTTTTGGGTTCAATGTTATTTTAATACTACGAATTTTGTTGATATATTTGAAGATAAATATTGAATCTATATGCTCTAAAGATCATAAGAAAATTTGTTTTAACCCTCGGCAAAACTTAATAAAAAAGTATGGTACTAAAATGTCTTTTTCGTAACAAGGTTGTCAATACGGTACTTTCCCGTTATCAATGTACAATCAAACCTGAAGATTGCAGAGTAAACACCGTAGACTTCATCGACTCTCTTTCACCTTCGTATAATCTGCGACAGCCAATTTTTTTTTTACCAAGGGATTAGTACTCAACCAGCGGGGGTGTGGGGGCAGCAGCCCCACCCATAATACTAGGTTAGGTTAGGTAAGGTTGTTGTTGTTGTTGTTGTTCCCTAAGCTGCCTGGCCGAACAGCCCCAAGTCCCTGAGGAAGGCCATGGCCACGATCGGGCTTTCCCACAGAGCTCTCATTGAATGTAGATTGTGTTGTTGGCGTAAGTGGTTGTGTAAAATGCAGTCTTCTATGATGTGTTTAATGGTATGGGGTGCTGTGTTACATCCCGGGCAGGCGTCGACAACGGAGTCATCCAGTCTCTTCTGATAGCTCAGGAGAGCTGGATGGTGTCTGCATCTCAGCCTGGCCAGGTGGACTCTGTCCTCGCGAGGGAGGGAGGATTCGGAAGGATGGATTTCGGGAGGTCGTGCATGCAGCTGCGTGTTGTCTGTGAGTGAGTGGATGGATTGGCGAGAGATATGAGTATGGATGTGCTTCTGGAAGTTGGTTCGGGGTGGGCAGGGAGGGAGAGAGGACAATAATTTGTGTGATACCGTGTGCTGGGTGTTGTTTTGATATTTCTTGGTATCTGTGGGTGTGTTGCCATGTAGTTTAGTGGGTGGTCTTGGTTCGTGGAGGCTGCTGCCAGGAATTGAGTGCCTCTCATGTCCAGATGGTCTTTGACTTTGAGGATTTTGGTTTCTTGATGTAGGTGATCTGTGGGTGCAGTAGCTGTGCAGCCTGTAATGATCTTCAGGGCTTTGTTTTGAATAGTCTGTAAGGTCTTATGATGTGTTTCAGCTAGGTTAGAAGCCCAGGCTGGGCTTGCGTATTCCATCACTGATCTTATGTATTGTTTATATACTGTGGTGGTAGTTTCTTTGTTGTGTCCAAATTTTGTGTGAGCAAGTGACCTGAGGGCGTTAAGTCTGGGTGTCGGTTTCTTTTTAATGTTTGTGGTGTGCTGTTTGAATGTCATATGAGTATCATATGTTACTCCTAGGATTTTGTGTGTGTGTGTATGTGTTAGGGGTGTGTTGTTTATGGTGAGTTGAGGGATGTATTCGTGTTCTGTCCAGCTTGTGAGCAGGGTTGCGGTGGATTTGGCGGGGCTAGATTAAGTCTGTTAATAGTGCACCAGCCATGTAGTGTGTTGAGATAGGGTTGAAGGAGATCTGTTACTCTTCTTGGGTCATGGTGTGTGCATGTGAGTGTTATGTCATCTGCATAGGAGGCTAAGTTTATTTGGGGCGTATTGGGTGTAGTTATATCGTGCATGTACAGATTGAAGAGTGCGAGCGATAGGACGGATCCTTGTGGGACTCCGTTTGGAAAGTTTCTGATTTTAGATGACTGACCGGCAAAAGATACGTGTGCACATCTGCCTGCTAGGAAGTTGGCCAGCCACCTTTTTGTGTTGTTCTGCATGTTTGTGTTGTAGATTTTGTTTGTTAGGTTGTGGCGGGGGATGGCATCGAAGGCTTTACTAATGTCGAGTGTGGCTAATAGTTAGGTAAGGTTGTTAGGTTAGGCTAATGTCTTTTCAAATCACTATCGGGGGCGTGTCTCAACATCGATCAATAGGCCTAATGGGGAAAATAGGTTTTCCCGAGATTTCTAATTAATTACAAACACTATATATTGATGCAAATGAACAATTTCTTTTATAAATAACACTCGGAAAATTTATGGTATTAAAATAAAAAAAATAAATTTTTTGTTTCAGACGCAATCATGTCGACCACTAGTCAGAAGCATCGTAATTTTGTGGCGGAGCCCATGGGGGAGAAGGAGGTGATGGAGCTGGCTGGCATCGGTGTGGTGTTGGGCGACCGACTCTCCAGCAAAGGATTTGATAAGGTTAGTTCACATCTCACCTTTTCTTACAGGTCTCCCTCGATTTACGGCTGGGTTACGTTCCTGAAAACCCGATCTTAAATAGAAGAATCTTATAGCGAACCTTAAAATTAATGGGGTAAATGGGGATGCATTCTCGGACCACATTTTCTTGAGTAGGAAGAGAATATCCAGTCGTTATAAAAATCATCTTTATTTTCATAATTTTTGCTTCTTCATAGATGTTACGACAATTTATTATGTCATCATCAGAATTTTCTGTGTTTTTTACTTCATTCACTGACAAAATATAACGTTGAAACTTCTATGAAGAAGCAAAATTTTTGAAAATAAAGATTAGTTTTATAACGACTGGTTGTTCTCTTCCTACTCAAACTACGATACCCTAGGAATATCCCTGTCACTTTTTCTTACTGTACAGTAGCGTAAAACAGAGTAATTCTGCCACAACGGCAATAATACCAATTCATAGGTCCATAACTCCGAAACTACAGATCTCCCTCACTATCCGATGCCCCAATTTACGATATTATAGGGTTTTAAGTGTTTGTGTTTTGGCTGGCCTGAGAATGCATACCCATTTCCCCCATTTAATTTAGGGTTTGCTATACGATTTTTCTACTTGGCCCAATTGTCACCGATGCCTCTAAAATAAACCACTACCACGGATAATGATACTCTGGCACATCCCTATATTTCATCATCAATCTGACGCCCCGCTTCCCGAGAAAACGCCCCAAAAGGGATGGCCATGGCAGAAACTGCCTCCAGGCTCCTAGACATGCTTCCACTGACCCACTCCACAGTACCATTTCTACTAAGTGGATTATGTCCCTTAGCACTGAAGGAGCAGTTCCACCACATGTTTGCTATTTTATTTACCCCAGTGGGGCCCTGGCTGGAAGCATACCAAGCACAGGAATTTTCTGAAGATAGGAACCAGTGGTCCACTGCTCCAGAAGCTGATTGCACCACCAATATGTGGGGTGGTGGGGTCACCACATCCCTATGCCAGAGAGAGAAAGGCCGACTTGTGCCAGTGGGCTGTGAGAGTAAGACACTAGGAAACCATGGGGCACACCATTATGGCCCCACTGCCTTCACCGCTCTCAGGAAAAGAGTTAGAAATAAGAAGAATGAAATAGGTAATGTCAGAACCGGCTATGGGAAGTAGAAGATACCAACCCTCACTCTGACAGATTCAGCCCACCACATAAAGTATTATTATTAATTAATATAAAAACAAATTATTTCCACATACTGTAGTGATTTTTATAAGTTTGTTTGTATTAAATTGTATGGTTCCTGTTTTGGATTGTTTTGCAAGATTTACATTTTACTTAGGCTATTATTACAGTACTGTAATTCTTTATGTTTGTATTTACTAGTTGGATTACATAATAGTCCGTCAGGTAGGTGCCTGGCCTAGGGAGCCGGTATATGTTGTGAAGGGTCATAACTGGAAATGTGGTGCTAGCTCTGCTGCGTGTCTGCCTGCTGAAACCGGACCTCTCTGGGAGGTCTGGGACCTGGGTATCTTAGCTGGGGACCCCAAAATGGACCTGGGGCTCTGGGTCTTCTCCTGGGTGACCTAGATGTTTGTGAGTTGTTATTTTGTGTTATGTTGTCCCTATTCAGGCTGTGTCTCGAGTCAGCCACCCCCAGCTATGGGATATGGTGGATTGTGTTCTTTTATTTCAAATTTTATTTTATTAAGCGTTATTTCCACATAGCGATTTTGATTAGGCCTATATTTCATTTGTATTTATCTTGTGTCGTCCCAGTTTTGGTTTGTTTACTTTGCAAGTTTTACATAATAATATGTGCCTGAGTGCATACATACTGTACACCCAGAAGTGAAAGTCCCTGCATAGGTTTTACCCCCTACTCCTACTACCCCAGAAGGTAGGAACGGGGTGGGCCCTGCCCAGTCCCCTTTACTACTCCTACCCCATGGCGGGTGCCCAACCCCGAAAGGGGTTGAAATAGGGGAGCTATCCCCCCGCCAAAGGCGGCTTTCTAGGGCCTTTCCTAGCTGATGCTGAGAGGATTGGGTTCTAGTCATGTGGTGATGGGCTGGTCTATCAGAGTGAGAGCTGAGCAATCTCTGCCATACCCATAGCTTACTCTGACTTTTCCTTTAACTTATATATTTTCTAGATCTCAAGTGACGGCGTCTCTTCCGTGGATTGACCTCCCAATCTACCAAGATTGGAAGCCAAAGCGTCACATTTTTCCCTTGCCCCTCAACTTTCTCTTCATAATTGCTGAGGGGCACAGGGCCCTGGGTGGGGCTTTGGTTTCCCGGGCGTTTCCGCACCCTCCTCAGCCCCCCGCCATGGAGTGGCTTCGGTCACCCAGGCTTTATTGTGGTCGGCGGGGAGGGTTCTGTGAGGGCACTCGGTTATGGCCTTGGAATTGCTCGGGGCCTTGGGGCTGTTCGGCCAGGCAGCTTGGGGAACAACAACAACAACAACAACAACAACAACTCCTACCCCAGACAGAAGGGACGGGATGGTGCCAGTCAGTCACCCCTTCCATCCCCTACCCTATAATGGAGAGATTAAACAAGCAGGCCCCCCACTCACACCCTACCCCAACCCCACACAGGAGGAAACCGCCGATTACAACCATTGTTTTCCACGAACACAGAAGTAACCTTGCAACGAGGCCGAGACCATGTCAGTAATTGGTAATCTATATGTATTCTATATATGCCAGAACAATGTTGCAATAAATTATCTGATTTTACAGAATGAAGATAATTTACACTATCTTTTTTTTTTTTTTTTTTTTCCTATGTGATTGAGGGAGGCAAAAGGCATTACTGCCTATAGCGAGTGCCTCCCCCATAGTTGAAAGAGTGACAGGGCCAAAATCAAGGGACGTTCGAGCCAAAATGCCTGGACACACAGAGTTTGAAGCAATTTAAGTCATAGGAAGAGGGAAAGACTGATTCTGGGAGAGAGTTCCAGAGCTCAGCTGTTGAGTAGAAGAAAGTTTGAGAGTAACGTTTCACTCTTGGGTTGGAGAGTTGCACAGAGTAGGGGTGGGATTGAGTTGCAAGACGGGGTACCACGTGCCCTACGTAAAGGAGGTGGAAGACGAACCAGAAGAGACCAGGCTCGTGGGGGATTCCATCCTACGAGGACAGGTCGAAGAGTTCTGCGACAGAGTCCCAAATCAACGAAAAAGATTTTGCATCCCAGGAGCTGGACTGGACGACATTGTGGAAGCCTTCGAAGATACCACAAAGGATGCAAATGAAAATACCCTTTTTGTCATCCATGCTGGTTCAAATGACGTCATGCGCACCAGATCCGAAGAGTTGATGGAGAAATATCGCAAGATGATCCAGCACTACAAAAACAAGTCAAGGAATATCATCATCTCAGGCATTCTCCCCAAGATCGACGCACCTGACAAATTCTACGACAAGGCTTTCAGCACAAATAGCCGACTAAAACATTTGTGTCTGAGGGAAGAAGTTGAATTCATCAACCTCTGGGACACTTCTACAACCAGCCTACTCTGTTCCACAAGGATGGCACTCATCTAAACCCTGTGGGTTCAGCACGCATGGGTCGTCTCCTACACGAAGCAGTCCGCAGCCATGGATCAAAAAACGCCATCCGAGAAGAAGCAGCAGTGACATAAATCATCCAACGCCAAGAAAAAAACAGAGGCAACCGAGGACCACCAGCGATAAGGACCGAAGACAGCGAGGACCGAGGACAGCCATGAACATAAATGTAGATCCGACAAGAACCAAAAATATTATTAAAGAGCGTTCCGTGAGTTCTAAAATAACAAATTTAAAGGTTTTCTATGCAAACGCTCGTAGCATACGCAATAAATTTTCAGATTTAGAGGAGCTAGTGTTTACAGAAAATTATGATGTGATTGGCATAACAGAATCTTGGCTCAATACAGAAGATAGAGACTTTTTAGCAGAGTATTCACTTCCCGGTTATGTAATGTTTGAGAAAAGCCGAATAAATCGAAATGGAGGTGGCGTTTTACTTTATATCAAAGAAAGTCTTAACCCTACCCTCTTGTCAAAACCTCAAATTGTGAACGTCGACGCATCTTTTGTGCTAATAAAGAATAATAAAGGCACCAAAATAATACTTGCATTAATATACAGACCTCCAGCTCAATCAGTGCAAACTGACCGAGAAATTTACGAACAAATTGCAGATGTAAGTAACTCACAAGATACCGTAATTTTTGGTGACTTTAATTTACCTGTGACCAAGTGGGGCGATACTCTTACTTCACACTCCGGACATGACTTGTATACGAACTTGCAAGAGAGTTCGCTTTATCAATTTGTTGGAACGCCGACCCGTGGTAATAACGTTCTTGACATTGTACTTGCAACAAAAGAAGAATTAATAGAGAATTTGAATGTTGGTGATGAATTCAGTAACAGCGACCATCGTACGATAACTTTCACTTTAAAGTTTACTAGTAACGAACCAAATAGTAGCATCGAAAAAGTCCCTAATTTCAAGAAAGCAAACTTCCATAAACTTAGAGCTATGTTTAAAGAAACTGACTGGAGCTTTTTAATTCACAATAACGACATAAATACATCTTGGAAGTTATTCGAAGCCACTTACCTAAAAGCAGTGCAAGACTGCATACCATCAAAAACTCGGCGTCCAGGCCATAATAATAAGCCCAAATGGTGGAATAAAGATATTTCAAACTGCCTGCTTGCTAAAAAATGTGCTAATGATAGATTAAAATCCTCACAAAATGACGAAGAACGGGTGAAATTTGTAGAGCTACGACGCAAAGCCAAAAAGTTAATTAAGCAAAGTAAAAAGACCTTAGAGTTACATATTGCGAATCAAAGTAAAACAAACCCGAAAGAATTCTATAGTTATATCAGAAAGAAAAAAGTTGTTACTTCAACTGTTGGACCGTTAGTCGATGAAAATGGAGAATACACCAAAGACGAAGAACAAATGAGTAATGCCCTCAATACCTTCTTTGCATCAGTTTTTTACAACAGAAGACCTCAGTGATATCCCTACACCATCGCCGATTCAGATTGATAATTCAGATGTTCTAAGCAATATCACCGTTACAGAGAGAGAAGTATTGAATTGTTTAGATAAACTCAAGGTAAATAAAACGCCTGGACCTGATACAATCTCGCCTAGAGTTCTAAAGGAAGCTAAGGATGAGCTCTCTAAACCACTGACATTACTATTCAATAAATCCTTGCAGTCTGGAACTATGCCCGATCAGTGGAAGCTAGCCAACGTAACACCGATATTCAAAAAAGGCAGCAAATCCCTACCCAGTAACTATCGTCCAATTAGCTTAACCTCAGTTGTATGTAAAATGCTAGAAACGGTCATACGAGACAGACTCGTAAATCACTTAGAGGAAAATAACATACTTAAAGATACTCAACACGGCTTTCGTAAAAAACGTTCCTGTTTAACAAACCTCTTAGACTTCTTCCACGATATCCTCAACCTCTACGATGAGAGTAAAGCTGTAGATATTATATACCTTGATTTTCAAAAGGCCTTTGACAAAGTTCCCCACAAACGTTTACTGCTAAAACTAAAAGCGCATGGAATACAAGACGGTGTGTTGAAATGGATAGAAAATTGGCTCAGCGACAGAAAGCAAAGAGTAGTCATAAACGGTAAGGCATCAAAATGGACCAATGTAAGTAGCGGGGTACCCCAGGGATCGGTACTAGGACCAATTCTCTTTCTAATTTACATCAACGACATAGATGAGGGTCTCACCTGTACAATCTCAAAATTTGCTGACGATACAAAAATTGCAAATAGCGTACTCTCAAAAGAACAAGTTGACGATATGCAACACAATCTAGATAAATTGTCATGTTGGGCCCAAATTTGGCAAATGAGTTTCAATGCGGATAAATGTAAAGTACTACATATCGGATACCTAAATGAGAAAGCAAACTATTCGATGAATGGCACTCAGCTTAAGAATGTAAACAGAGAAACCGATCTGGGAGTAACAATATCGAGTAACCTAAAACCGAGTCAACAATGTTCAGAAGTTGTTAAGAAGGCAAACAAAATAATTGGCTTTATAGGCAGGTCATTTGAGCATAAATCCAAAGAAGTTATCCTAACCCTTTACAATTCATTAGTCCGCCCTCTTCTGGAATACTGCGTTCAATCCTGGTGCCCTTATTACCAAAAAGATATAAACAAGCTAGAACGAGTTCAACGTAGAGTTACCAAAATGATACCTAGCCTAAAGAACAAACCATACGAAGAGCGTCTTAGAGAATTAAATCTATTTCCTTTAACCCAGCGCAGATTAAGAGGTGACTTAATTCAAGTGTTCAAAATCATCAAAGGCATCGACAATATGAACTGTAGTAAGTACTTCACTATCGACCAATCTAATTACACGCGGGGAAACGGTTGCAAAATTATTGGTAAATCTTTTAACTCACACGAATCTAAGAATTTCTTCTTCAATCGAGTTGTCAACTTGTGGAATGGGCTTCCCCGAAACGTTATAGACTGCATCACCGTTGATTCATTTAAACTCCGCCTAGACAAATATCTCGCATCAAACCCGCGACTGACTGCGTTTGTAAATGAATAACTTTATTTTATCCCCCCCTCAGTTACTAACCCATCTGTCCCCTACTAACTTCCTAATCCTGCCACGGACATTAGTTCCAGGGCAGTATTTCCCTTTCCAATGTTCCCTTACCCACTCTAAACCACTGTTTGGACACTTGATCCTCAGTGTTTTGGAGGACAAGCAACCTAGAAGGGTCACTAGATCTGTTGTTGCTTGATTTCCTTTGTACTCCTTTGTACTCCTTTGTATGCACTGGGATAGCTCTGAGGAACACTGATTATTATAGTAGTGATAGAATAGCGAGAGAGATGCAACATTGCGGCGGAGAGAGAGAGTTGGTGAGTGGACGGGAGTTAATGATACGAAAGGCCTTCCTTTCAACTTTGTCTAGGAGAGCGGTGTGAGAGGAACCTCCCCACACATGTGAACAATACTCAATACAAGGGCGCACTATGCCCCTGTACAGAGCAACAAGCTGTGCTGGGGAAAAGAACCCCCTAAGGCGGTTGAGCACACCCAGCTTCTGGGAGGCTGCCTTAGCAAGACTGGTAATATGGTCCTTCCAAATGAGAGCAGAAGAAAAAGAGACACCAAGAATATTGAGAGAAGATGAAGGGTTGATTTTTGTATTGTTGAAGAATAAGGGATAGTCCGCTGGGAGATCCTGACGGGTAGATAGATGGAGAAATTGGGTTTTGGAAGCATTAAAGTTAACAAGGTTTACTCTGCCCCAATTGGAAATAGTATTTAGATCAGAATTTAAGAGTTCTATGGCTTTATTACATTTGTCGTTGAGGAATTGCTGGCTGGGGCGTTCTGAAAAACTAATGGAGTAGTGTAAGGTTGAGTCGTCTGCGTATGAATGGATGGGAATTAAGGTACAGTTAAGGAGATTATTTATAAAAATTAGAAAGAGAATAGGAGATAGGACAGAGCCCTGAGGAACACCGGAGTTTATAGGGTGAGGAAGTGAACCTATCCGTAGCTTGACACACAAACACTTATGATTTATGCGTAATTAGTATTGTATTATGTTTGTATTTATAATGTAAATTTCCAATACCATCACCCCTTCTAGTTATTTTACAAATTATTGTATTCACCCGTGGCCAACCCTTCGGGGATCACGGCGTCAGGCAATAGATAGATAGATCGATCGTATTCACCCACCCGTGCAATATGCATTGGTATTTAATGGATTTGCACATTGAAATGGTAATCTTGTAATTTTTGAATACCTCTGAAGAGATGTTGGAACTTGCTAAAAAACATATTGTATGGATTGCTTAATTGATTGTAAGTGGTATATTCATTCAATGCTTGATCCGTGTTTAGGCATTTTGGTGCATATTCGAGAATAACACTCTCTCTTATATATATATACAGTATATATATATATATATATATATATATATATATATATATATATATATATATATATATATATATATATATATATTGACATTTTAATGTATTACTGTACCATGTTCACTGCAGTCATTCAATTTTTTTGGTGGAGGGGGGGGCCTATCAAAAAGGTATTTCATGTTTAACTCAAATCATAAAATCAACAAATACATGTGACAGTCCAGGGATTCGAACCTAGGATGCTCACACAGAAATTCAGTGCATTTATTCATTACGCTATGAAGACAGTTTTACAGACTTCAATGAGGTATGTCATAACTTTATAACAAACTAGATAATACTTATCTTTTCGCGGATATATCATAATCAGGAGAGCGCTATCTGCGTAGCAACTGATAGTGAAATTATTGAAAACTCACTTCCCAAACAGTCTCACAGATAAGATATTAACGTATCACTCTAGTGTTGTCTTAATTATACTGAACTTTTTCGAGTATAATTATATCATCTACTGTATATGATTAAATACATAATTCTCATAATCGCTTTTCATTTGGAACGATGAGTGTATTAGTGGTTGTTGTTGTTGTTGTTGTTCCCCAAGTAATATGTGCTTGTGGTATTGGATTTTATTTATTAATACACTATATAATTATATTTATATATATACCGTATATATATATATATATATATATATATATATATATATATATATATATATATACATGTATACATTTTCTTCTTGAAAAAGAAGACAAGAGTGTTATTTCGAAGCATGCCGATGCTCAATGCATGCGTATGCAAATACGAAATAAAAGTTCAGTAATAGCTATTCACCATCTATCCTACCTAAAATCGACAGTTTTATTTTATCAAATATTAAATACAAGGTAATCGGTAAGGAAATACTTATCTAATTCCTGCTATAGAATCTCTCTCTCTCTCTCTGAAAATGTTGTCTCGGTTCTTAACCCTTGTCTAGCGGGGTGTTTTGGGCTCATTTGGGCACATTCAGGCCCTCCTGAATGATCAATCAAGTATATGCATGAAAAGAAATGTATTCAGCAAAAAACTAGGCGCTAAAAGCTTCAAAATGAGACCAGAACGAGCTACGTAGCACTCGTGGTTCTCTTGCAGTGGTGCCACGAACATGGGAGTTTAGCGTATAGCGGTATAGTTTTCCCAGCTATGCTCACTATTGCCTACACTGCCGGCCTCTCGAGAACACAGGGAACATGAGTTAATGGGCGGCGGTAAGCCCTGGGAGTCGGCTGTCTGGCCCGCTGCGCTCCCGGCCATTTGCACTCTATTTTAACCCTTTAAAAGCCTTAATAATGCTCCTAACTTGCTGCAAATTGGTACACGACTTAAGTCGAGCGCCGCCAATAAGGGGTTAAGGGATACCAACAGATTTTTCATTGACTTTTGTAATTATTATTTTTATTGCTTCTACATTAGCACACATCTATTATTAATGTTAATCTTTAGTGCAAGTTAATCAGAATCAATTAGATTAATAGTGTAACTGAATAATTAGGGTCATAGGATTTATCCTGAATAATGTTGGCAGGCCTGAACTGTAATAACTGTGGTGTTCCAGTAGTAGCAGAAGAGTTGGTAAAAAGCTCTATATGAAGATCCATACTAATCTCAGCCTAATGTCAAAAAGCAATAAGGGTTAAACGAGACTCAAACTATGCAAGTATGTAGTTCGGGGGAGGAAAGGTGATAGTTTAGCAGTCGACACAGGAAAATCAGCTTTAGAACACCATGAATAGAGACGCATTTAGTATCAAAGTTTAAACACGGTTACCAGCTATTCTAAATATACCAATAACTCATGAGGGAAATGCTTTACCACAAATGTTTGCCTCGATGTTAATTAATTGTTCAATATATATATATATATATATATATATATATATATATATATATATATATATATATATATATATATATATATATATATCCGACGTGAGATATGTCTACCATTTACTTACTACTGCTTATTACAGTGATATATGTTATATCTGTTTTATATATATATATATAGGGTCTACTGTATATATACAGTATGTATATATACTCTCTCTCTCTCTATATATATATGTGTGATTTTACAGTATTGAGTTATGCACAAAATACATACTAGTAGGCCTATGCAGTTTGGTATAATATTTAGTAACCCACTTCCTTGATAATATTTTCCAATAGGTGTTATACACCGAGACACCATAAAATACAATAATTCATTACTAGATTATACAGTACTGCTTTATAATACTACCAAATAGCAAACATGGCATATTGTTATGCTGTCAAATGTAAAACGAGTAGCTATTGTATTTTTGTGTATAATTTCTACATGATAATACATGTATAACAAATCATATATTAAGCCTCTGAGAATAGATGACACTCTTCTTTTCTGCTTTACTAGCAGGGGTACCCGGCGTTGCCCGGGTACTACCACCACTACTACTACCATAATCACCATCATCAATCACTACTACCACAATCATCACAATACTACTACAGGTACTACCATAATCACCGGCCTCGACCTCCCTGTGCCTCATTAAACGGCGACCTCTATTTCGGCCGCTAAATGACCTCCGATTTTGGATCTGACCTCATCCTTACCCCCATTTTGGGGAGCTGCGAACAACTTTCGTTCCATACACCTTTTCGATCGGAGGCCGCCTCCTGCCCCCAAACGGTCATTTTTTTTTTTCATGTTTTTTGTTTTCAATTTCGGCCTCGAAACGACCTCCGATCGTGGCCTCCCCCTCTCTATGACCTGACCCAGGTCAATTGACACCCACATGCAAAGCTTCAGCTCCCCAGGTCCAAAACTGCGGCCACCTATTAAGAATACACAGACAAACAGACACACAAACTGATTTAATAATATAGATGGCTATTATTAGACGATTTAATTCAGATTTGGACATTATTTCACATTGGTCCTTCCTAAGCTGTAATTATTCGTCTAATTATAGCCAGGATAAACAATCAAAATGCGTCAAAACCGCTAGAGGGTAAATTAATGAAGGTAAACACGATACCACTACTTCTGAAATTGATAATGGTGTGTGTGTGTGCGTGTGTGTGAACCTCCTGTCTGGCATTGGGGTGGGGTGTAAGTGTGCGTGGGTGGGGAGGGGTAGGAAGGGGTGGCAGACAGGCACACCCTGCCCCTTCTCTTTTTTTTTTTTTTTTTTTTTTTTTTTTTTTTTTTAATATTAGTTTAACCAGACCACTGAGCTCTACAAAAAAACTCTCATAGGGCTGGCCCGAAGGATTCTACCTGGGGTAGGAGTAGTAAGGGGGACTGGGCAGGGACCACCCCGTTCCTAGCTTCTGGGGTAGTAGGAGTAGGGGGTAAACCCTATGCAGGGACTTTCACTTCTGGGTGTACATTAACAAAGCGTTGTTTCCACATAGCAATTTTGATTAGTTATTTTGTCTTTTTACTGTGTTCGTATACATTTTAGTTTGTTTATTTTGCAAGTTTTACATTATAATTAACAAATATCTTCTTTCCAGGCATATGTGGTTCTGGGCCAGTTCCTGGTGCTAAAGAAGAACAAGGAATTGTTTATAGATTGGCTGAAGGACACCGCCGGGGCCAACGTGAAGCAGGCCGGCGACTGTCACCAATGTCTGTCTGACTGGTGTGAAGAGTTCTTATAAACAACTCGCCCCAACCGTTAACCTTTTCAAGCTCCAATACGCGTTTCTGTTCTGTTTTCTGGCTACTATTAGACTATTTTATTCAGATTAGTAACGGTATACGGAAGTCAAAGGGTCGATTGAGATTTTATTTACCCCTTTTAATACCCACAGATCCTTCCTAAGCTGCATTAAATTGTCTAATGATAGCCAAAATAAACTGCTAAAATGCGTCAAGAGCTTCAAGTGGTTAAATGATTGAAGCCTAGGAATGAAAGTGGTACAAACTTATTTCCCTGGCCCCCGCATATACAGTACTTCTAAAACTGAATAAAATCGTCTTAATTATAGCAGGAACGAAATAGAGGCAGCCTATACCCTGTTCCAGATAGGTGGGCCAGAAATAGTGACCCCTAACCTCTGTAACTCATTAAGGGCTAGAGCAAATGGGCTGTAGATTTCCACACCTATGCCCTAGCTGATCTTTCCCAAATGGTAGAAGTATTAGCTCGATTACTCTAGTTGTTTGTGAGTTACTGTATGTAGGTTGATGTTTGAGTTTTAGCCTACCTATTTGGCTATCATTAGATAATTTTATTCAGTTACGGAAATATATGTGGAAGTTAATTTAGATTGTTAGTAGCCCTGGGATTCATAGAGATCCTTCCTTGGCTTAAATTATCTGTGCATCCTGGTGCTGAAAGGGTTGAAGTCACAGTTATAGACAGTTCAAGTCATCAGGTTACACGTTTTAATTCCTATAAAGTGCTCGCCTCCAGTTACTCTTAGTTTTAATTTTTGTCGTCCGGTTAATTTGTTTCAATTCTTACGAGCCATCCCCCCCCCCATGGCTGTTTTAATTCAGGTGTTTGTAGTTGCATTCACCACTAGTTTAATTTTTTGTCATCCGGTTAGTTTCAATTCTTAGTAGCCATCCCCCCCCCCCCCCCCACGGCAGTTTCAATTCAGGTGTTCGTTGTTCACCAGGTTATTCTATTTCACTTCCCATAACCTTGTCAAACAGTGGTATGTTCTGCTGTAAATGTTATGATTTTTTTTTGCATATCTGCTATAATTTGAACATTCTGGTATATACTGTACTGCTACAACCATTATGAATGTATGTGGTATACAGTATACTGCTATGATCATTTTGAGCGTATTGCCACCTATCCTGTAAATTCATAAGCAGTATTAGAAGTGCAGTTATAATGCCTGTATACCTGTACTGCTCTCTCTCTCTCTCTCTCTCTCTCTCTCTCTCTCTCTCTCTCTCTCTCTCTCTCTCTCTCTCTCTCTCTCTCTCTCTCTCTCCTCTCTCTCTCTCTCTCTCTCTCTCTCTCTCTCTCTCTCTCTCTCTCTCTCTCTCTCTCTCTCTCTCTCTCTCTCTCTCTCTCTCTCTCTCTCAGATGAATACAGCTTTATTGTATTATAGCTTTCTCTCTCTGATGAATACAGTTCTATTATATTCTATCTTCCTCTAGATGATTTTATTCAACTTAGTAAAGATCCGTAGAGTTAATTGAGATACCGGTTGGTCTTTAACTTTGTTGTCTAGAGGACCTTCCTAAACTTAGATTAAAGAATGTTTTCATACATCTTTAAGGGGAGAATTTTTGTATCTGATATTTTTATTTATTTTAGTTTTCTCCCTAGAATTACATCAAGGTTTTAAAAGTACCCCCAAGACGCCCCTTTTGAGATAAATATACACTTTTCGGTTGAAGATATCCTCCGCTATCGCTTGCCAGGATAATATTGACACCTAAATGGCATCAAAGGCTGTACAATTTACAAAGAAAAAGGTCTTAGAATAGCCAAACTAATGGGGCTAAACACGAGGGAGAAAGGGGTCCAGAAAAAACGCCCCCGTTTAATATAGTACAGAAAACCGTTCTCTGATTAAAGAATTTATACATAAGGATGATATTACCGATGATTCTTTTGGGTAAGTGCTGCCATTTCCTGATAGATAGCAGCTTGCAGTGTATAGGCCTATGAACAATAAGTAACTCCCCGTTCTTAACATTAATCATCAATTACAAACCCCAATGCACTTTAATAAACTAATGAAAAGCATATGGTCCTCCCGGGATTCCTACTCGGGACACCACACCCAGAACATAAGCATCTAAACCATTACACCACCAACACATTTCTCTCAATTTTGGTGTAATGTGTTCCGAGCGCAAGTGAATTCCTCCGAACAAATTTTTGAATGTCGCAAAACTTAATCTTAGTATCATATGAAAGATTTTAATGTGTCAGTTGCTAGGACTAGTTTTTCAAATATTTTATATGAATAGTATAATTTTATAGACTTGTAGATTGTTCTAGGTAGCTAATTAAAAGATATATTCAAGCTCATTGTTTTAATAGCTACCCCAAATTTAACCATTTCAGCATGGCTGATATTAAAGTTACCAGCAGAATTTTGTAAGTATGAAATTAAAAATGGATTGTTATATTAAATAGGAATGTAAGATCTATTTTCAATTAAAAAATAGCAATAAGCATTGTTTGAAAATTTTACCTTGAATAAGACATTAAGTTCTTTGTTTTTGTACTAAGGGTCAACTTTATTATTTCATAAAAAGTGGGCCATTTAGTATACAAAATTAATACATATATGCATGTACAGTATGTATATACTCAGGCACGTACCCCATAGCTGGGAGTGGCCGACTTGAGACAGAGCCCGAACAGAAACAATATTTATAGTTCCAATTCTTAGGGTTCGGGACCACTTTCGCATTCCCTCACTCCTTTCCCTGTCGCGTCTAGTAGGTGAATTTTACAAGGGGAGAAGGATTCCTAGCCTCCCGTCCCGGAAGTAGGAAAAGTAATATGGTACTGGAAAAAAAAAATAAAGACAGCTAGAGGTGGCTAAGGTTGGGTAGAGGATGCCAAACCTCACTCTGGACAGGACCAACCCTCACTCATATATGTATACTGTACTAGCAAATAATTGAAGTTTGATTTGTAAATTTGGTATCAACGTGCACTTTTAAATTAGCGGTGTTTGACAATAGTATGTTCATTAATTAAACTTCATCAACTTTGTTCGCCAACAAACTTGACAATTTTCTTGACCCCTTAACTTCTCATAACTCAAAAGGGCCTTGGGCAAACTGGTTGTAAATATCCACACCTATTTACTGGTGGATTCTTCCTACATGATAGAAACGTCAGCCCGATTGCTTTCATTCGTTTCCAGTTATAAGAAGTTAGGGGGTCAAAATTATTTTCAAGTTCGCTGGCGCTACCTACTGTATAGCGATGTCATTTTATGTTTTAAGGAGTGCTTAGACTTTATTTACTGTATTGTTTTGAGGGTGGTGTGTTTCCAGTCAGTTTAGTGGGCATTTTGGGCGGTCATGATCTTACTGTACAGTAGAACCTCGCTCTTTCGGAATTCTCAGACTTTCGGACTCATGGTTCAGCCTTTCGGATTTGTCTGAAAGGCTTAGAAAATACCTCCATCCTTTTTGGACTCATGCTTCAGCCTTCCGGATTTGTCTGAAAGGCTGAGAAAAATTAAATCTTGTTCGGACCAAAGAGCCGAGTTTCGGACTTGTCTGGTTAGGTGAATGTGTATTCGGACTTATAAACTTCGGACTCATGCTTCAGCCTTTCGGATTTGTCTGAAAGGCTGAGAACAATTATTTCGCATTCGGACCGAAGAGCCGAGTTTCGGACTTATAAACTTCGAACATTATTTCTGCCTTTCGGATTTGTCTGAAAGGCTGAAGTGTGAGTTCGGACTTTTGACACTTTCGGACAAGGGGTCTCCCCCAATTAGTCCGAAAGAGTGAGGTTCTACTGTACTTGTATTTTCCTTCACATACTCTATACATTATAAAACAAAAAAATACTCCGACTTTTTGATGGATTGACCATATTTTTTCCATCTACCCTATTGTTTATTTTCTAACGTCTTGTTCATTCCTTGGTAAATTCTGATTATTTTCATCTCAAGCCGATTTGATTCCTATGGGCAGATTTTTCATTCTCACTATGTTCATGATAAATACCAAATATTGCCAAATCCTCTGAAAGTTTTGAGTTTCATATTGTAAGTCAGTGATCTGGTTAAATTAATATATTTTATAGAAAAGGCTCCCCCTAAAACAAAGACTTTTTTTTTGTCAGCCTGTCTCTGTATTATTTTAGTAAGCGTTGTTTCCACATAGCGATTTTGATAATTTAATTTGACTTTATATTGTCCTTGTCCCAATTTTGGGTTGTTTAGTTTGCAAGTTTTACATGTTAATTTCTTATGTATTATGTTTTCTTTGCTTTTATAGTTTTGCCATTATTAATTTATTTGTGTACCAAGTTGCTTTTGCTCATATTATTGTGATTACTATGACTCGTTTAGTTACATATCTTGATCGAATCCTTCGGGGCAGCCTTATGAGAGTTCTTTTATGGAGCTCAGTGGTCTGGTTAAACTATTAAAAAAAAAAAAAAAAAACTATGAATAGGCCTATGATTGTAATTATTACGATTGCTGTATTATTATTTTCAATAATCTATAGTACAATTGTTCATTCGTTATTTTAAAATTTCCAAGGATTCATATGCGATGTTAATTTTGTTTTCTTTATCTTTAATTGGTCTTTCAAATGTAATGAATTTGTGTAAACAAATAATTCAGTTCAAATTTGTCTTCATGTTTTGTTCTAAATTTGTCAGATTAGATTTTTAACAATATAGTACTGTACATGGTGTTAAGAAATATTCATATGCTAGTTATTTTGATCTTTTTAATTTGCACAAGCTAATATATACTGTATTTTGCCAAATTTAGGTGTTTTGGAGAAATGAGATGTGGAATAAAGATAGTTTTTTACTTATATTGTAGTTTATTATATACTTATCAACCTGTTACATTGAGTTTTAACCCCTTCTATACCGGCACATCTTTTTAACTATTTATGCTAATATTAGAACATTTTATTCAGTTTAAAAAGGGTCTTCAGCAACTTACAGGCTTCAAACTATCTCACTTAACCCTTTTTACTGCCACAGATTCTACTTAAACTGTACAAAATCATTTAAATATAGCTAGAATATAATTTAAATGTCGTCGCCGGTACAGAAAGGGGTTAAGGGGAGATTATAAAGTATGTAGATTTGTAAACAGATCAAGTAGTGACAAGTGTTCGGGCAGCTATAATAATGAAGTGTACAAACAACTTGTATACTATACAATAAGTACAAGAGTCAAGATGGCATCTATATGCTAAGGTGAAGTAGTTTTTAGTTGCTTTTTTGACAATCCGGTGCCCTGTTTGGAAGCATCAAGTCCTCAAGTCCTGGGTAACAACTGCTTGGTATGCTGCCGGGCAGGATCCCCTGCAGGGGTGAAGGAATAAAGCAGAAAAGTGGCGGAAACTTTGTTTGGGTGAAAGAGAGCGTGCTCCAGGTATATACCTTCAATGACAGTAGAATCAATGATTTTGTTGGTAAAGTGTTTGATACAAGAACTACAAGGTGGAATTGTGGATGTGTGTAGGGTGGGATGGTGATAATGAGCATAATTTGTGGGGTGGGGAGGGATGGGTAGTAGTAGTAGTAGTCATTCCTTAGGCTGCCTGGCTGAACATAATTATACTGTATGGCACAGGTGAAGGTGAGCAAGAACAAATCTGATCGACATGCTAACAAGATCATACCACTATACTGTACTGTACAGTGCCGACAAAAGTGAGGATAAGGAAGGAGTGGAAATATGAGATTAGAAGAAAGCTGACAGTAGAGAGATTAAATAAGAAAATTTACTGAAGAATGTAATGCAACAAAATACAAGGATATGCTGAGAGATAATATGAAGGACATAGAAGATATAATGTTGCTGTTGGGGTTCAAGGGCCACTTAAGCACGTCACCGCGCCTGCACCAGCCCTTCACTCGTAGTGGCGGGTAGGTGGTGGTAGTCTACATAGCTGTCAGGTGCCCAGTCTTCAGTAGGTAGTCGCAGAAGAGGAGGATCACACCCCGCTGCTTTCCATCGGGAACCACCCTGCTGCCGAGGACTAGCAAGTGTGAGAGTGGAGACACCAAGTTGCCAGAGGCGGCCAATCAGGATCATCCTTTGCATATAAAATCGAGTCCACCTTAACACAATATCTGACCGTTTCTGTTGACCGCACCACTGGCACACAGGGCTGTCCAAAACACCTACAGGTATTCTAGGACCTGGAGTGGCGGCGTCTACGTCGTGGGTCCACCTCCCAGGGCTTTAACCCATCCCGGCTGGGGACAAAATAGCCGACCGATGGGGGGACAGCTGGCTGCCGACCATGGACCTGGGAGCCAAACCCCTGGTGGGCTGTTCGGCCAAGCAGCCTAGGGAATAACAACAACAACACCTATTCTAGAGATGGCTTGATAGCGTTGTAAAGCCGAGACAGCTGGGTCAAGGCGACTTTGAGACAGCAGAGTGGGTGCCTCACCCAGGGGACGGGTGGGGAATGGTCTATACAGATCTCCTTCACTATCCGATGCCCCGATTTACGATATTACTGGTTTTTAGGGGTTTGGGTTTTGGATGGTCCGAGAACGCATCCCCATTTACCCCATTAATTTTAGAGTTTGCTGTATGATTTTTCTATTTATGATCGGGTTTTCAGGAACGTAACCCAATAGTAAATCGAGGGAGACCTGTTTAACTGCCTTGAGTGGTGGCGGGCAATGGTCATCAGAGGACCGCATTCCATTGGGCAAAACATGACTGTTGAACCAAGGCCAGATGGGACTGCACATCAGTATCCAAGCTCACACAAGGTTCATAGATCTAGGAAGTACCGGTACAGTAGGCTACGGTAAACAAGAACATAATAAAACGGGAGTCTGCAGAAAGCCGATTGGCCCACACAATGTAGATCCCTCTCGCACCCAAACCTAATTATAGGCCCAGCTCACTAACACCATGAGGACCAACTTCACCAAAACAGTCGGAGGTTAACATAGGAAAACGGGAGTCTGCAGAGAGGCGACTGGCCCACACCCGGCAGAAACCCCCTCACACCCAACCCACCTCGTATGGAAAGGTACAGGAGCTTTTGCTCTGCACGTATAGGCTACTTCCATAATATTTTTAGATTTTATTTATTTTGCGCTATAGTTCGTCCGGCTGGCATCTCTGCTTACCATCCCAGCAGTCTCGCATTCAATCCCAGCTCAAGGTTGAAAGTTTTTCTGGGATATAGCCGGCGGTTACCGTCTCCCCTTGAGCAAGGGAGATGGGTAATGGTCTCTGACTCATATACAGCAAGCCAATTTATTGATAAATATGCTGAATGAAACTTATATTAGTAGTATCCCCGTCAGGAAACGCCTTTGGTGCACTTTAGTCCCTCGATCCATGATCTCTGTCAGCATATTTTGAGTATTATATTGTTGAGAAAGGGTTTATCTAACTAATTAGGTAAAGTTTATTTGTATAAATATTTTACGTTACTTAGCATACATATTCTAATAATAAAAATCATACACGAAAATAATATCTCACACAATTTAGCCTTGTTATCCCTTCCCTTCGAGAAGAAAACGGGGAGGAAGAGATGTGTGTTTGGTCCCAGTTTTAGTGACGAATTAGACAATATAAAAGCAACGGCACTGAAAATTATGCCCAGGACAGTGAGATAGTATACCCGCAGTCCAGCAGGCAACGTGTGGGTCGCTGCTAGACTTAAAATTACGACAATATTGGAGAAAATTGGAGGGGGTAGGACATCTTGGGTTCCCCGCTTGGCGCAAAAATGTCTGCAGAACAACTCTCTTCCCAAGTTGATTGCCAAAACGCTCAATTATCATCTGTCTCGCAGTCAGGTAGGTGCTAGAGGGAATTATAAGAATGTTTTATTTTATACCTTGAGATAGTTGAAGCGAATTAATACTTAAATATGGGTTTGAGATTTTGACAGCCCCTAGAGTCTCATTTTTCAGGGCTGCCAACCTCACCGATTTTTACGATAGACGCTCGTCGGTATTTTTTCTGAACATTGGTGAGTTAATATTAACGTATTACTCTTTTTACATATTTAGATACATCAATTATAATATGTTTTACGTTTATCATTATTGAATTCTCGGCAAGCCTATGCGTTATTAGATTGCGTTGAAATGTAAGGTTGGCAGCCCTGACCAGCTGCCAAACACGTGTTTTGATCTAAAACAACCACATGAAGTGTTTACTCACCTGTTCTTGTACTTTTGCGTGTATATTACGTTTGAACATAAGAACATTAAGAAAATGGGAGTCTGCAGAAAGCCGATTGGCCCACACAAGGCAGATCCCTCTCACACCCAACCCTAATTTGCTAACCATCTAATTAAGTAGCCTACCTTATGCGCATCCGAGTCATATAACAAACTAAGAAAGTAGCTGTGGAGTAGCCTAATCTTAGTTTTTGAAATTCTGGGTGAGAAGGGAATTTAACCCTCCCGAATATCCCTGGGCCTGGCGCGGTTTCGAACCCTGGTCAGTTGGCGTACTTACCTCACGTGCTAACAACCACTATACTATCTCAGACGTACAATGGTAGCCTAGGCTACCATTTTTTTTTTTTTTTTTTTTTTTTTTTTTTTTTTTAAGGGAAAATCCGGTGTTTTTGTTGTTATTCGAACATTGTGACGAGCTTGGGCACACCTATTTCACTGTTAACCCTTTTTGTACCGGTGATGTTTTTTTGTTTTTTTTATTCTAGCCATATTTAGACTATTTTGTGCAGCTTAAAAAGGATCTGTAGCAGTAGAAAAGGGTTATGTGAGATGGTTTGAAGCCTGTTAATTGCTGGAGGCCCTTTTGAAACTGAATAAAATCATCTAATAGTAGCCAGAGTACAAATTAAAAACACGTCGTCGGTACAGAAGGGGTTAAGGGGTGTGAGGAGAACGAGCGCGCAATGACCCAACTATTTTAATTGACCACTTGCGAGTTTCAGGCTATAAGGAAGTTGGAGCCGTAGATATCAATAGCTAATAGAAATGCGATAATAAAGGAGGTTTCTGATGGCTATAAAGAGTATGTTGAATTGACCACTTGCGAGTTTCATGCTATAAGGAAGTTGGAGTTGTAGACATCGATATTTAGTAGAATTACCAGCTAAAATACGGTTGTAGTTCATTAATAAATACATAAAATCCAATCCAACATACTCTTCATCTATCAGAAACCTACATTATTGTTGCATTTCTGTTTACTATCGATGTCTACAGTTCCAACTTCCTAATAGCCCGAAACTCGCAAGTGGTCAAATTAGTTTCAGGTTGGAGGTTTCAGTTGGAGGCGTAGATATCAATAGCTAATAGAAATGCGATAATAAAGGAGGTTTCTGATGGCTAAAGAGTATGTTGAATTGGGTATTATGTATTTATGCATGCACTACAACCATATTTTAGATGAAAATTTGGCTAGATATCGATGTCAACAACTCCAACTTCCTTATAGAACGAAACTCGCAAGTGGTGAATTGTTTTGTCATCTGCAATCTACTACAGTACACGCTGTTTGTTGTTTATCCAACTATGAATGGAATTCCCTTAGATTGCATCACAAACAATTAATATTTCGTTTACTGTATATCCTTTGTATTATTTGCTCTCTCTCTCTCTCTCTCTCTCTCTCTCTCTCTCTCTCTCTCTCTCTCTCTCTCTCTCTCTCTCTCTCTCTCTCTCTCTCTCTCTCTCTCTCTCTCTCTCTCTCTCTCTCTCTCTCTCTCTCTCTCTCTCTCTCTCTCTCTCTCTCTCTCTCTTTTCATATATATACTGTACATACATCAAGTGTAGTTACGGTACCGGTACATATTTCACAGGAGTAAGTAGCCTACTATAAGTATTCGCTGTAAGTAGGCGATAAATCATAAACTCTATCCTCTGTAACTCAAAAAGGGATAGAGCAAATGGGCTGTAAATTTCCACACCTATTCCCTGGCTGGTCCTTCCCAAATGATAGAAATATTGGCTCGATTACTCTAGTCGTATTTTAGTTACAGAGGTTATAGGTCATGATTTTTCGCCTACTTACAGCGAATATATTATAATTGCTGATATTGAAACAGGCAGTATATGATAACTTTATTATTTTAACCAACACTAGTATGAATTGTGACACAGTGGGTAGCCTAAGTGTAACACATTTTTTAGTATACCGGTACATATTTTATTTTCCTATTTGCACGAAGACAATCTGTTATTTAGTATTGATATGTTGATGTTTACTGGGTCGTATATGTGTTACTAATTACATTTGTGTACAGTCGGACAAATAAGTGAAGTCTCGGCACCATAAACGTTTCCTAATATAAATATAATCGGGATATAATAGACAGAAAACAATGCGTTATAGTATCTCAAAGGGTTGAGTATTGCTAAGACATTGAACACCTTTTTGTAAATACTACAGTATATATATATATATATATTAACATCGTTTATATAATACACTAATTGTTTTCTACTTGAGAGATGTAGGCCTACAGGGCAGGTCTACATGAAGTCAATAATAAATAATATTAAAGTTAAGATTTACTGTATGATGAAGTTATATATTGAAGGTTTGTGTAGGCTATAATTAGATGAGCATTTTGCAGATAGTGTATGTGTGTGTAAATAAAATAAATACATAAATAATCGGTTTATTTCAATCCGGCAGCCAATGGGGCTGAAAATACACATACTTGACCTAGATCTTATCCTAAGGGATCAACAGACTGATCCTTGGCTGCTGACGAGAGCGCCTACATATAGGACTTGGTTTCTCTGGAGGCTTGAGCAACACTGACTGACCGTCTGACGGCTCTAGCTGAGGTCTAAGGTCTTGTAAATTTAGGAGGAAGGGAGGTGTAGAGGAGGGCGATTAAAAAGGAAGGGAGGAGGTACGGGAGGTGTAGAGGAGGGCGATTAAACGTATTTGAGGCGGAAAGGAGGATTTATAGGGAGTTGTAGAGGGAAAAGTAGAAGAATAAAGGAGGGGGGAACTTGAAGGAGAAAGGTGTGTGGGGGGGGGGGGGGGGGTGAGACACATGTAAGGGGAAGACAGGAGGTGGTGATGAGGAGACATGCCACCTAATCACATATTGCTTCTATTTCACCGGCTCTGGGGCATTATTGTTATTGTTTTCAGGAAGGAACATTGCATTTGCTCAGTAAAACATTCTAAGAGTAACGTCGCAGCTCAGAGGTTAACACACCAGAACAAAACTTAAATTTATAAGCGTTGTTCAGATGTGTTAGAGAATAAACTTTTCTTAAATATATTATTTCACCAACCAACTTCACTTCTAAACTCAATTAATGAAATCAACAAATACATGTGGCACTCCAAGGACTCGAACCTAGGATACTCACACCGAAATTCCGCGCACTTATGCATTACGCTATCAAGACAAGATCGGCGACACTACATTAGGCATTGGGTGTACGTAAGCAATATTACCTCACCCGCCCGCTAACTTACGACCTGTGTACTGTAGTAATCTCTTGAGTACCCTACCCCACCCCACCAGGACCCTCCCTACCACCCCCTCACCCTCTTCACTGGGGGGCACCACGTCTTCTAACAACTCCTTCAGCTGTGGGAAGAGAGACACAAATTATTGATCAGTAGATAACGACATATTAAATTTGCTTTCGTCATAATTAGTCATCATTAAGCCGGTATCACACTAGAGCCTTTATATTCAACATTCGATGATCAAAGTTTTTCTGGCAACATTTCTGGAATATTTTACACTGGTATCGAAAATTAGACTGATGTTAGATGAATTTAGGTGCCGTGGCCAAAATATTATTATTATTGACCTCATAAGCTGCCAGACCAGTGTTGAGGATAAATGTTGAGGGAAAAAGTGCTCGTGTGATACCGGCTGTAAGATAATCACAAGTCCACCTATAACTACCAGTAGTTGCACCTGGCTATCTCTCAACTTTAGCTTCATGTAGCTCGACTTCTTTAAGCTGTATTGCCACTGTCTCCTGTCTCGCCTCGTAATCTCGGGCTACGCACTATCTCTTGCCACCTATCTGGCGCGGTCTTTCACCTTTCTAAATACTAACTCATTAAACTTTTTGATTGGCACAAGTTCTTTTTAACCCTTACTGTACCAGCGACGGTATACAGCCGTCAGTAATAAAGTCACTCGTCAGTACCAGCGACGGAAGATGTCCGTCAGTACTATGCGGTCCTTGTAACTGCCCGTATCGATCGGTACCAGGTACCATGACTTGTACGCACTGCTCTGAGACCTATGGCAACACTTCTCAGCCTGGATTCAAGCCTGTGGGAGCTAGCTGGGACAGTATTCCTCCAACTTTCGGGGTGAGAGGATATTCTCTCTTGACTCTGAATCCATTTTGGCCATAATGCCTGGTACTGGAGGGTACATTTATAGTAATACCCTCTGGTACAGTAGGGGTTAAGGTCCATAATATCAAAGTAACTATCAATTAACCTTTTGAATCATAGCTCCATCCTAGACTGAACAAAATCGTCTAATGGTAGCCAGAATATAGCAAAAACCGACGATTCACCTTGTCGTGGAGTCGGTGGCGTATCCAGTCCGGGGATGGGGTTGAGGAGGAGTGGAGGTGAAGGGTTGGGGTGGGGGGGAAGAGAGAGAGTTCACTGTCCACACCCACCACCCTCACCCTACCTCGGTGACGCCTGTAAAGAGAGAGAGAGAGAGGGGGGGGGGGGGGGGGGGGTAGAGCTAGCTTTATGGGTATGAGTCAGATGTTTGTGATTGTTGATAGAGAGAGAGAGAGAGGCAGGCAGGCAGGCTCAGTTTATGCAGAGTAAGAAATTGTGTATGAGCAAGTAAGAGAAAGACACTTACGTATTAAATAGAGAGAAACAGAAAACATTAGGTTTATTCGCACGAGAGAGAGAGTTACACAGAGTTACACAGATACTCAGACCACACAGACCTTGCGGTCCCAACTAGGTAGTCCGGCCTGAATTCTACTAGACAGGGACAGTTTATAGTGGTAGAATAGGACAGTAAAGTAGAAGAGAGAGAGAGAGAGGTCAAAACAGTTCCCATGCAACTAAAAATAATATCTAAACCTGTCTGACACGAGCTCATCCCACTGGTTATTAAAACTTGGTCATTAATCATTTTTGTACCTGCATTTTTATCAGATTTTTTAGTCCGAGTGTTTTATATTTTATAGAGGATGTAATTAATTAGATTCTTAATCCTATTTGAACGTAAGCTCCTTTGGTGTAGACTGTTTATTATTTTGATTATTGTTTCGTATTTATGTATGTATTTATTTAACTATATATGTTTATCTATCTATCTGTATCTTGTTATCTATATATCTATCTATCTATCTACCCATCCATCCATCCGTCTATCTATCTATCTATCTATCTATCTATCTATCTATCTATCTCTGTATGTATGTATCTATCTGTCTGTATATTTTATCCACCTATCTATCTATCTATCTATCTTATCTTGCTATCTACAGTATATCTGTCTGTCTATATATATATTTATCTATCTATTGCCAGTAGCTTTGAACTCCTAGGGGTTGTCCACAAATGAATCATATCCATAGGCCTCTGTGATATGTCAGTTAGCACCACTCCTTCCCCCAAACACCACTTTCATGCATATACCTCATACTCCCATCATTCCACATTGTTCTCGGTCTGCCTCTCCCTCTCTGCCCCTTCCACCTCACTCTCATACACTCTTTTAGTCATTCTCAGCTCCATATGGCCCACCTGACCGTATCACCAAAAGATGTTCTTCTTCAATCGACATACTCTCCCCATCACATTGTTTTCATACTTCCTCATCTCTCTCTCTCTCTCTCTCTCTCTCTCTCTCTCTCTCTCTCTCTCTCTCTCTCTCTCTCTCTCTCTCTCTCTCTCTCTCTCTCTCTCAATACTTAACACATATCCACCCCTCTCACTCTTGATCTATATTTCTCCAACAATGTCCATTCTTCACTCCTGTAAGTCAATGTTGGGATTACCACACTATTATGCAGTGACTTCATGACTTTCAATGTCACCTCCCTATTCCTTATCACTGCTTTCAGTGTTTCTACAACCCTCCTACGCAGTTTCATCCTCCAAGCCTCTCTCTCTCTCTCTCTCTCTCTCTCTCTCTCTCTCTCTCTCTCTCTCTCTCTCTCTCTCTCTCTCTCTCTCTCTCTCTCTCTCTCTCTCTCTCTCTCTCTCTCTCTCTCTCTCTCTCTCTCTCTCTCTCTCTCTCTCTCTCTCTCTCTCTCTCTCTCTCTCTCCATACATACCGGTACACAAATTTACCTTCTTTGAAACGGTGACTTTGAGGGACTGGAGGGTAGGGAGAGAGCCAAGTGGGAGGTAACGACCAGGGCAGGCGAGGTCACACTGAGGTCACCGCTCTCTCGGAAGGTCACCAACCCCCCAGCGCTGCCCTTGACCTCGTACTGACCTTTGACCTTGACCCCGGTGAAACTGACCCTCACTACCCCCTCCCCCCACCCCCCTCCTCCACCCCCACCAGCCTCCTCCCCCTCCACATTTGACCTCCTCTGACCTCCCCCCGTCCAGGTCAGGTTTGAACTTTGACCTTGCTTGCTCTGGTCAGGATCGCTGGGTTGGAGCTTGACCTATGGAGAAAAAATAAATCCTTGTTTAACTGTCTTGATGGTGTAATGGTTAGAGTGTTTAACATCCGTGTGTGGTTACCCAGGTTCGAATACCGGTGGATCACATACTTTCATTAATTTCTTTGGAAGGTGTTTGGTGTTGGAGTGAAATTAATAAATGATATTATTCCTATAAGTTGTAACCTACTCTATAATGTGTCATGGAAAATACATTACAATTTCATGAGTATTAAAAGTGTTATTAATAAGTTTCCAAAATTAACTTAAATGACACTTAAATGGCGCGAAAAGTCTTTACATTAACAAAGAATTGGGGCAAAAGATCTTAAATTCGTCAAAATAACGGGGCGAATGTCTTAAAATCTCGAAACTCATGGGGCTAAACATGAGGGAGAAGGGGGTTCAGAAAAGATACCCCCTTAACACACACACACGTACACGTATTTCTACCACACAGATGTAGGCTACACACACACACACACACACACACACACACACACACACACACACACACACACACACACACACACACACACACACACACACACACACACACACACACTAACTTTAAAATCACCAACAGCTATTTTTCCAATTTCATAATGATGTAATTTAACTTGTAGGAAAATAATACAGCTTACGAAACTTAGTAGGGAATATTTTGGGAGATTTCTTCATATATTGTGTGTGTGTCTTGTATACACAGAGTTTGGGTTGACTGGTGATGTATTTCTTCATATATTGTGTCTGTGTCTTGTATACACAGAGTTTGGGTTGACTGGTGATGTATTTCTTCATATATTGTGTCTGTGTCTACTACTCTTGTATACACAGAGTTTGGGTTGACTGGCGATGTATTTTCCATTGTATTCTCGCTATATTTAGAGAATTTTGTGCAGCTTAAGAAGGATCTCTGTGGTAGTCAAATTGTTTTTAAGTGATATCATTCGAAAAGAGGATGTCAAACTGGACCAATTTTGTTTGAAGACTTAAGGGAAGCCCACCTCGCTTTTCTTTCTCTTTCTCTCCCTCTCTCTTTGGTTTGTATCCATTCGGCCCCATTCTGCCTACTGTTTTAAGACGTTTACCCCCATCCAGGTGTCAATATTTTCCTGGCGAGCGGTAGCGAGCCAGCATATATATATTTTTGTTTTGCAAATTTGTACATTTTTCGATAGAAAAATGTCTCCGGCGAAGCCGGATTTCTCCATACAATGCTGGCTCGCTATCGCTCGCCAGGAAGGAATCGACACGTGGATGGGGATAAACGTCTTAAAACAGTTGGCTGAATGGGGCCGAATGGATACAAGCCAGGGGAAGAGAGAAAGGGAAATATAAAACAAGCGGGCGACCCCCCTTAACTCTTGCAGTACCGGTAAACCAGGACACGTTCCTTCCTTGTAGTATATGGCTATCATTAACCCTTTGAGTACCAGCGACGTATGCTGTATTTTATTCTAGCTATACTTGGACGATATTATGCAGCTTGGGAAAGATCTGTGGTAGTTTGAAAGGTTGGTTGAGATAGTTTGAAGCCTTGTTATGGCTAGAGGTCCTTCTTAACCCTTGTAAACACGTCTAATGTTAACCCTTTGAGTACCAGCGACGTATGCTGTATTTTATTCTAGCTATACTTGGACGATATTATGCAGCTTGGGAAGGATCTGTGGTAGTTTGAAAGGTTGGTTGAGATAGTTTGAAGCCTTGTTATGGCTAGAGGTCCTTCTTAACCCTTGTAAACACGTCTAATGTTAACCCTTTGAGTACCAGCGACGTATGCTGTATTTTATTCTAGCTATACTTGGACGATATTATGCAGCTTGGGAAGGATCTGTGGTAGTTTGAAAGGTTGGTTGAGATAGTTTGAAGCCTTGTTATGGCTAGAGGTCCTTCTTAACCCTTGTAAACACGTCTAATGTTAACCCTTTGAGTACCAGCGACGTATGCTGTATTTTATTCTAGCTATACTTGGACGATATTATGCAGCTTGGGAAGGATCTGCGGTAGTTTGAAAGGTTGGTTGAGATAGTTTGAAGCCTTGTTATGGCTAGAGGTCCTTCCTAAGCTGAATACAATTGTGTAATGGTTGCCAGAATATGATGAAAAGGACGTCCCCGGTACTGAACGGGTTAACTCACACAGTACCGGTGGCGTCCTTTTCATCATATTTTGGCAACTCTTAGACGATTTTATTCGGATTAGGAAGGACCTTTAGCAATAATAAGGTTTCAGCCTATCTCAACCAACCCATTTAACTGCTGTAGATCCTTCCTAAGCTGCATAATATCGTTTAAATATAACTAGAATACAAGATAACACACGTCGCTGGTACTCAAAGGGTTAAACGATTTGATTCAGGTTAGGAAGGCATTGTAGAAGTCAAAGTTAATTAAGATCCTTCGTAAATTCCGTTAAATCGTTTACCTCCTTCCTTACCGGTAGCGTCTTTTTAACTTTTTCTAGCTACCATTAAACGATTTTATTCAGTTTCAAAAGAGCCTCCAGCAACACACAGGCATCCAACTGTCTCACTTAACCCTTTTTATTACCACAGATACCTGGTTGGGGGGAGGGGCATCGACTGACTGGGGACAGAGGTGCATGGGGGCGGTTCGTTCGTGGCCACCCCTTCGGGGATCACGGCGTCAGGCAATAGATAGATAGATAGATAGATCCTTCTTAAACTGCACAAAAACGACTAAATTTAGCTAGAATATAATCAAGAAACGTCACCGGTTCAGAAGGGGTGAATAAGGGCCAAATGAACCCCTTGAAGCTCTGACGCGTTTTAGCAGTTTATTTTGGCTATCATTAGACGATTGTATGCAGCTTGGGAAGGATCTATGGGTATCAAAAGGGTAGGCTACATACTATATATCTCAACCAACCCTTTGACTTCCGTATACCGTTACTAATCTGAATAAAATCGTCTAATAGTAGCCAGAAAACAGAACAAAAACGCGTATTGGAGCTTGAAAGGGTTAAATTGAAGAAACACGTTCTCGTATCCTGAAGGGGTTAGGCAAATGGACAGATTTCAAACTAAATTTGTGTGTGATAACCCGGGTTCGAATCCTGGTGTATCACATAATGCTTTCATTAATTTCATTGGAGGTGTTTGGTGTTGTGGTGAAAATAATAAAAAATAGATTCTTATAAAGCTTGAAAATGTTTCCCAGTTACTTATGATACACGGAAATAAATTATATTTGTTTGTATTTATATTATCTAAAATTACATCATTTTCATCAATTCTCTCTCCATCAATTCATCCAATTCCAACTTTCTCTTTATTCCTCGACTTTCCTTTTCTTTCTCCATTATCTCCTTGTCCTTCCACGCCTCCTTCATCTCCTCCTGAGCCACTTCCCATTCCTTCATCTTTCGCGCCTTCTCGTCAAGGGGGGTCAGCATGTCTTCAATTTGAACCACAAAATTATCGACGAAAGGATACATGCCCTGTACCTTTAGAACACCCTGTTCCTTGTGGTGGACCATTTTCTTGATGTTAAATTGATCCTTGAAAGCTTCGATCTGGTCACAGTGAGCGGCAAAATGTTCTGCAGAGATGTCAACCTGCCGCCAATGGAAGAGCCTTTGTGATAAGCATCTTGCGTGCTTTGCAACTTTATCGGTGTACACGAACCTATTGGCCTCTCGAATTTTCTCCTGAGCAATTATGTTCTGCACAAGTTTGTTCTGCACTCCCTCATTTCCAATTTTCTGTAGTTCATAATCTTTTAGTACCTTCTTAAGCGCCTTTGCAAATGTCTCCAACTCTTCCTGTGATGAACCAGAGAAATAATAAAGCTCACGGGTTTCATCATACCACGTCTCTAGCTGCCATACCTTGGCCTTGTAAGTCAAAGTGGTTTCCATTTGAACATAGTCGGTTTTGGGGATCCGAATAACCCTCTTGTGGTTGGCGCACATATTTGTATATTATATATTGTAGGCCTATGTGTTTATAAAGATGAGTATATTTATATTCTACTTGTTGGTAGATCAAATACACGTAATTACTACGATTTATCGCCGAAACTTGAGAGCAGTAAACTTTAGCTGCTGCTTCTTATGGCTTTGTGGCAGTAAGTGAATTCTTTAGGTTCTTGGTTCTGCATATTATCAGTTTGTTTGATGTGGTAGTAAATCCTGTTTTTTCATTTATTTATAGTGGTTGGTGTCAATAAGAAAAATACGCAATATTTCATGATGTGATAAAACAGACTATTTTATAATAACAGTGGTTTTTAAGATAAATATCAATAATTTAACATCCGGAGTAAAAAACATTTTGTATAAGTTACTGCAATAATTATCATTTTCTATAAACATCTCGTCCAAAGAAAACTGTTATTGATGGGTAACCTTAGCATATTTCAGCATCAAATCTCATCCTTCGACTTGGAATATGGGAGATCTTTTGAGCTTAATATAATGTACTAATATACACAAAATAAACATGAATTATCCTAAAGGTGTTCGTGGAAATATATGTAACCCTTTGTTTATTAAATCATTGAGAGATTTTAGTGTATTTGTGACAATATAATTGAAGGGTTTTCATTGCCATCGTTGACCAATTAATAATAATAATAATAATAATAATAATAATAATAATAATAATAATAATTAATAAACAATAATAATATGTTAGGCCATCTTCAAGTTAAATATATAGCCTATACATAAAATATACAGTGAACATACATCGCTATCTGAATGGGGCTCATAATCGTTTAATCGCCAATCTAATGGGGTGAAACGTCCTAATATGCCAAACAAATTGAGCGAAACAGAAAGGGTTAATAGTGTATAACCCTTTTTTATATATCCTGGCAACTATTGGATGATTTTATTCAGCTTAGGAAAGGACTCGAACCATTATAAAGGCTATACAGACTATCTCACTTTTAATCCTTTGAGCTACCACAGAGCCTTTTCTAAGCTGAATATAAATCGTCTAATGGTTTCCAGAATACGATATGGAAAGGACGTCACCGGTACTGAATGGGTTAACCGCGTTTTTTATTATTTTTTTATTTTATTTGGGAAGGGTCAGTCAGGGTACACGAAAGCTAAATTTGTACATTTTTCGATAGAAAAATTTCTCCGGCGAAGCCGGATCTCTCCATACAATGTTGGCTTGCTATCGCTCGCCAGGAAGAAATCGACACCTGGATGGGGATAAACGTCTTAAAACAGTTGGCTGAATGGGGCCGAATGGATACAAGCTAGGGAAAGAGAGAAAAGGAGAGAAAGATAAAAAGAAAAAAGCCTGTGACCCCCCTTAAAGTCGTCTATTGTTTATTTTTACGGATATATTTTTTTCTTTATACATACAATAATAAAGACAAACAATATTGGACTCGGCTCTCGTTTGACCCACTGAGTTAACCCCTTCTGTACGGTCGCACTAATAAGTCATGTCCCAGCTGTCATTACGTTTGGATTGCTCTCAGATCAGATCAGATGAAGGTATTGAGGGATAAGCCTTTACAACGGCACCTCGTATCTACATTCTACTTTTCCTATTTTTATGAAGAGTGTAGAGAGGGGAGAAGGGGTGTTGGAGAGAGAGGAAGCTGCTGGAGTGGCTTTGTTATGTGTGTTATTAGTCTGTATACATCGTCGAGGTGTCCCCCGACTCTGTGCTGTATTAATGTCTTAAATGTTGAATAGGGTGGGTAAGTGTAGGAACATGTTTGTAAATTTCACTCGATATGAAGAAATGAAGCTTAGATATTGCTGATACCAATTATTGATCAAAACATACTTGGTGCCGAGACATCACTTATTAGCGCGACTGTACCAGCGACGTGTTATATATTTTTTTCTAGCTGTATTTAGACGATATTATGCAGCATAGGAAGGATCTGTGGTACAGTTGAAAGGGTTGGTTGAGATAGTTTGAAGTATTATTATGGCTACACGTCCTTCCTAAGCTGAATAAAATCGTCTAATTGTGGGCAGATGATGTTGAAAACCTTTGAGTACCAGCGACGTGTTATATATTTTTTTCTAGCTGCATTTAGACGATATTATGCAGCATAGGAAGGATCTGTGGTACAGTTGAAAGGCTTGGTCGAGAGAGTTTGAAGTATTATTATAATGCTAGACGTCCTTCCTAAGCTGAATACAATCATCTAATTGTTGGCAGAATATGATGAAAAGGACGTCCCTGGTACTGAACGGGTTAATTCTCTTCTGGCAACTATTAGACAATGTTCTTCAGTCCAAAAAGATCCTCTAGCAAAATTGACCACTTGCGAGTTTCGTTCTATAAGGAAGTTGGAGCAATAAACATCGATATTAAATAGAAATGCAATAATAGTGTAGGTTTCTAATGGATGCAAAGTATGTCGAATTGGGTTTTATGTATTTATTAATGTACTACAACCGTATTTTAACTGGTAATTCTGCTGAATATTGATGTCTACAGCTCCAACTTCCTTATAGCCTGAAACTCGCAAGTGGTTTATTAACAGGCTTCGAACTATCTCACTCGGCGAAAGGGGTTGAAATAGGGGAGCTACCCCCGCCAAAGGGGTTGAAATAGGGGAGCTTCCCCCCCCCCCCCCGCCAAAGGCGGCTTTCTAGGGCCTTTCGTAGCTGATGCTGAGAGGATTGGGTTCTAGTCATGTGGTGATGGGCTGGTCTATCAGAGTGAGCAATCTCTGCCATACTCATAACTTACTCTGACTGTTCCTTTTACTTATATATTTTCTAGATCTCAAATGACGGCGTCTCTTCCGTGGATTGACCTCCCAATCTACTAACCTAGAGGTTGGCAGATTGGAAGTCAAAGCATCACATTTTTCCTTTGCCCTTCAACTTTCTCTTCATAATTGCTGAGGGGCACAGGGCCCTGGGTGGGGCTTTGGTTTCCCGTGTGTTTCTGCATCCTCCTCAGCTCCCCGCCATGGAATGGCTTCGGTCACCCAGGCTTTATTGTGGTAGGCAGGGAGGGTTCTTTGGGGGTGCTCGGTTATGGCCTTGGCCTTGCTCGGGGCCTTGGGGCTGTTCGGCCAGGTAGCCTGGGGAACAGCAACAACAACAAACCCGTTTTGCTACCGGTACCACAGATCCTGCAAGAGAACCCGTGGTCGTACAAGGATGATTCAGGTGTCATTGGAAAGCTCTATTATCGCCCTTTCACGGATACATAATTGTATTACGCTCTGGCTCTTGTTTATGCATGAAAAAGAGCATGGAAAGAAGCTCGTTTAGGGTAAATATGCCCGCCAGGCAGGTAGTAAAAGTTACAAACATCCCCGTCCGTAAGGGGTTAAGCTATACAACATCGTCTAAATATTGCTAGAATAAAATTTAATAGACGTGGACGGTACATTATGGGTTAAAGTCGTCTATTGTAATTTTACGGACATATATTTTCCCGCGCGTGGGCCGAAATTGGCGGGAAGGTAATTATGAAGTGGGAACGACGCGGGAGATTCAATTGATGCTAACATATTCACCCCATTAGTCTATAACTTTACCGCTTAAATTAGTTCGGCATGTTCCTCGCTTCGGCTTCGCTAACTCTCACGCTCTCTCTCTCTCGTTCTCACTCACACACGCACACACGCACACTCTCTCTGACACACACTCACACACACTCTCTCTCTCTCTCATACTCACACTCTCACTCTCTTTCGCACACTTATTCTCACACACTCACATTACATCACTCCCACACTCACTTTCTCTCTTCTCTCTCCCTCCCCCCCCCCCCCCTCTCTCTCTCTCTCTCTCTCTCTCTCTCTCTCTCTCTCTCTCTCTCTCTCTCTCTCTCTCTCTCTCTCTCTCTCTCTCTCTCTCACATCCTTCTGCTTTGCTGTCCTTGCCTTCCACTTTGTAGCAAATTCTATTTTATAATTAAGTCCGGACTGCCTAGCAGGGACCTCAAGGTCTGTGTATCTATGTAACTCTACGTAACACACGCATTGACATTGCTTCATACTACAGACATGATAATTTAAATTTACTCTATGTATGTTAACCCTTTCAAGATCCAATACGCATTTCTGTTCTGTTTTCTGGTAATTATTAGACGATTTTATTCAGATTAGGAAGGGTACCGGTATATGGAAGTCAGAGGGTTGATTGCGATAGTCTTTACCCTTTTAATACCCACAGATCCTTCCTAAACTGCATAACATTGTCCAATGATAGCCTAAAGAAATGGCTAAAACGCGTCAGAGCTTCAAGGAGTTAAAGAGTGTCGTTATATTAATGAGGATAATAAACACAAATGATGGTATTGTCGAAGTATATTGAATTGTTGTGAGAGAATTATGCAAAAAGTTGGCGGGTTTTTTTCATCATTCATTCCGTAGGCCTATTTGTCACAATAGCCTCCACTAGAGCTTCATTTCGACTCTCAATGAAATGACCAAACGGGAGTGTAAATTATGCCTGCTTTGAAATACGTTGGGAAAACAAAATATTAATGAAAGAATGGGCCTTTATCATTGGCTATAACCCTTTGTGTACCGGTGACGTCTTTTTGTATTGGATTTTTCTTATTGTGCTAAGCTTGATGGAGGTTTAGGGAGGAAACTAAAGAATGATAAAAAAAATATATAAATGAGGAAATAAATACAGTACATCCATCCCCCCTTAACCCATACTATGCCAGAGGATGTTGCAGTGTGTGTACCCCTCAATACCATCCATTTTGCAGTGTGTATACCCCTCATTACCATCCATTTTGCAGTGTGTGTACCCCTCATTACCATCCATTTTGCAGTGTGTGTACCCCTCATTACCATCCATTTTGCAGTGTGTATACCCCTCATTACCATCCATTTTGCAGTGTGTGTACCCCTCATTACCATCCATTTTGCAGTGTGTGTACCCCTCAATACCATCCATTTTGCAGTGTGTGTACCCCTCAATACCATCCATTTTGCAGTGTGTGTACCCCTCAATACCATCCATTTTCGCAAAGATGATTTTTCCACGGCGCGACATAATGTATCACTCATGAAAGCTAGGGCGTAACTGACTTTCAATGGTGGCCCACCATTGGTGGGAAAAGCTGCCTGTGACCTGGACAGTGTTGCCAGTACCTAGCAGTAAGGCCTACGATATATATTAGCAAAGACCTCTCACTATTAGCAGAGAACAGCTCAAGCACGAGTGATGAGCGATGTTTGACAGTCGTACTAGCGTGCAACTTTCATATTGACGAATGATGTATGGCGTTTGTTACGTTCGTACTGGATGAGTTAAGTGAGTAGATTATTTTGGACACGTTATTGACCTTTTCATACCCATAGACTTCTAGAGAGTATGCGTAATCGCCTAGAGAAGGCGTTAACATCTTACCTCCAGTACCAGAAGTGAAGACAGGCCAGAGACGGTGACATTCTCCAGGACCAGTCTCATATTCAGTAGGTCGCCCTCATACACGTACTTCAGTGATCTGGGTGAGCTTAGGGGGTCCAGGGGGGAGCTCAGGCCTAGGTGGGGGTGAGATGAGCGGGCCAGGTGGGAGAGACGGGTTTGGAAGTGTTGGGAGAGCTCGGACAGATCGGGTTTGTTTGCATCTTTCGGTGGCCATCTTGTTTCCTCTTTGGTGGGGTACTCAAAAGACTGCCATCTTGTTTCCTCTTTGGTGGGATATTCAAAAGACAGCCATCTTGTTTCCTCTTTAGTGGGGTACTCAAAAGGCGGCCATCTTGTTTCCTCTTTGGTGGGATATTCAAAAGACGGCCAGTTTGGATCCTCTTTGGCGGGAAATTCGAAGGACTCTTGAAAATCTGGGGAAAGGAGGTGGAAATTAATGCTTTTTTGAATTTAATGCAATGATTAGGGATTAACACTTTGGCTGTGGGCATATTTAAGGCAAGTGTATGAATGAAATTAAATGTATTCAGCCAAAACCTAGAATAAAATAGCTTCAAAATGACACCAAAACAAGCTTCGTAGCTCACGGGCTTCACCCGCAGTGCAACCATAGATATTCGCTAAAATTAGCAATTATCACTAATGCGCGTTACAATTGCCTTTGGCAGCTCTGTATATCTCGCAAGACCATGGCTCACAGTCCTTAGTGCCGCGGCCGGCTGGCTGGAGGAAGGACGTGTGGCCTGTCATGCTCCCGCTCCCTCGCACTCGATTCTACAGGCTTTCAGAGGCTTTAAAATCCTGTAAATTGCTGTAAATTGCCATGGCGTTCCAGAACGTCTCACGCAGGCAATGGGTTAAGGTCATTGAGGAATGTTTGCATTAATGGACATGAGGTGTATGAGCTGAGTTAGGAAATACTTGAAGTTTCGTGCCAGAATAGGTTTGTTAACATTTCTCGTTGGCCATATTGAATTTGTGGGAAACTCAAAAGGTAGCCATGTTGTTACCCCTTTGGCTGGAAATTCGCAAAGAAGGTGAAGGCATTGAGTGATAAGCCTTTACAACAGCAGCTCGTATCTACTTTCCGAAGAGTGTTAAGAGAGGGGAGAAGGGGTGTTGGAGAGAGAGGAAGCTGTTGTAGTGGCTTTGTTGTGTGTATTATTAATTTATTAGTCTGTAAAACTCAAGCAGATCTCTCCTTTTCTCTCTTTCTCTGCCTTGTATCCATTCGGCCCCATTCAGCCAATTGTTTTCAGACGTTTATCCCCATCAAGGTGATTTCTTCCTGGCGAACTATAGCGAGCCAGCATTGTATGGAGAAATGTTGAACTTAATGTTGAAATTAATGTTGAAATTAATGTTTGATTTTTGTTTAATGGAATAATTATAGGAAAAGTTTATTGAGAATATAAAAATCCATTGGTATAAAGTGAGAGGGAGAGTTGCAATAAACTCCGCTAAAACTTTTGTGATTAATGGTTTTAATTAATGTATAATTATGAAATGGCCAAAGCTCGAATTTTATAATTTATTTTGTATTTATATATTTATAGTAACTTATAATATGTATATAATAAATGGGTTGTTTATTTACTAATGCACACAGATATACATGGGAGTCTTTTCAGTGTGTGTGTGTGTGTACTTACTCTAGTTGTACTTACTCTAGTTGTATTGCGGGAGTGAGCATGCTCGTTATTTCCCGCCTCCTATATGTGTAGGTGTTATATGTATCGTTGGAATGGCTGTGGATGTGTGTGTAGTCTGTATTTTTAGCCAATTGGCGACATCGGAAACGAAGGCTTAGGGTGGATCTGTATGGTACCATTCTCACTATAGACGGTACCGTCTCGCCCGAAGGCTTAGGTAGCCATCAGCTTAGGTGAACCATATGATACCCATCTCGCCTTGTACCATTTTTGCCAACCCCAGATGGGACGTCACAACGTCGTCCACTTATTCCAGGTACCTATTTACAGCTAGGTGAACTGAGGCTAACACATGAAAGGAGACAAGCCCAATTTGTCTCCGCCCGGCCGGGGATTGAACCCCCGACCCCTCGTGTGTGAGACGAGAGCTCTACCTACTAGGCTACGGGCTGTGTGTGTGTGTGTATGTGTGTGTGTGTGTGTGTGTGTGTGTGTGTGTGTGTGTGTGTGTTACTCAGTTACTTGTTCGTCAAGGGGAATCCACGCAATGCGAGCTAAGCTCATTATTATCGCGCCTCCTTAACTGGGAATGTATTGCGTGAAATGCA
>CM064512.1:3511622-3520423 GCA_032716605.1 Paralithodes platypus
TCTCTCTCTCTCTCTCTCTCTCTCTCTCTCTCTCTCTCTCTCTCTGAAGCACCCCCCCCCCCCACACACACACACAGGCCCACATACAGAAAAAACACGAAAGAGAACCACTCACGAGAGAGAGAGAGAGAGAGAGAGAGAGAGAGAGAGTATAAACACACGAAAGAGAACCACACTCACGAGAGAGAGAGAGAGAGAGAGAAAAAAAAACAGATAGAGAGAGTACAAAGGAGTACAAAGGAAATCAAGCAACAACAGATCTAGTGACCCTTCTAGGCTGCTTGTCCTCCAAAACACTGAGGATCAAGTGTCCAAACAGTGGTTTAGAGTGGGTAAGGGAACATTGGAAAGGGAACTACTGCCCTGGAACTAATGTCAGTGGCAGGACTAGGAAGTTAGTAGGGGACATATGGGTTAGTAACTGAGGGGAGGATAAAATAAAGTTATTAATTTACAAACGCAGTCAGTCGCGGGTTTGATGCGAGATATTTGTCTAGGCGGAATTTAAATGAATCAACGGTGCTGCAGTCTATAACGTCTCAGGGAAGCCCATTCCACAAGTTGACAACTCGATTGAAGAAGAAATTCTTAGATTCGTGTGAGTTAAAAGATTTATCAATAATTTTGCAACCGTTTCGCTGCGTGTAATTAGATTGGTCGATAGTGAAGTACTTACTACAGTTCATATTGTCGATGCCTTTGATGATTTTGAACACTTGAATTAAGTCACCTCTTAATCTGCGCTGGGTTAAAGGAAATAGATTTAATTCTCTAAGACGCTCTTCGTATGGTTTGTTCTTTAGGCTGGGTATCATTTTGGTAACTCTACGTTGAACTCGTTCTAGCTTGTTTATGTCTTTTTGGTAATAAGGGTACCAGCATTGAACGCAGTATTCCAGAAGAGGGCGGACTAATGAATTGTAAAGGGTTAGGATAACGTCTTTGGATTTATGCTCAAATGACCTGCCTATAAAGCCAATTATTTTGTTTGCCTTCTTAACAACTTCTGAACATTGTTGACTCGGTTTTAGGTTACTCGATATTGTTACTCCCAGATCGGTTTCTCTGTGTTTGTAAATTTCATTAATCGAGTTTAGGAGTATAGTTGGTTGTTGGAAGGAACATAATAATTTACATTCTTAAGCTGAGTGCCATTCATCGAATAGTTTGCTTTCTCATTTAGGTATCCGATATGTAGTACTTTACATTTATCCGCATTGAAACTCATTTGCCAAATTTGGGCCCAATGTGACAATTTATCTAAATTGTGTTGCATATCATCAACTTGATCTTTTGAGAGTACGCTATTTGCAATTTTTGTATCGTCAGCAAATTTTGAGATTGTACAGGTGAGACCCTCATCTATGTCGTTGATGTAAATTAGAAAGATAATTGGTCCTAGTACCGATCCCTGGGGTACCCCGCTACTTACATTGGTCCATTTAGATGCCTTACCGTTTATGACTACTCTTTGCTTTCTGTCGCTGGAGCCAATTTTCTATCCATTTCAACACACCGTCTTGTATTCCATGCGCTTTTAGTTTTAGCAGTAAACGTTTGTGGGGAACTTTGTCAAAGGCCTTTTGAAAATCAAGGTATATAATATCTACAGCTTTACTCTCATCGTAGAGGTTGAGGATATCGTGGAAGAAGTCTAAGAGGTTTGTTAAACAGGAACGTTTTTTACGAAAGCCGTGTTGAGTATCTTTAAGTATGTTATTTTCCTCTAAGTGATTTACGAGTCTGTCTCTTATGACCGTTTCTAGCATTTTACATACAACTGAGGTTAAGCTAATTGGACGATAGTTACTGGGTAGGGATTTGCTGCCTTTTTTGAATATCGGTGTTACGTTGGCTATCTTCCACTGATCAGGCATAGTTCCAGACTGCAAGGATTTATTGAATAGTAATGTCAGTGGTTTGGAGAGCTCATCCTTAGCTTCCTTTAGAACTCTAGGCGAGATTGTATCAGGTCCAGGCGTTTTATTTACCTTGAGTTTATCTAAACAATTCAATACTTCTCTCTGTAACGGTGATATTGCTTAGAACATCTGAATTATCAATCTGAATCGGCGATGGTGTAGGGATATCACTGAGGTCTTCTGTTGTAAAAACTGATGCAAAGAAGGTATTGAGGGCATTACTCATTTGTACTTCGTCTTTGGTGTATTCTCCATTTTCATCGACTAACGGTCCAACAGTTGAAGTAACTACTTTTTTCTTTCTGATATAACTATAGAATTCTTTCGGGGTTGTTTTACTTTGATTCGCAATATGTAACTCTAGGGTCTTTTTACTTTGCTTTATTAACTTTTTGGCTTTGCGTCGTAGCTCTACAAATTTCACCCGTTCTTCGTCATTTTGTGAGGATTTTAATCTATCATTAGCAATTTTTTTTAGCAAGGAGGCAGTTTGAAATATCTTTATTCCACCATTTGGGCTTATTATTATGGCCTGGACGCCGTATTTTCGATGGTATGCATCGAGAGAGTACAAACACAAAACACACACACACTTCGACAAATGTCTCGCTTTGTTTCGGCATACACAATTAAAAGTTTTAGTTTAGTTCAAGTAATGTGTAGTTACTTTGGTTGTTAATGTGTGGCTTTGCAGGGCTAGTGCAATTGTTGTTGTTGTTGTTGTTCTTATGTTTACTTTGTTACATATTGTTCTTTCCTTTCTCTTAAGGAGAGGTTTTTAGTTTGTTTCCTACTCCTCCAGCAATCTTAAAATGTCACCCCCTTGACCCCCTTTCAAGATAAATTTGTACATTTTTCGGTAGGAAAATGTCCCGGCCGAAGGCCAGTAACCCTTAAATTACAGGCTCGCTATCGCTCGCCAGGATAAAATCGATACCTAAATGGCACGAAAGGTCTTAAAATTGACAGAATGGGGGCGGAAATTATTAAAATCGCCAAACTAATGGGGCAAACGTCTTAAAATCTCAAAAGCAATAGGGCTAGATATGAGGGAGAAAGGGGTCAAGAAAAAAGTCCCTCAAGTGGAAATCTCCCCTTAATTATTAGGCTATCCATAGTGCAGTTGGGTCCAGTACATGATTATATTGATTGATAGCCTATCCAGTGTTCCATACATGGATATCAATCGTGGTCATGTGTTGTACTTATAACTGTGTTTTTGTTCTCTCTCACTCTCTCTCTCTCTCTCTCTCTCTCTCTCTCTCTCTCTCTCTCTCTCTCTCTCTCTCTCTCTCTCTCTCTCTCTCTCTCTCACACACTCACTCTCACTCTCTCTCTCTCTCTCACTCTCACTCTCACTCACTCTCTCTCTCTCTCTCACTCATTCTCTCTCTCTCTCTCTCTCTCTCTCTCTCTCTCTCTCTCTCTCTCCCTCTCTGTCTCTCTCTCTCTCCCCACAAATGACGTGATAACTCTCAGGAGAGTAATGTACTCTGATGAAGTTCGTCGATTATATTTCTTGTGTGAGTCCCTATATATATATATATATATATATATATATATATATATATAGAGAGAGAGAGATAGATAGATAGATAGATAGATAGATAGATAGATAGATAGATAGATAGATAGAGAGTGAGTTACACATAGTTACACAGATACTCAGACCACACAGATCTAGCGGTCCCTACTAGGTGGTCAGGCCTTAATACTACTATACTACTAGAGACGGGGACAGTTTATAGTAGAAGAATAGGACAGCAAAGGAAAGAGAGAGAGCGACATTAATGAATATACAGCACAGTACATCTATATTAATTAATCTAGCTTACCTGCTGTACCTGGAGACAGCAGACAGACCAACAGCATCAGCAGGTACCCACACCACATCATCAAGTCTGCAAAACAAACAAAAACACAAAAAACAACATTAAAGGAACAGTGGCTGTTTGTTTGGTCTATTAATTGAGTAATTCATTTATTGTCTTAGTTTCCTCGCTAGACCTCCATCAAGCTTAGAACCCCCCCCCCCTTCAAGATAAATGTGTACATTTTTTTGGTAGAAAAATTTCCCGGCCGAAGACCGGTTTCTCTAAAAAGTTACAGGCTTGCTATTGTTATTATTATTATTATTATTATTATTATTATTATTATTATTAACCATGTGTTCTTTGTATTTCCAGATGGACAAACAAGAAGGGAAACAAAAAACTAAGAGAAAAACGGGACAAATGAATGAAACCAACGGCAAGTAAGACTGACCGTAAAAGACAGTGAGAAGTTGCTTAAGTTACTCAATAGAGAAGAATGACAACAAAATTAAACCAAAATGAAAAATATAGACAAGAAGAGAAGAAGGAAGATTAACCCTTTGACGCACTTTCTAAAAATATAAATAGGAAAAGTGGGGATTGGGCCTGAGCATATAGATAGATAGATAGATAGATAGATAGACGCACTTTCTGGGATACTTAACCCCTTCTGTACCGGGGGAGTCCTTTTAACTGTACTCCGGCTACTATTACACGATTGTATCCAGTTTAAAAAGGGTCCTCCAGCAATGAACAGGCTTCGAACCATCTCACTCAGCCCTTTTTAGTACCACAGAGCCTTCTTAAATTGGTGGTGGAATGGTCAAGGTGTCTACAAATCTGTGTGTGATAACCCGGGTTCGAATCCCGGTGGATCACATACATTATATGCTTTCATTAATTTCATTGGAGGTGTTTGGTGTTGTGGTGAAATTAATACAAAATGGATTGCATAAAATCGTCTAAATCTATCTGGAATAAGATTAAAAAACGTCGGCGGTACAGAAGGGGTTAAGGGGAGATCTCCACTTGAGGGATTTTTTTCTTGACCCCTTTCTCCCTCATGTTTAGCCCCATTGCTTTTGATATTATAAAACGTTTGCCCCATTAGTTTAGCGATTTTAAGAACTTTCACCCCATATTAAGACCTTTCGTGCCATTCAGGTGTCGATTTTATCCTGGCGAGCGATAGCGAGCCTTTAATTTAAGAAGAACCGGCCTTCGGCCGGGACATTTTCTACCGAAAAATTTACAAATTTATCTTGAAAGGGACTCAAGGGGATGTAATTTTAAGCTTGATGGAGGTCTAGGGAACAAACTAAATACCTCCTCTTAAACGCCTCTGTGACCATCAGGAAAGTTTAGAAACCTTTTGTTTAGTTACTTCAACCTCTGCACTTGTATTTGAGTTAGCTGTGGACAGAAAACTGATTTTGGAGAGGTAATTATGAGATTGAGAGATCTCTATTTCTGAATGCTAAACGGCAAAGGATGACTACATAATCTCTACAAGACGATTTACAGTGTTTTCAATCTTTGTAATAACTATCCACATCTCGATAAATTGATATGCAGAAACTTCCAAACATTGCTAATTAGGATCTGTATCTTGACCCAGTGAAAGGCTACTAAGGTTCCAAATCTCTCCATCAAGTGTCCGAATCTCAAGCTTTGGGGGGAAAAAAGTGTTCGTTTTGTGACTGGCTAAAAGTTCCAAATTTCCATCAAGCGTCTGATATTTAAACTTCAGGAAATTAAAGTGTTCGTTTTGTGACTGGCTAAAAGTTCCAAATTTCCATCAAGCGTCTGATATTTAAACTTCAGGAAATTAAAGTGTTCGTTTTATGACTGGCTAAAAGTTCCAAATTTCCATCAAGTGTCCGAAATTCAAGCTTTGAGAAAATGAGGTGTTCGTTTTGTCAATGCGGTCCCTATATCGACTAGTAGACAGGTCTGTGCTGCGATGGGAGTCTTTCAAAACACTGCCTTCATCGCAGAACCTTAGAAAACGGGAAGAGGCTATGCTTGAAATCCCGATTGGCTACAGCTATTGCATGATCCCTTTCACAACCCACACGTCCATCTCTCGTCACCCTCAACGTCTAATGTATGTGCAGTGTAACTAAGGATGGTTCATTTGTAGTTGGCTCCCCTTAATAAGTCTAGGTTTAATAGTAAGGGAGGGATTGGTTTATCTCGCAATGGGTCCTGGTTTAAATTTCTGTTAATTAAGAAAAATTTATTGGTCGAGACATCTTATGAAGTCATTTTAACCCACTAGTACCATCTTTTTCATCTCAACTATTAGAATATTTATCTTGGTGGGTTAGATAAGGAAACCTCATCCTTTATCCTACCTTCCTGCAAACGTAAAATGAATACAAAATAAATTGTCTAACACAATGTGGTGTATAAAACTGGCGCGAATAGTGGGTAATCCCTTTTAGCCAAATATTATCATTAGACATATTTTGGTACGAGCCCTTGAGAGAGAGAGTACATACGCTCCACAGATAAGACAACAGTTCTTTCGGCAGTCTGGAACTTCCTAATTTTTTCCTCTCTTTTTCCCTTCTCTTCTCTTCTTCCTCTTTCTTTTTATTCCCCCCCCCTCCTCTTTCTTTTTTCAATTATTTCTTTGTTTCGTATGCTGTATTTTGGTCTTTTTCTCTTTCCCTCCTGCTTTCTTCTCCTGCTTCTTTCCCTGCTCTCCCTCTGTCTCTTTTTCCTTTCCCCCTCTTCCCTTTTTTTTCCTTCCTCTCTCCCATTTTTTCTCTTTTCTCTTTCTCTTTTTTTTTTTCCCTCTTTTTCCTTTTTCTTTTTTCTTTCCTTTCTTCTTCTTTTTTTTCTTCTTCTCCTTCCTCTTCTTTCTCTCCTTTTCTCTCTCCCCTTTTTTTTCTTCCTCTTTTTCCTCTTTCTTCACTTTTCTTTCTCTTTTTCCTCTTTCTTCACTTCTTCTCTTTCTCTTTTTCCTTCTTTTTCCTCTTCCCTCTCTCCTTTTTCCCTTCTTTTTTTCTTTTTTCTCTCTTTTTCTTGTTCTTTCCCCCTATTTTCTATTTTTTTCCTCTTTTTTCTTCTCTTCTGCTCTCGCTCCTTTTTTCCTTTCTCCCCCTCTTTTTTTCTTCTCTCTCTGTTTCCTCTCCCTCCCCTTTTCTCCTCTTTTTCCTTTCTTCCTTCTTTTTTTCCTCTCCCTCTTTGTTTCCTTTTTTTCTTCCCTCTCTCCCTCCTGTTCCCTCTCTCCCTCTCCCTCCCCTTTTCTCTCTCTCTTCTTCTCCCCCCTTTTCTTCTTCCTTCTTTCTTCCTCCCCTTTTTCTTTCTTTTTTTTCTCTCCTTCTTTTTTTTCCCCTTTTCTTTTTTTTTTGCTTTTTTCTGCTTTTTTGTTCCTGCTTCTCTTTTTTTTTTTTTTTGTTTTTTTTCTCTTCTCCTTTTTCCTTCTTCTTTCCTCTCTTTTTTCTCTTTTTTGCTTCTTTTTTTTTTTTTTTTCTCTTCTCTCTCTCTCTTCTTTTTTCCCCCTTCTTTTTCTTCTTTCTTCTTTTCTTCTTCTCTCTTTTTTTTCTTTTCTTTCTCTCTTCTTTCTCCTCTTTTCTTTTTTCTATTTCTTTCTCCTTTCCTTCCCCTCTTTTTTTCTTTTTCTCCCCCTCCTTTCTCCTTCTTTCTTTTTTCTCTTTTCTTTTTTCTTTTCCTTTTCTTCCCCCCCCTTTTCTTTTCCTCCCCCCCTTCTTTTTTTCCTTCTCCTTTCCTTCTTTCTTTTTCTTCTTCTTTTTCTTCTTCTTTTCTTCTTTCTTCCTCCCCCCCCCTTTTTTTCTTCTCTTTTTCTTTTTTTTTTCTTTTTTTTTTCTTTCTTCTTTTTTCTTTTCCTTTCCCCTTTTTTCTTCTTTTTTTTTTTTTTTTTCCTTTTCTCCTTTTTTTTTTTTTTTTTTCTTCTTTTCTCCTCTTCCTTCTTCCTTTTTTTTTTTTTTCCCCTCTTCTTTTTTCCTTCCTTTTTCTCTTTTTTTTCCCCCTTTATCCTCCTTTTCTTTTCTTTTTTCCCTTTCTTTTCTTCTTTTTCCTTCTTCTTCCCCCTTTCCTCCTTTTTTTCCTCTTTCTTTCTTCCTCTTTTTTTTTCTTTCTTTCCTTTTTTTTCCCCTCTTCCTTTCCTTTTCCCCTTCCCCTCCCCCCTTTTCTCTTCTTTCTTCTTTCTTTTTCTTTTTTTTTTTTTCCCCCCCTTCTTCCTCTCCTCTTCTTTTTTTTCTCCCCCCCCCTCCTTTTTTTTTCCCTCCTCTTTCTTCTCCCCCCTTTTCTCCCTCTTTTCTTCTTCCTTCCTTTCCCTCCCTCCCCTTTTTTTTTTTCCTTTCCCTCTTTTTCTCTTTCCTTCCCTTTTTTCTTTTTCCTTTTTCTCTTTCTTTTCTTTTTTCCCCCCCCCCTTTTCTTTCTTCCTTTTTTCTTCTCCCCCTTTTCCTTTCTTTTTCTTTCCCCCCCCCCCCTTTCCCCTCTTTCTTTTCTTTCCCTCTTCCTCTTTTTTTTCTTCCTTCCTTTTTCCCCTTCTTTTTTCCTTCTCCCCTTTCCTGTCCTCTTTCTTTTTTCCTTCCTTTCCTTTTTTCTTCTTTCTCTTTCTTCTTTTTTTCTCTCTTCCCCCTCTTTTCTTTCTTTTTCCCTTTCTCCCTCCTTTTTTTCCCCTTTTTCCTTTCTTCTTCCCCCCCCTCCTTCTTCTCCCTCCTTTCTCTCCTTTTTTTTTTTCTTTTTCCCTTTTTTCTTTCCCCCCCTCCCTTCTTCTCCCCTTCTCCCCCTCCCTTTTTCTTCTTTCTTCTTTTTTTTTCCTCTTTTCCCCTTTCTTTTTTTTTCTCTCTCTTCCCCCCTCCTTCTCTTCTTTTTTTTTTTTTTTGTTTCTTTTTTTTTTTTTTTCTTCCCTTCCTCCTCCTTTTTTTTCCCTTCCTTCCTTTTTTTTTTTTTGCTTTTTTGTTTTCTTTTTTTTTTTTTCCCTCTTCCTTCCTTTCTTTTCTCCCCCTTTTCCTTTGTTTTCCTTTTCCCTTTTCCTTTTTTCTTTCCTCCTGTTTCGTTTTCCTTTGTTTTTCTTTCTTTCTCCTCC
>CM064512.1:3520523-3701456 GCA_032716605.1 Paralithodes platypus
ATTATTATGAACGTGGAGTATTGCATAGCCTAATCTAATCTAAAATAACATAGCATAACACAAGGTAAGGTAAGGTTAAGTTACATCCTGTGAATCATGTTTAGAACAGCTGTGTTGATCCAAGGCTGATCAACTGAAGATCCGCCACCCCGGGCTAGATCGTGTGATTAATCCCCCCCCCCCCCACCCAATATACTGTATATGGGTGGGGGGGGGGAATATATATATATATATATATACTGTATGCTGTATATATATATATATGTATGGGTAATATATATAGATATATATATAATATAATATATTTATATATAGTAATCCCCATGGAACTTGTATCCTAACTACATGTAAGAACACACAAAGGCTACTTGTTTGTTAGAATGTGTAATGGAAGAGGCAGGAGGCATTGCTGTCTTGGTGTATAAAGTGCTTTTCCCGAGAGCTGAATGCCCACAGAGATGTAGATTACGTCTGCCTGTTCTATTACTCACACTTATAGATATTCCGAGAGCTCTATTTGGCCTTATTTAAAGCACCTAATGCAATATTGATTATCTAGGTTTTGAAATCACCAGTTGACGATGACTCCCAACATATTTTTTCATTTATCTGAGTTTCTTATATTCACGTTATGTAATCTAAAGCCTGCATTTGTTACCACTCGATTTTCCCAAATGTTACTATAACTGCATTTATTTTATCCTACATTGAACTTCATCTGCCAATTTACTGCCCACTTCCTGTAGTGTAGATAATAACACTATTTGGAGAGCCTGAATATCATCATCAGAATTTATCAACTCTTCCTATTATTAGTGTAACCTGCAAAATGTACTTATTTTGGTAGGTTATTCCCTCACATCAAGGTCGTTATATATATGATGATTAACACTGATCATATCAGGAGAGAAGCTAGCATACAAGTGTTACATTTCCAAATATAAATAAACACAGTTTATGATCAAACTGCATACTAATATAATTAAATGCAATTTAAGGCCATCCCTAGATGAGAAATGTGTCCACTATACTGAATGTTTAATCGCCCCTTGCAATACGCAAAAAAGTGAGGTTACACGTTGTGTCACTATTTTCTCGTCAAGTAAACAGTTTAAGGTAATTAATGCGGTGTTTTATTAAACTCGATTTAATGTTCTCTCTCTCTCTCTTCTCCGTCTCTCTCAGCTTTCTCCTCTCGCGCTCTCTCTCTCTCTCTCTCCTCTATCTTGGAAATGTAAACATGCAAATAGTCAAGGCAAGGAATAGGAGTTTTAGTTTCCGTATCGTAATCAAGTAAACAGTTTTGCTTATATATATATATATATATATATATAATACTATAGCTATATATATATCTATAGTGTCGTTTACTCTCTCGTCCTCTCTCTCTCTCTCTCCTGTGAAATATCAATAGACTATGCAAGTCCTATGCCAACGTTGTAATATATATTAGAGTATATCCGGTCCTAACTGCTTCCGTGAACATTGTATGTTAGCTTTAGGAAGGGTCCTTAACCTAATAGACATGCAGGGTTCATGTCCTAATGCCAACGGTTTGGTAAGATATTATTAGAGTATAGCGTGCTAACTACTGCTCTGCTCCGTGAACATTGTATTTGCTTAGGGTAAGGGTCTTACATAATGCACCACGGCGTAATTGACGGTAGTTTGACTTGTAAAAGTATTTGTCAATCCACGCTGTTCCTCAATTTCAATGACATCAACTGTGTGTAGGTCTATGTTAGAATTAATATTTAAAGGTAGTCTTCTGATAGATCATGATCAAGAACACCTTCTTAATACTAGGTTGATGAGACATTGACCCACACGAAAAACTCTTCTATGGCGAGTGCTATTAAAAACATCGATATTAGTACATCGTCTCTCTCTCTCTCTCTCTCTCTCTTCTCTCCCTCTCTCTCATCTCTCTCTCCGTCTCGTCTCCATCCTCTATCGTCTCTCCGTCACGTATACTCTCTCCTCTCTGCTCTCATATATAATATACAAAGAGTTAAAAGGTAGAGGGCGGAGTTAGCTATCATAACGGTGGGTATACCACACCGATATCAAACACACTCATCAAAATAATATTAGTTTAGATGGACCGCACAAATGAAGAAAGTGAAAAGGGAAACAAAGAAAAGAAGGCAAGGTAAAGAAGAATAATTGAAGGAGGTAGGGTAAAGGTTTAAATCCCATAAGTCGTTAATCGGTCCTTCACACACCTCATTAATGCGATAGTCCCGAGGCGGCGGTGACAGATCTACATATTTCTCAGAGAGACGGGCAAAAGGGTGGTAAAGGGACTTATGGCCGGGACTGTAGCGTTATCAAAGCATGAGTATGCATTATTATGTATGTGTATGTTGAAGGTGGTGTATGTGTTTTAATTAAAGTGTGTTTATGTATATTGATGCAAGTGCTTGTGAATGAGAGCTAATACTGCATGTGTTTTTCGTGTCTGAATGTATATGTGGTGTAATGCGTTTAATGTGTATTTTGTTTGCACGCTGTATGTGTGTGTGTGTATGTTGTGGTGTGTTTTCGGTTGTCTGGGTGTAATATGTTGTGTATGCTTATAAGTGTATGTACTAGTTTGTGTGCAGCTGAATGTGTGTGTGTGTGTGTGTGTGTATGTATATATGTGTGTGTGTGTGTGTGTGTTTAACTTGCTTATGTAAAAACTCAACACCTTGTGCATTCTGCATCAATTAGCACATTTTTGTCCACCTGTGAACATAGGAGAGCGAGAGAGAGAGTGTGTGTGTGTGTGTGTGTGTGTTACAAAGAGTTACGAGGAGTAGTCAATATCTCAAATACCTTGTTGTCCATTCCGGGGAGATACACGAAGAGGAAAGAGTGTTTGGTGTAGTGCACGACACTCATTGCAGTGGGGTATGCAAAATACTAATCTAAACGTTTTTCCTGAACTGTACTTCCCTCTGAAGAACGTACTTTACAACTTATATACCTTTTGTCTCCCTCATTCAAATAGAAAAAAAAAAAAAAAAAAATTGAAGTTTTGTTCTTCCCCGGTAGAACAGATCTTCTGTGTAAAAGGTTCCACCACTACTATAATAGTGCTGAATCGTTATTAAGGGAGCCCACCATCGCCTTTTTTTCTCTTATCTCTCCCTCTCATCTGCTTTGGCTTGTAATCCATGTTCGGCAGCCCCCCCCCACAATTCCAGCCCTACCTGTGTTGTAAGACGTTTACCCCCCAATTCAGGTGTCAGATATTTCCCCTGGCGAGGCTGGTAGCGAGCCAGCATATATATATATTTATTTTTGTCTGACAGGCAAGCTAAATTTGTACAGTTTTTCGATAGAAACACTTCTCCCGCGAAGCCGGATTCTCTCCATAACAATGCTGGCTCGCTAATCCGGGGCTTCCCCAGAAAGAAAATTGGACACCTGGTTGTCTGTGGATAAACCCGTTGGCTGAATGGGGCCGAATGGATACAAGCCAGAGAAAAGAGAAAATTGAGAGAAAGAGAGAAACAAAAAACAGGTGACCCCCCCCTTTAATCTCGACCTTCCCCAGCCATCGCTGCGTGTATGTATTCATATTGAGAGCCAAACATTGTTTGCTATAATTTACATATTTGATGTATGTGTGTGTGTATTAGAGAGAGAGAGAGAGAGAGAGAGAGAGAGAAGAGAGAAAACAAGGGTTACATAGTCATAGAGTTACATCGATACACAAACTACACAGAGCTTGCGGTCCCCTCATGCAGTCTGGACTTAATTATATTGGATTATATATATTATCTAACTCTCAGTTTCAACCCTCTTTTTCCATCAAGTAATTTATCCACAATTTTAGCACTCATCCGCTCTCTTTCCATTCCAACAACAACAACAAAAAGAACAACAACAACAACAACAACAACAAAAAGTACAACAACAACAACAACACAAAGAACAACAACAACAACAACAACAACGAATCAACAACATGACAAACAACAACACAACAACAACACACAACAGGTGACAACAACCACAACAACAAGGACAACAACTTCACCCTTCCCGTTACAACGGGTATACTGTTCCAAATTGTCCGTGCATCAGGTAAGTCCTCTCCTGGGTTGTATCCATTCGGGCCTGGCCCCATTCAGTCTATCGTTGTTTAAAGACGTTTATCCCCATCCAGGTTCCCGAATTTGTATCTCGCTCACTCACCTTATTTTGGACAATGTTTTAGACAAGCAGGCTAAATTTGTACATTTTTTTCGATAGAAAAAAGTACATCAAGACCTTTCGTGCCCTTTAGTGGACATTTTTTTTCATGGCGAGCGATAGAGAGCAATGTAATTGTGGAGGAACCTGGCCTTCGGCCGTGACATTTTTTGTACCGAAAATTTTAAACAAAATAATCTCGTAGGGTGATCTTATGAATGTTTTGTTTAAGTTTGATGGAGGTCTTAGGGAGGAAACTAATCATATTGTATATATATATATATATATATATATATATATATATATATAGATTAATATATCTACAGTATATATATATATATTATTATTTTTTGTTTTTGTTTGTTTTGTTTTTTTTGGGGGGGGGCCGTCCTCTCACATACATTAATGTTTAATAATTTTGGCTAATTTAAACAATGGTCTGACCCATCTCTTTGATGAACAGTCAATCTTGTAAGAGCCGAATAAGCCAAATATAAATTTAATCATATTTTTAGGTACTTTTTTGAGGTACTACATAAAACTAAACCTAATACTTTAATAGTAATTGTTAAATTTGTTTTACATAGTTTATTTCATTACTAAGCTAAAAACACACACATTATACTACTAAGCAGTTATTATTTTCTAGATCACAGGTTTCTATAATTAGTAAGTCAAAAATCTGTTGTAGACTAGATTTTAAAGCTAAACCATGTCAATTTACTAACAATGTTTTCTGGGAGGGAATTATATATCTTTTGCACCATGATAGATAATAATTGATTGGGGATTGGGAAGAGGACATAAAAGGAACCATTAGGCGGGGGTAGTCGTATGGTGGTAGCTGGTTGGTTGACGTAGGATTCAAGTATACATTTCGCTATATTTATATTAGTTAAACATTTATACACAAAAACTGAACAATGCAAAATATTTAACTCGACTGGCAGTTTAAGGTATTTGCAATTTAGGAATGCATCGTTTTGTATGGTCATTAAATCGCTGTAGTTCCTTCTATAGTGCGAATTACTCTTTATTTTCTTTTTAGCTTATTTCCTAGAGGCTTTAAGGCAGATTTACCAGGCAGCTCCCCAAATGGTTTGACAGTATATCAAGTTAGTGTAAATTAGTGAATAATATATTAATATTCATTGATTGCCTTGTCCAGGAAATCACGCAGTCAAAAACAAAATGCCACATTGCCTTTAGATATTTTTTTTGTTTTTTGTATTACCATTTTTATATTTTTATGCCAGTGTAAACCACTGTCCTAGAATCTATTCCAAGAAATTTAATTTCGGTAAACCTTTCCTATTAGTTCGTTATTTATGACACTGGTACTTTGAATTTAGTTATTTTCTTAATTTCTATGAAATAATCATATAGTGTGTTTTCTGTAAATTTAATGTTATTTTTTTTTTTTTTTTTTTTCTATGTGATTGAGGGAGGCAAAAGGCAGAATTCCCTATAGGCGAGTGCCTCTCCCATAGGTTGAAAGAGTGGACAGGGCCAAAATCAAGGGACGATACGCGCCAAAATGCCTGGACCACACGGAGTTTGAAGCAAGTTTTAAGTCATAGGAACGAGGGAAAGACTGATTCTGGGAGAGAGTTTCCAGAGCTCAGCTGTTGAGTAGAAGAAAGGTTTAGAGTAATCGTTTTCACGCTTGGGTTAGAAGAGTTGGCACAGAGTATGGGGTGGGATTGTGAGTTGCAAGACGGGTACCATGTACCCTACGTAAAGGAGGTGGTATGCACTGGGAGGTAGAGGGTTTCTGGGAGGATTTGAGAGATTGTCCCTACAAGGGTTTGATGAAAATGACAAAAAATGGGTTTATAGTTTTAGGGGACCATAAATGCTAGGGTAGGAAATGAGTCCTGTTGAGGGAGTCATCGGTAGTTTTTGGTGTGGATGGTGTAAACGAGAGTGGAGAAAGACTGAAAAATGTATGTGAAGAGTGCAGATTGAGTGTAGGTAATACTTTCTTCAAAAAAAGGCGTATACACAAGTACGCCCTGGCATAGACTTGTGAGGGGAGAGATTGTAGAGAGGGCATTGATGGATTATGTGGCTGGTGACAAGGGCAGATTTGTGTAGACCTGCTGGATGTGAATGTGATGAGAGGTGAGGGCGGAGGGTATGTCAGATCATTACCTGGTGGAGGGAAAGCTAAGAGTTACGAGTTACAGGAGAATAAGAGAGACTCGTGAATTAATAGAGGTAATAAAAAGTTAGTGAGTTAGAGAAGAGTGAAAAAGAGATGGGAGTACAAGGAAAGACTTAAAATGAAAAGTGGATGGAGTGAGAGAGATGGAAGAAGAGATGAAGTAGAGGTTAAATGGCAACAGTTTTAAGGAAGGAGTGAAAGCAAGTGCAAGATGTAGTATGCTGGCAAAAGGAAAGTAGGAGGCAGAGGTATCAGGAAGGGAAGCGAGTGGTGTAATGATACGGTGAGAAAGGCAGTTGAGGAGAAGAGACCGTGTTTTGAGAGGGTTTTTACAGGATGGTAGTGTTGAGGTATGGGAGAGGTCATCAAGGAGAAAAGGAGAGAGGCAAAACGGAAAATTAGAGAAGCAAAAAAAGATGCAAACGAAAGGTGGTGTCCAAGAGGCCCTGAGTGAGAATTTTGGAAGAAACGAAAGAAGATGTTCTGGAAGGAGGTAAATAAAGTACGGAAAGGAGGCCAAAAGAGGGAAGAGTCAGTGAACAAGATGAAAATGGAGAAATTACTAGTGGAAACCAGTTGAAGTGAGGAAAAGATATGCCCGAGTTATTTTGACTCTTTGTTAAATACAAGAGATGGGAACGAGAAGCAGTGATTTGAAGCATAGGTGGATGGAGATAGTTTACCCAGGCCACCCAGGTGGCAGGGAATGGAATGAAAGGATTGAGGAAAATGAGGTGGAAAAGAAGCAGTGAACAAATGGAGAGCCGGGAAAAGCAGAAGGTTTTGGATGGTATTTGCTGTGGAGTGTATAAAGAAGGGTGGAGATGTGATAATAGATTGGTTTGGTGAGACTTTTCAAATGTGTGCTTTGCTGTGTCAATGGTACCAATAGACTGAAGAGTGCATGTATTGTGCCCGTTTGTACAAGGGGAAGGGAGATCGGCAGGAGTGGTTTCAAGTTAGAGAGGTATTAGTTTATTGTCATTGGTTGGAAAGCTGTATGGCAGGGTGTTGATAGAGAGGATAATAAAGTGTAGCGGAAGTTGCAATAGGAGAAGAACAGTGTGCGGTTTTAGGTAGGGGAAGAGGGTGCGTGGAAATCAGATGTTTGCAATAAGACAGTTATGCGAGAAGTATTTGAGAGAAGCATAAGAGATATTTTTGGGCTTTTATGGACCCCCTTGGAAAAAAGCATATGATCCGTGTGGACCTTGAAGCAATGTGGAAGGTGTTAAGGATTTATGAAATTGGAGGAAATTTGTGTTAAAGCAGTTAAGAGTTTTTTATGAATGGAGCAGATCATGAGCTGTGAGAGTATAAATGGTGAGTTGAGTGAATGGTTTGAGGTAAAGGTAGGTTTGCGACAGGGTTGTGGTCAATGTCACTCATGGCTGTTTAAATATGTTTATGGATGGTGTGGTGAGGGAGGTGAAAAGGAGAACTAGGGGAATAAGAGGTATTGGTGTTTAGTAGGAAAGTAATGGTAGAGATTGGGAGTTGAATCAGTTGCTGTTCGCTGATGCACCCAGCATTGGTGGCGGAATTCTGATGAGAAACTGCAGCGGGTAGTCAAAGAGTTGTGGTGTGGTTTGTGGAAGGAGGAAACTGAAGGTGAAACGTCAATAAAGTAAAGTAATGGTGTGTAATAGGGGAGAGCATAGGGTGAATCTAGATGTGAGCTGGATGGGGAACTCTTGGAACAAGTAGAGTGTTTTAAATATCTAGGAGGACACAATAAGCCGGAGTGGAGGTATGGAAGTGGAGGTAAAACCAAGAGAGTGTGGTGAAGGAAGGAAGGTTTTCCGGGAGCAAATGGGAAGTATGTGGAAGACGAGAAATCATCGGAGTGAAAGTAACAAGTGCACCTGTATCAAGGAATTGGTTGGTGCCAACATTGATGATGTTATAGGTACATATCCAAAGAGTCTGGGGCTGAGACTTGGTCACACCACTGTCTTCACTGAATAAAAAGGAGAAAAGAGGGCTGGATGCTCCCCTGTACATGGAGATTGAGCTGCTTGAGGAGTATGTGTGGAGGTTACTCGTAGAGACAGATTGTAGAAATGAAGAGATACATAGGAGAGTGGGGCAGCAGGAACATTTGTTTTTCAGCCAGAGTGGACAGAAGGGTGCTTGAGCTGATATGGTCATGTTGAACGAATGGAGATTAAAGGCTTACAAAGAGAATATGTGAGTCAGGTACATGGGGGAGATAGAAGGGCAGGAAGACCCCCATTTAGATGTAGAGACTGTGTAAGTAAGACTTTGGATGATAGAGGAATGACTATAGATCCGGCCAGGGGAAGTGGTGGTTGACAGGAGTGAATGGAGAATGCTTGGGAATAGTTGAGTGAACACGTGGTCATTTGGAGTAAGGGTCGGTCGCAAGTTGGACTAGAATAATAGTTCCCCATTCAGGCGCCTGGCCCGGGGAGACGATTAATATGAAGGGTATGCCTGGAAGTGTTGGTGGGAGGGCTTTGTCGCTTTGGCTTCCGCTGCATGTCTGGCCTGCCTGAGATCGGAAACCTCTCCTGGTGGTCAGGCATGTCCCAAAGGGGGAGTGCTGGAGCGACCTTGGGTAACCCTGGTCTCTGGGGGTCCTTCTCCTGGGTGACCTGGATGTGTGAGAGTTTGTGTTTTTTAATCCTGTGTTTATTTTTTGGTTTTATGTTGTTTTTTTTGTGTTTTCCCTGTTCGTTGCTCTGTCTTGAGTCGGCTACCCCCAAAATGGGGGATTGGGCCTGAGCATATAGATAGATAGATAGATTTCACTGGGAAAGCTCTGAGGAACACTGATTATTTAATAGTAGCGATAGGAAAAAAAAACATTTTTTAGCGAAGAGAGATGCCCCATTGCATGCGGCGAGAGAGAGACTGCAGAGAGTTAGTTCGAGTGGACGGAGATAATGATACGAAAGGCCTTCCTTTTCAACTTTTGTCTAGGAGAGCGGTGTGAGAGGAACCTCCCCACACATGTGAACAATAGCTCAATACAAGGAATGCCACTATGCCCCTGAAAAAAAAAAAAAAATACAGAGCCAAGAAGCTGCGTTGGGGAAAAGAACCCCCTAAGGCGGTTGAGCACAACCCCATCTTCTGGCAGGCTGCCTTAGCAAGACTGGTAATATGGTCACTTCCAAATGAGAACGCAGAAGAAAAAGGAGACACCAAGGAATATTGAGAGAAGATGAAGGGTTTGATTTTTGTATTGTTGAGACATAAGGGATAGTCCGCTGGGATATCCTGACGGGTAGATAGATGGGGAGAAATTGGGTTTTGGAAGAATTAAAGGTAACAAGGTTTTCTCTGCCCCAATTGGAGATAGTATTTAGCTCAGAATGTTTAAGAGTTTCTATGGCTTCATTACGTTTGTCGTTAAGGGATTGCTGGCTGGGGCGTTCTGAAAAACTAATGGAGTAGTGTAAGGCTTGAGGTCATCCTGCGTATGAATGGATGGGAAATTGAGGGTACAGTTAAGGAGATCATTTATAAAAATTAAAAGAGAATAGGAGATAGGACAGAGCCCTGAGGACACACCAGAGTTTATAGGGTGAGGAAGTGAAACAATGGCCATCCACAACCGCGGCTATTGAACGGCCCATAAAGGAAATTAGAGACAAAGGCACATGATGGAGGGATATGAAACCGAAGGAGGGGTAAGTTTTAGAAATTTAAAGATTTGTGCCAGACTCTATCGAAAGCTTTCGATAAAAATTAATTGTTTTTTTTCCCCCCCCCCCTTCTAGTGCAATATAAAAAGTCTCACTCCGCGCATCTGAGAGCATGATTCATGAGAAGAGAAATGCTTTAAGAATTGTGGAAAGCAAGAATAGTTTCAAAACTTTAGAAAGACAAGAGATAGAGCAATTGGACGATAGTTGGAGGTGTTGAGAGTCGGTCACCCTTCTTTTGGACAGGTTGAATGTGAGCAAACTTCCAGCATTAAGGGAAGACGTTAGAGGTTAGACAGAGAAGACGAAAGAGTTTAGCCTAGGCAGGGAGTCAGCACGGAGGCACAGTTATTTTGAGAACAAAACAGGATGAATACCGTCCCGGACCGTACGCCTTATTAGTGTTTAGCCCAGAGAGGGTAGAAAAGTACATCTTTAAAGAGATTAGGATATTCCGCCATAAGTAAAGAAGCAGGAGGGTGGAGAGGGAGGAATAGGACCGGGCATCATCCAGGGTGGAGTTTCTAAGCAAAAGTTTGAGCGCAGAGTTTTAGCTTTTGTCAGAGGAAGAAATTGAAATGGTGTGTACCATCAGAGTGGGAAAGGGGAGGGAAAGACTAAGGAAGAGAAATTGTTTGGAGTGAGGTTTTTTGGTCTAGATTGCCAGAAAGCTTGGGAAGAGCTGAGAGTTGGATAGTTCAGTGCATTTATTATTGGATGAAAGAGTGCTTGGCAAGTCGAAAGAACAGGATGTTGTGCTTGATTCGCAGGCAGAAACATAGGAAGAATTGAGAGTCTGGAGTTTTAAGGCAATGGTACCGTTTGCAATGCTTCCTCCTTATTGCGGACAGCAGTAGAACAGGCGTGAGTAAAACCAAGATTTATTTAGCATTAGTCTGAGAGGAAAGAGAAGTGGAATTTTATGCTTCCATGCCCGATAGCATTACCTCGGTAATGCGTGTTTCAGCACTCTTCCGAGGGGTCCCCCGGCCACGGAAGCAGAAATCCTTCCAATGTGAAATCAAAGAAGTACTGCCGGAGAGGCCTCCCCAGTCCGGCAGCGCCAAAGTTGCCACAAGCGCCGCCGGCTAGGAGGATTGGTGGCCGTACTGGAGATATGGGACAGGTGACAGAGATCGATTTTTAAATGGTCGGAGTGAGCCCAAAGGAGAGAAAAGATCGGGGGGGGGGGGGGGGGCAGTATAAGAAGAATGTTCAGGAAGTTAGAAACAAGTCAAGAATGATTGGCCGATCTCCGATGCGATCAGGTATACTGGGGGTTGCTGAACTCACTGCTCTAGGTCATTTAGGATCGAAAATACGTAGGCTTGTTCCCCAGGTGTATCCAGTAGTGTGAGAAGGAGGAGCGATTGGCGGTGGTGAACGTTTAAATCTCCCTATATGGGAGATTTCTGAGAAAGGAGAAATGGTAGAATGTGTTCCCCTGTAGGAGTTTTAGATAGTCAAAGAATTTGTGAAAGTTGGTAGAGTTAGGGGAATGATAGACAGCACAGAAATATTTAGTAAGAGAATGACAGGAAAGTTTGAGCCAAAAATTTGAGAATTCAGAGGAGTCGAAATCGGACACACGAGAGCCAGTGGGTTTGTTGTGTCAACATATGCACAACATCCACCTTTGGCTTTGAAACTAGGATAGAAGAAGAAGGAGGATACAGATAAGGGGCTTGCTGGATGTTGCTACAGACACCTTGAGTTTGCTGCTAAACCAGTTGGAAACTTTTGCAATCTCGTCATTAAAATTATTCACTAAGGTGTTTATATTGCTATGAGTCGGAGGTATGACTTGCTGTCGTCAGCAAATAGCATCACTTTGCAATAATGTACTCGAATTTGATATATCATTAATGTATATTAAGAAAAGAATAGGTCTCAGATTGATCCTTGAGGTACCCCTACCGTACATTTTTGTTTTAGCTGTTATAGATTATTTTACATAGAGCATATTGTTCTCGTATTTGTGAGGTAGCTAGTACACCAGTTGAGATGGCTGCCTCTAAGGACGCGTAGTGTGATAACTTGGCAAGTCAATATTTTTTATGTATCAAACGCCTTTGATAAATCCTAAACACAAGGTAAGGGTAAATTTGCTGTTATCAAAGGAACTCAATATATAATTAATCAAGATTGCCATAGCTGATTCAGTTGATTTTTTTCCTTCTGAACCCCATGTTTGTTATCATTAAATATGTTTATTTTTGTTTTAAAAATCGGTAATTCTATTGCATGCTAGTCTTCCAAAAACTTTGCTCAGTGACGATAAAACAGCTATCGGTCTGTGGTTTTGGGGAGATTTGTTTGACCGTCTTTATGATTTTTTTTTTTTTTTTTTTTTCTATGTGATTGAGGGATCAAAAGCTAACTGCCTACGCGAGTGCCCTCCCCCAAGTGAAAGAGTGACAGGGCCAAAATTCCGGACGTCGAGCCAAAATGCCTGGACACACGAGTTTTTTTGAAATTCAATTTAAGTCATAGGAAGAGGGAAAGACTGAACTTCTGGGAGAGATTTCCAGAGCTCAAGATGTTGAGTAGAAGAAATTTGAGAGTAACGTTTTTCACTCCTTGGGTTTGGAGAGTTTGGCACAGAGTAGGGTGTATTTAAGTTGCAAGACGGTACCACGTGCCCTACGTAAAGGAAGTGGTATGCCTGGGATAGCTCTGAGGAACACTGTTATTATAGTAGCGATAAAATAGCGAGAGAGATGCAACCTTGCGGCGTAGAGAGAGATATTGCAAGAGAGTTGGTGCGTGGACGGAGTTTAATGATACGAAAGGCTTCTTTCAACTTTGTCTAGGAGAAGCGGTGTGAGAGGAACCTCCCACACATGTGAACAATACTCAATACAAGGGCGCACTATGCCCCCTGTACATAGCAAAACTGTGCGGGGAAAAGAAACCCCCTAAGGCGGTTGAGCCACCAGCTTCTGGGAGGCTGCCTTAGCAAGACTGGTAATATGGTTGGGATCATCTTTGCTACCTTTAGGTCATCGGGGAATATTCCTGTGGCAAATGATAAATTACAATACGGAGTAAGTAGTGGCACAATATAGAGATGGATTTTCTTTATGCATAATGGGAATATCGCATACCCGGTTCTGCCGAATCTCGCATTTTTAATAGTAGTTTTTCATGCATTTCTGGAATTTGTGAATTTCGTTAATGAATATTCTTCCTCTTGGCGGTGTACCAAATATGATTGGTACGGCGATCTAGAGGGTGTGGTGATGTTATTTGCTAATACCTGGCCTACTTCTGAAAATACCGTGTTTAAACAGTCTCTGAAGGTGTAGAGTTTATTATTTTTGGTACTTTCTGTATTTCTGGCATTCCTCCTTCAGAATTGAATTTATAGTAGTTCCAAGTTTTCTTAGAATCACCTGAGGATTTTTAAAAGTTTATTTTTAAAATCTTCCGACTTGGCACTCTTAATTTTATTGGCTATTTTATGTCTTAGTTTACGGTAGGCCTCACCATATGTGATAGTTTTCTTTGTGTACTTACGTTGTAGTTTATTTTTTGTTTTAGCATGAATCAAATATCTTGTGTTGTGTATGGCTTATCTAGGTGTTTTTCTTTTATTATTAATAGGTTCGTATTGAGTTCACGTTGTCATAACAAAAAGTCAGTCAATTTTACTTAAATTCACTTAATTCCAGATTAAATCTTCTGATTACTCTTGCATCGTCTCTGTTTTTATTTCTTAATTACATTTTGATTACAAGTTGTTAGATTTTCAGCAAAGAGCTGGAAAATATCGGAAAATGGGTCCGCATATTTGCATAAACTATGCCATTCGATACATTTGTATAATAATTATTTTTCCAGATCATCAATCAAGGTTGCTGAGTGTGTAGTTACTCTAGTCGGATGAGTTTATTGTACAATAAAGAATTACAATTCATTAGGGATATTAGTCTGAGGCATCTTTACATTTTTAATGCTTAGAAGGGAGTCTTAATTGAAATCTTACATTATTTTTCAGGTAGTCTTTTCCTTTTTGTATAATGGTAAATATATTGTGCAATGCTTGTAGAAACTGATCGGTATTGTTTTGTGTTTGTCTATATATTTGTGCCTATGATGAGATTCTCCTTCCGTAGAACTTAATTCAACAAATGGTTTCTATATATGGTTTCTGCAACCCCCTCTTAGATCAAGTCCTCTCTGTAGCTTGATGACTGGAATGTACATACAGGGCCACACCTCCGCTATTTCTAGACTGATTATTTGTGAACATATGGTAGTTTGGTATACGATACAAATATTCAATATTTGAAGTAAGTTTTGACTCGCACTAATTCCTGTAGCGGTGAAATCACTACTTTACAAATTACTTGCATCTTTCCACATAATATTATCGAGTTTGGGGGGGGGTAAACATTTTACATTACAACACATGATTTTTCCAAGAGGGATTTGCCCTCACATTAAATGTATCCAGTCAAGAATCAGAACAATAATAATCACAGCATATAGATATATATTTATAGATATATATATATACAGTATATATACAGTATATATACAGTATATATACAGTATAGGGCCCCCGAAAATAACCACTGTCCCTTTAAACAGGTTCGGACTAAGACGTACAAGGGCTGGATGAAGCAAGGGCGGCGCCACACTTCCTCCACAATGCACTTCTCGCAACTACCACCAAGTTGTTCCTGGAGAATTTTGGGTTTCCACGGTCACTCCCCTTGCTCCGACTACTCCACACAGCGGGGGTGGAGGACAGAAGGTGGTGTCTTACTTCCTACTACGATGCCGCCAACATTACCTGACCCGGTTGAGTAGTTGTTAACATTCAGTAGTGGTAGTTTTAAGAACCCGAATGCTCTGATGTTCTACTCTTTCCTGATAACACAATGAATGTGTGGTCATACTCCTACTTTAATATTTACAACCTTTACATTTGCTACAAATATTCCTCATCCTTTTACTACTATATTGTTTTTTCTATGTGAGTGAGAGACCAAAGGCAAAGCTGCCTGTAACAATTGTTTCCCCCACAGTTGGAAGAGTGACCAGAGATCCCAATTCAAGGAACGTTAGAGTCAAAATGCTGGGACACACGAATGTTAAAATAATCTAAGTCATAGGATGACGGAAAGATTGATTGAAGGGGGAGAGAGTTCCAGAGTTCACGCATTGCATAGAAATAAAGACTGAGATTTGTTTTTAATTCGTGGGTATAACTGGACGAGGATTGAGAGTGTAGTTTGGATTGTGTAGAAAGGTGGGTGTTGGTGTTGCTGTTCCCCATACTGTCTGGCCGAACAGCCCCAAGGCCCCGAGCAAGGCCAAGGCCATAACCGAGTACCCCCACAGAACCCTCCCTGCCTACCACAATAAAGCCTGGGTGACCGAAGCCACTCCATGGCGGGGAGCTGAGGAGGGTGCAGAAACGCCCGGGAAATCCGGGGCCCTGTGCCCCTCAGCAATTATGAAGAGAAAGTTGACGGGCAAAGGAAAAATGTGACGCTTTGACTTCCAATCTTCTATGGTTGGGAGTACGTAGGTCAATCCACGGAAGAGACGCCGTCACTTGAGATCTAGAAAATATATAAGTAAAAGGAACAGTCAGAGTAAGCTATGGGTATGGCAGAGGTCGCTCAGTTCTCGCTCTGATAGACCAGCCCACCGCTGCCCCCCCCCCCCCCTCCCTCTCTTTCTCTCTCTCACGGTAAATACTGTAGAAACACTTATAATTTGTATAATTTTATTGCAAGTACAGAGAGTGTAAGTTTTGTTTAACAACTTTGGAAACACTAAACAGAGATGTCCACAGTCCAAGTTAGGCGTCACACGAGCTCTTTAGCGCCGGATGTATCGGAGTCCAAGTAAACAAAAAATCTCAAATTAAGTCTCCCTATCTCACAATGTATCGGAGTCACAGTATCAGAGTCAAACAGTAGATAAAATGGAGTCTACTAAATGACAACCTTCTAATGATGCAGTTTTTACCACCATGCACTCCCTGCTCAAGAGCTGGGCTAGGGTGGGTGCCCTGATGATCAGGGACTTCAGTGAATAGTTGCCACAGATTTCTAGACCGCGCCGTCCACCAACAGCACTGGCGTCTGCCAATAACACACTGGCCGGCCAAAGACTCGAACCTTCAACCTCACAGTTTGTAGAAGAGTGCTCTACCAACCGCTAGCTATTAATAATTTACAACCCAATTTAATATACTGTACTACTAAACATCAAAATCAATTAAAATAAGATGATAATTAGTAGCGGATTCATGACTCCGATACATGAAGCCGATAAACTTGCTCGCGTGACGCTGGCCTAAGACAGTGAGGCTTCTATATTGGCCACAAAATTGGCTGCCTATAAAAAAATAATAATAATCGTTTCAATATGTTAATAAATCTTCAAGCATATGTGAAGTTTCTAAATCTTCAAGCATATGTGAAGCCTCAAAAATAATCAAGAACATTAAAACAAAATTTATATTAATGTATATTTTCATGCACATGTGAAGGATCTAAAATAAGTGCATAGAAATGTTATGATATTATTTTAGTTGATAATCACCATATATATATATTTAATAATTAATTAAGCATTAAAGTAATACAAATATAGACACCATATGAGGAGGATCACTTTATTGACAACGTTTCACAGATAGCTTCTTCAGGTCATTGAAGAAGCTATCTGTGAAACGTCAATAAAGTGCTCCTCTTCATATGGTGTTCATATTAATGATGTCAACTTTTCAAAGCTATTTCAACATTAAAGTAATATATTGAGAATTGCAGTATAAAAGAAATAATACTGACCATGAACATAAACAGGTATTTACTCTTTGAACAGCTTAACCCCTTGAGGATAGGACGCATTTTAGCAGTATATTTTGACAATTTTATACAGCTTAGGAAGGATCTGTGGGAATTAAAATGGTAAAGACTATCTTAATCAACCCTCGGACTTCTATAGACCTTTCCTAATCTGAATAAAACTGTTTAATAATAGCCGGAAAACAGAAAAGAAATGCGTCATCGATCCTCAGAGGGTAATTGACCAGTGCAAGTCTCAGGCTAAAGTATAAGGAAGTTGGAGCTGTAAACACCAATATACAACAGACGTGCAATGATAATGTAGGTTTCTGATGGATAAAAAGTACAATATGTTTCATTTGATTTGATGTAATTCTAAATGTACTACGTCCATATTTTCGCTGGTAATTCTGGTAAATATCGATGTAAAAAAATCCAACTCCCATATAGCCTGAAACTCGCAAGGGGTAAATTGACAGAAACATTAAAACACAAAGAAATATTAAACAAGAATTAGTTACAAGGTTTTGTACAATAATATTTAGTGCCGAAAGACTTATGGAAATATTATATCATTAGTTTTGTAAATTTTTGGATACAAAAATGATATCATTAGTTTTGTAAATTTATGGATAACAAAATAATATCATTAGTTTTGTAAATTTATGGATGGTCAAACCTCTCCACTTCCTCGTATTCTGTAAAAGGGAACAAAACATAACAATTCGTAGGCCCGCTCCTTATCGATTAATTCCATGTTCCTTCAATAATAAAAATAAAATCTATCTATATATTTACATCAGGTATCAATAATATAGCCTAATATATTACACACAATGTTTGCCAGAATACATTACAGGGAAAATTATAGATTTGTTTATTCTTTCCGTGGTCGTGGCATGGTCGTTACAGGTAGCGCCAACGAACTTGACAATAATCTTGATCCCTGACCTCTTTGTAACTCAAAAGGGCCTGGAGCAAACTGGCTGTAAATATCCACACCTATTTCCTGGTGGATTCTTTCCAAATGATAGAAACATCAGCTCGATTGCTATCATTCGTTTTGAGTTATTAGAAGTTAATGGGTCGATTATTTTCAAATTCACTGGTGCTCTACCTATAGCTCATTTACAGGGTCTGCAGTTCAATCCCCTACCAGTGCCACTGGTATATGTCAAGAGTTTGGACACTCAGGTCTAGCGATTCGTGTCAAATGTTCAATCAAGTCCCTCTAACAAGGGAGTGCACGGCGTTAAAAACTGCATAGTCAGTAGAGCTTTGGCAGCTGATCAAAGGGTCGGCGGATCGAGCCTGCACTGTCAAAAGTTTATAGGATCTGCAGTTCAACCCCCCCTCCCAAATATCCAGTCAAGTCCCTTTAACCCCTTCTGCACCGGCGATATATTTTTCCATTTGATTTCAGCTATATTTAGACAATTTTATGACGCATATGCCGTAGCTAAAAGGATTAATTGGGATAGTTTCTAGCCTTTTAATTGGTAGACATCCTTCCTAAGCTGAAAAAAATGGTCCAAATGCTGCTGAAATCAAATAAAAAGTACTGTATGTCGCCGGTATAGAAGGGGTTAACAAGGGCATGCTCTAGCCTTGTCAATCAAAGGAGTGCACGGCGTTAAAAACTGCCGTGGCATAGTCAGCAGAGCGTCGGCTGCTGATCAAAGGGTCGGCGGATCGAATCCTCTCTTGTCAATATAGCGATTTTGATTACGTAGTTGTTTTGTCTTTTTACTGTGTTCGTATAAGATTTGGTTTGTTTATTTTGCAAGTTTTACATTATAATTGGTAGATGTCAAGCCCGGGCAACTTGACCTAGCGATTCATGGCAAACGCCTAATGTTCATGGAATTACGGCGCAAGGCAAACAAATATATGAATAAATAAAAATAAAATATAAAATAAATTTGATGATGCAATTTTCCCCTCTATTTTGGCTATCCTTAGGGGATCTGATTTCCGTTGACAGAGGTAATAAATATATAATTTTCCCTGTATACGATCCTGAGGTTCAGTTGCCTCCACTACTTCCTGGACACTGCTCAAAAACTTATAGAGAACACGGATGAGCCTCAACAAAGCTTTAACATGGATGCACTGTCTCAAAGGGTTCTGCCTACATTAAACCGGTGTCACACAAGCGCTTTTTCCAGCAAAATATTTGGGCAATTGTGGTCTGGTAGCTTCTGAGTTAATGTTTTATAATTCAGTCACTCAGTTTAGTTGCTGATTCTAATGCGAAAGAACCCCTAAACATCGAGATAAATAACTTGCTCATTGAAATTTGACAGAAAAATCACACTGGAAAAGACCCCTAAATATTGAAAGAAAATACTTGCTCATTGAAACTTGCCGGAAAAATAGCTCGCACGACATCGCCTTTAGAAAGTTAGTACTGTATGTGTTTGGAGACTACTGGAAGCAATTGTACAATAACTAAAGTAACTATAATTTACAACGTCCCTTTTAAAATAAACAATATAAACACAGAAATCATTTGTTTTAATATCCTATTAACTATAATTTACACTTTACTTTCTGAAAAGAAATAATACACAATGATATTTTTAATATTAATCACATTTTGTATTGACCAGAATTTATCAATAAACACCAAAAGAAATCCAACAACTTTTTATTGACTTTCAAATTTCAGAAAACCTAACCAAGCTATGTAACTTAAACACCTCACAAGGACCGATTCCACCTGGTCAGACTGAGATGTGGGCACCATCCAGAAGAGACTGGATGACTCAGTCGGTGATGCCTGTCCAGGGTGTACCACAGCACCCCATACTATTAAACACATCATAGAAGACTGCATTCCACACAATCACTTACGTCAACAACATAATTTACACTTCTTGAGAGCTCTGTGGGAAAGCCCGATCATCGTGGCCATGGCCTTCCTTAGGGACTCGGGGCTGCTCGGCCAGGCAGCTTAGGGAACGACAACAACAACAACAACTTTGTGTCACACCAAATATTAATTCTTTCACAGAAAGAAAAACCAAAAGTGACACGTTAGTCTATTCACTATGATCTTGCCTCCAATTAGTCAGCCAGGGAAAAAGGTGTGGAAATAAACAACCCATTTGCTGTAGCCCTTTTTAAGTTACAGAGATTTGGGGTATTAATTTCTGGCCTACCTATAATGAATGGACTATAGTTAGATGATAAAATAATAAAGTTTTCTTCCTAAGTTGCAGGACCAATGTTGACGATTAAAGTTGAGGGAAAAAGCGCTTGTGTGATACCGGCTTAAGTTTCTATTCGGTACCCCCTTCTCCCTCATGTTAAGCCCCATTAGTTTTGAAATTTTAAGATGTTCACCCCATTCGTTTGATGATATTAAGACCTTTAAAGTTGAGGGAAATACAGTACAGTAGCGTTACCGGCTCGAGTTGAATAGAATTGTCTAGAAATGGCTTGCATTTAACATATTATTATCATCTGGCTGCAAGAGCAAATCCATCAAATATCTGATACAAAAAAATGGGTAATAATTCTGTATAATCCATTTTGTAGCTCCATTTTAGAAACCTTTCGAGTCATGTATTTTTATGAAGAAAATATATATACATTTTGTACTGTATATATTTAATTTAATGGCTTAAACTCCAAACAATCCAATGTTAATCCAACTCCCAGAATCACAGCAACTTGTCACTCAACAATACACATGCGCTCTCTCTCTCTCTCTCTCTCTCTGTATATATGTATGTATATGTATTTATATATGTAATTTGTTATGTATTTAAATTGTGTAGAGATGTCCTATATTCAGTAAGCGATGACGTCATTTTGCATTTAATAATGCTATCATTAGACGATTTATAAGCTTAGCAAGGACTTGTGGGAATTACAGCTTAGGAATTACCTGTGGGCATGAAAATGGTAAAGCCTATCTCCATTAACCCTCTGACTGTCACACGCCCTTCTTAAGCTGAATAAAATCGTCTAATAATAGCCAGGAGAGGGTTTAATTAGTCGATTGGCGTAATAACGCGAGAACGTTGAATGTTATACAGCTTAGGAATGATCTGTGGGCATGAAAAGGGTAACGACTCTCACAATAAACCCCACACACCCTTCCTAAGCTGAATAAACTCGTCTAATTATAGCCAGAAGAGGGTTTAATTAGTCGATTGGCGTAATAAAGTGAGAACGGTGAATTTTATGGCCTCGTTGGATTGTGGAAATTATGGGAGCCCCTGCTTTAAATGTGGGGAAATTAAGTCAGAGAGGGGGGGAAGGGAGTGTGGGTGTGGGGGGGGGTGTAAAAAAGAAAGAGATAGATAGATAGAGAGAGAGAGTGAGTGTGAGAGTGAGTGAGGGAAGTAGAAAAGAAGGATAGGAGAGGAGACGAAATGAGAGAGAGAGAGAAAAAAAAATGGCTACTTTCATTCTTACCATTTGAAGTTTATAACGCATTTTGACAGTTCATTCTGGCTATCATTAAGCGATTTTGTACAATTTAAATAAAAAGTATCTGTGGTAATTACAAGGACAAAGACTAACGCAATTGACCACTTGCGAGTTTCAGGCTATAAGGAAGTTGGAGCCGTGAACAGCGATAGAGAAATGGAATAATAATGTGGGTTTCTGATGGATAAAAAGTATGATAAATTTGGTTTTATGTATTTATATATGTATTATGACCGTATTTATATATGTATTATGACCGTATTTATATATGTATTATGACCGTATTTATATATGTATTATGACCGTATTTTAGCTGGTAATTCTGCTTCATATTGACGGCCACGGCTCCAACTTCCTTATAGACCAAAACTCGCAAGTTGTTAATTAACCCTCTGACTTCCCCACATGCCCTACCTAAGCTGAATAAAATCGTCTAATAATGACCAAAATACAAAAACAAAAATGCGTCATCGTATCTTGTTTTAAATCAGAAAACGTGAACCCTAACTTCGCTAACTAAAAGACAAAGGGCTAGAGCAAATGGGCTGTAAGTTTTCGCACACGTCTCTCTCTCTCTTACCCACTCTAAACCACTGTTTGGACAGTCACTAGACCTGTTGTTGCTTGATTTCCTTTGTACTCCCTTTGTACTCTCTCTCTCTCTCTCTCTCGTGTACCCTGGCTGACCCTTCCCAAATAACATAAATAATAACATAAATTAAGAGCGCGGTTAACCCATTCAGTACCGGTGTTGTCCTTTCCATATCGTATTCTGGACACCATTAGACGAGTTTTATTCAGCTTAGAAAAGGCTCTGTGGTAGCTCAAAGGATTAAAAGTGAGATAGTCTGTATAACCTTTATAATGGCAAGAGTCCTTTCCTAAGCTGAATAAAGTCATCTAATAGGATCTAATAAATACAATCATCTCAAGGGATTAAGTGAGATAGTTTGTAGCCTTTATAATGGCAAGAGTCCTTTCCTAAGCTGAATAAAGTCATCTAATAGTTGCCAGAATTTAACGAAAAGGACGTCTCCGGTACTGAAGGGGTTGATTCACTAATAACCCTTTCATCCCCGGTTTCGCTCCATTAGTTTGGCATATTAGGACGTTTCACCCCATTAGACTGGCGATTATTAGCCCCATTCAGATAGCGATGTATGTTCACTCTATATTTGATGCATATAGCCTATATCTAGCTTGAAGATGGCTTGACATATTATTATTATTATTTTTAAGGGGACTAACTACTGTATACAAAAATTGGTCAATGAAAAACCTTCAATTATATTGTCAAAAATACATAAAAATCTCTCAATGATTTAATAAACAAAGGGTTACATATATTTCCACGAACACCTTTAGGATAATTCATGTTTATTTTGTATATATTAGTACATTATATTAAGCTCAAAAAATCACCCATATTCCAAGTCGAAGGATGAGATTTGAATGCTGAAATATGCTAAGGTTACCCATCAATAACAGTTTTCTTTGGACGGGATGTTTATAGAAAATGATAATTATTGCAGTAACTTATACAAATCTTTTTTACTCCGGTTGTTAAGTTATTGATATTTATTTTAAAAACCACTGTTATTATAAAATAGTCTGTTTTATCACATCATGAAATATTGCGTATTTTTCTTATTGATACCAACCACTATAAATAAATGAAAAAAACAGGATTTACTACCACATCAAACAAACTGATAATATGCAGATCCAAGAACCTAAAGAATTCACTTACTGCCACAAAGCCATAGAAGCAGCAGCTAAAGTTTACTGCTCTCAAGTTTCGGCGATAAATCGTAGTAATTACGTGTATTTGATCTACCAACAAGTAGAATATAAATATAGTCATCTTTATAAACACATAGGCCTACAATATATAATATACAAATATGTGCACCAACCACAAGAGGGTTATTCGGATCCCCAAAACCGACTATGTTCAAATGGAAACCACTTTGACTTACAAGGCCAAGGTATGGCAGCTAGAGACGTGGTATGATGAAACCCGTGAGCTTTATTATTTCTCTGGTTCATCACAGGAAGAGTTGGAGACATTTGCAAAGGCGCTTAAGAAGGTACTAAAAGATTATGAACTACAGAAAATTGGAAATGAGGGAGTGCAGAACAAACTTGTGCAGAACATAATTGCTCAGGAGAAAATTCGAGAGGCCAATAGGTTCGTGTACACCGATAAAGTTGCAAAGCACGCAAGATGCTTATCACAAAGGCTCTTCCATTGGCGGCAGGTTGACATCTCTGCAGAACATTTTGCCGCTCACTGTGACCAGATTGAAGCTTTCAAGGATCAATTTAACATCAAGAAAATGGTCCACCACAAGGAACAGGGTGTTCTAAAGGTACAGGGCATGTATCCTTTCGTCGATAATTTTGTGGTTCAAATTGAAGACATGCTGACCCCCCTTGACGAGAAGGCGCGAAAGATGAAGGAATGGGAAGTGGCTCAGGAGGAGATGAAGGAGGCGTGGAAGGACAAGGAGATAATGGAGAAAGAAAAGGAAAGTCGAGGAATAAAGAGAAAGTTGGAATTGGATGAATTGATGGAGAGAGAATTGATGAAAATGATGTAATTTTAGATAATATAAATACAAACAAATAGAATTTATTTCCGTGTATCATAAGTAACTGGGAAACATTTTCAAGCTTTATAAGAATCTATGTTTTATTAATTTCACCACAACACCAAACACCTCCAATGAAATTAATGAAAGCATATATGTGATCCACCAGTATTCGAACCCGGGTTATCACACACAAATTTAGTTTGAAATCTGATCCGTTTGCCTAACCCCTTCAGGATACGAGAACGTGTTTCTTCAATATATTTTGGCTATTACGATTTTATGCAATTTACGAAGGGTCTCAATTAACTGGATAAAAAACTCCATCTGAGGAAGACCCCTTTATTGACAACGTTTTGAAGATAGCTTCATCAGGTCAGTGACCTAATGATGTTATCTGCGAAATGCTGTCAATAAAGTGCTCTTCCTCAGATGGTATTTGTTATCCATTATGTCTACTTTTCAATTACCGCTCAACATTCTCAATTAACTCTTCCTTCCTAAACTGAATCAAATCGTCTAATGATAGCCATAATAAAAGGAAGGAACGTGTCTTGGTATACTTCATGGGTTAAAATCATCATCATCATCAATCAGACGCCGCGCTTCCAAAGGAAGCGCCCCAAAAGGGATGGCCATGGGAGAAACTGCCTCCAGGCTCCCAGACATGCCTCCACTGACCCACTCCACAGTGCCATTTCCACTACGTGGAATAACCTACATGGCCCTTAACACTGAAGGAGCAGACCCAGAGCAGTCCCTCACCCGGATGGCAGTTCCACCACTGTTTTGCTATTTTATTTACCCCAGTGGGGCCCTGGCTGGAAGCACACCAAGCACAGGAATTTTCTGAAGATAGGAACCAGTGGTCCACTGCTCCAGAAGCTGATTGCGGTGGGCGGTGGGGTCGCCGCATCCCTACGCCAGAGAGAGAAAGGCCGACTTGTGCCAGTGGGCTGTGAGAGTAAAACACTAGGGAACCATGGGGCACACCATTATGGCCCCATTGCTTTCACCACTCTCAGGAAAAAAAGTTAGAAATAAGAATGATGAAAAAGGTAAAGTCAGAAACGACTATGGGCCGTAGAAGACACCCACCCTCACTCTGACAGATCCAGCCCACCACACAACAAGGGTTAAAAACATTGCCCTTCGATCTTATATCATCTCTATATATTACGCAGGACAAGTTACCCTCCTGTCACATGATCCGGGCCTCAAACCATAGTCGGTTTTATTTCAGCTGACGGTAATTGGAATCCCTTAGCAACTGATTTTTCAATAGTTAACCCCTTCTGTACCGGCGACGTCATTTTAATTTCATTCTTGCTATATTTAGACTTTTATGCAGTTTAAGGACCTGTGGTAGTAAAAACTAAGGAGCATTAAGCGAGATGTTTCGAAGCCTGACAATTACCGGAGTCCCTTTTTATACTGAACAAAATGTTCTAATAGTAGCCAGAATAACGTTTAAAAGGACAACACCGGTACAGAAAGGGTTAATGGAAATATATGAAACTACTTTATTTTTTTATTTATAAATTATTATTTTACTTAAGCGTTGTTTCCACATAGCGATTTTGATTAGTTGTTTTGTCTTTTTACTGTGTTCGTTTAAGTTTTGGTTTGTTTATTTTGCAAGTTTTACATTCTAATTATTCCTGTTCACGACTGCCTCACTTGTCAGGTTTTAAAATTCAAGATCAATACGGCAAGGTGTCGAAGCAAAGCCGATTCCAATATTTGTAGTCTTTCTTATTGTATACGTATAGCTTAAATTATGGTTTACAATTAAAACGGTGTCTTTGGAAGTGATATACAATGGCCGAAACAAAGCTATTTCACGTCAATTTTCCTGTATTCTTCTCATAGCCATTTAAGGGGGTCACTGTTTTTTTTGTTATCTTTCTCTCCTTTTCTCTCTTTCCCTGGCTTGTATTCATTCGGCCCCATTCAGCCAACTGTTTCAAGACGTTTATCCCCATCCAGTTGTCGATTTCTTCCTGGCGAGCGATAGCGAGCCGGCATTTTTCTATCGAAAAATGTACACATTTAGCTGTCAAAACAAATATATATATATGCTGGCTCGCTATCGCTCGACAGGAAAATATTGACACCTGGATGGGGGTAAACATCTTAAAACAGTAGGCTGAATGGGGCCGAATGGATAAAAGCCAAAGAGAGAGGGAGAGAAAGAGAAAAAAAGCGAGGTGGGCTCCCTTAAGTCTTCAAACAAAATTGCTCCGGTTTGACATCCTGCAATACGGTCTGATCCCACGTCTTGGTCTACCTCCCTCCACGTTCATGGACTTTCATCTTTTCACCCAGCTTAGTTGTTGTTGTTCCCCAGACTGCCTGGCCGAACAGCCCCAAGGCCCCGAGCAAGGCCAAGGCCATAACCGAGTACCCCCACAGAACCCTCCCTGCCTACCACAATAAAGCCTGGGTGACCGAAGCCACTCCATGGCGGGGAGCTGAGGAGGGTGCAGAAACGCCCGGGAAATCCGGGGCCCTGTGCCCCTCAGCAATTATGAAGAGAAAGTTGACGGGCAAAGGAAAAATGTGACGCTTTGACTTCCAATCTTGGTAGATTGGGATGGCTAGATCCATGGCTAGATCCACGGAAGAGACGCCGTCACTTGAGATCTAGAAAATATATAAGTAAAAGGAAGTCAGAGTAAGCTATGGGTATGGCAGAGGTCGCTCAGTTCTCGCTCTGATAGACCAGCCCACCTCTGTCCCCCCCCCCTCCCTCTCTTTCTCTCTCTCACGGTAAATACTGTAGAAACACTTATAATTTGTATAATTTTATTGCAAGTACAGAGAGTGTAAGTTTTGTTTAACAACTTTGGAAACACTAAACAGAGATGCCCACAGTCCAAGTTAGGCGTCACACGAGCTCTTTAGCGCCGGATGTATCGGAGTCCAAGTAAAAAAAAAAATCTCAAATTAAGTCTCCCTATCTCACAATGTATCGGAGTCACAGTATCAGACTCAAACAGCAGATAAAATGGAGTCTACTAAATGACAACCTTCTAATGATGCAGTTTTTACCACCATGCACTCCCTGCTCAAGAGCTGGGCTAGGGTGGGTGCCCTGATGATCAGGGACTTCAGTGAATAGTTGCCACAGATTTCTAGACCGTGCCGTCCACCAACAGCACTGGCATCTGCCAATAACACACTGGCCGGCCAAAGACTCGAACCTTCAACCTCACAGTTTGTAGAAGAGTGCTCTACCAACCGCTAGCTATTAATAATTTACAACCCAATTTAATATACTGTACTACTAAACATCAAAATCAATCAAAATAAGATGATAATTAGTAGCGGATTCATGACTCCGATACATGAAGCCGATAAACTTGCTCGCGTGACGCTGGCCTAAGACAGTGAGGCTTCTATATTGGCCACAAAATTGGCTGCCTATAAAAAAATAATAATAATCGTTTCAATATGTTAATAAATCTTCAAGCATGTGAAGTTTCTAAATGGGTGCCTCAAAAATAATCAAGAACATTAAAACAAAATTTATATTAATGTATATTTTCATGCACATGTGAAGGATCTAAAATAAGTGCATAGAAATTTGATGATATTATTTTAGTTGATAATCACCATATATATATATTTAATAATTAATTAAACATTAAAGTAATACAAATATAAACACCATATGAGGAGGATCACTTTATTGACAACGTTTCACAGATAGCTTCTTCAGGTCATTGAAGAAGCTATCTGTGAAACGTCAATAAAGTGCTCCTCTTCATATGGTGTTCATATTAATTATGTCAACTTTTCAAAGCTATTTCAACATTAAAGTAATATATTGAGAATTGCAGTATAAAAGAAATAATACTGACCATGAACATAAACAGGTATTTACTCTTTGAACAGCTTAACCCCTTGAGGATAGGACGCGTTTTAGCAGTATATTTTGACAATTTTATACAGCTTAGGAAGGATCTGTGGGAATTAAAATGGTAAAGACTATCTTAATCAACCCTCGGACTTCTATAGACCTTTCCTAATCTGAATAAAACTGTTTAATAATAGCCGGAAAACAGAAAAGAAATGCGTCATCGATCCTCAGAGGGTAATTGACCAGTGCAAGTCTCAGGCTAAAGTATAAGGAAGTTGGAGCTGTAAACACCAATATACAACAGACGTGCAATGATAATGTAGGTTTCTGATGGATAAAAAGTACAATATGTTTCATTTGATTTGATGTAATTCTAAATGTACTACGTCCATATTTTCGCTGGTAATTCTGGTAAATATCGATGTAAAAAAATCCAACTCCCATATAGCCTGAAACTCGCAAGGGGTAAATTGACAGAAACATTAAAACACAAAGAAATATTAAACAAGAATTAGTTACAAGGTTTTGTACAATAATATTTAGTGCCGAAAGACTTATGGAAATATTATATCATTAGTTTTGTAAATTTTTGGATACAAAAATGATATTAGTTTTGTAAATTTATGGATAACAAAATAATATCATTAGTTTTGTAAATTTATGGATGGTCAAACCCTCTCCACTTCCTCGTATTCTGTAAAAGGGAACAAAACATAACAATTCGTAGGCCCGCTCCTTATCGATTAATTCCATGTTCCTTCAATAATAAAAATAAAATCTATCTATATATTTACATCAGGTATCAATAATATAGCCTAATATATTACACACAATGTTTGCCAGAATACATTACAGGGAAAATTATAGATTTGTTTATTCTTTCCGTGGTCGTGGCATGGTCGTTACAGGTAGCGCCAACGAACTTGACAATAATCTTGATCCCTGACCTCTTTGTAACTCAAAAGGGCCTGGAGCAAACTGGCTGTAAATATCCACACCTATTTCCTGGTGGATTCTTTCCAAATGATAGAAACATCAGCTCGATTGCTATCATTCGTTTTGAGTTATTAAAAGTTAATGGGTCGATTATTTTCAAATTCACTGGTGCTCTACCTATAGCTCATTTACAGGGTCTGCAGTTCAATCCCCTACCAGTGCCACTGGTATATATCAAGAGTTTGGACACTCAGGTCTAGCGATTCGTGGCAAATGTTCAATCAAGTCCCTCTAACAAGGGAGTGCATGGCGTTAAAAACTGCATAGTCAGTAGAGCTTTGGCAGCTGATCAAAGGGTCGGCGGATCGAGCCTGCACTGTCAAAAGTTTATAGGATCTGCAGTTCAACCCCGCCTCCCAAATATCCAGTCAAGTCCCTTTAACCCCTTCTGCACCGGCGATATATTTTTCCATTTGATTTCAGCTATATTTAGACAATTTTATGACGCATATGCCGTAGCTAAAAGGATTAATTGGGATAGTTTCTAGCCTTTTAATTGGTAGACATCCTTCCTAAGCTGAAAAAAATGGTCCAAATGCTGCTGAAATCAAATAAAAAGTACTGTATGTCGCCGGTATAGAAGGGGTTAACAAGGGCATGCTCTAGCCTTGTCAATCAAAGGAGTGCACGGCGTTAAAAACTGCCGTGGCATAGTCAGCAGAGCGTCGGCTGGTCGGCGGATCGAATCCTCTCGTCAATATAGCGATTTTGATTACGTAGTTGTTTTGTCTTTTTACTGTGTTCGTATAAGATTTGGTTTGTTTATTTTGCAAGTTTTACATTATAATTGGTAGATGTCAAGCCCGGGCAACTTGACCTAGCGATTCATGACAAACGCCTTATGTTCATGGAATTACGGCGCAAGGCAAAAAAATATATGAATAAATAAAAATAAAATATAAAATAAATTTGATGATGCAATTTTCCCCTCTATTTTGGCTATCCTTAGGGGATCTGATTTCCGTTGACAGAGGTAATAAATATATAATTTTCCCTGTATACGATCCTGAGGTTCAGTTGCCTCCACTACTTCCTGGACACTGCTCAAAAACTTATAGAGAACACGGATGAGCCTCAACAAAGCTTTAACATGGATGCACTGTCTCAAAGGGTTCTGCCTACATTAAACCGGTGTCACACAAGCGCTTTTTCCAGCAAAATATTTGGGCAATTGTGGTCTGGTAGCTTCTGAGTTAATGTTTTATAATTCAGTCACTCAGTTTAGTTGCTGATTCTAATGCGAAAGAACCCCTAAACATCGAGACAAATAACTTGCTCATTGAAATTTGACAGAAAAATCACACTGGAAAAGACCCCTAAATATTGAAAGAAATACTTGCTCATTGAAACTTGCCGGAAAAATAGCTCGCACGACATCGCCTTTAGAAAGTTAGTACTGTATGTGTTTGGAGACTACTGGAAGCAATTGTACAATAACTAAAGTAACTATAATTTACAATGTCCTTTTTAAAATAAACAATATAAACACAGAAATCATTTGTTTTAATATCCTATCAACTATAATTTACACTTTACTTTCTGAAAAGAAATAATACACAATGATATTTTTTAATATTAATCACATTTTGTATTGACCAGAATTTATCAATAAACACCAAAAGAAATCCAACGACTTTTTATTGACTTTCAAAATTCAGAAAACCTAACCAAGCTATGTAACTTAAACACCTCACAAGGACCGATTCCACCTGGCCAGACTGAGATGTGGGCACCATCCAGAAGAGACTGGATGACTCAGTCGGTGATGCCTGTCCTGGGTGTACCACAGCACCCCATACTATTAAACACATCATAGAAGACTGCATTCCACACAATCACTTACTTCAACAACATAATTTACACTTCTTGAGAGCTCTGTGGGAAAGCCCGATCATCGTGGCCATGGCCTTCCTTAGGGACTCGGGGCTGCTCGGCCAGGCAGCTTAGGGAACGACAACAACAACAACAACTTTGTGTCACACCAAATATTAATTCTTTCACAGAAAGAAAAACCAAAAGTGACACGTTAGTCTATTCACTATGATCTTGCCTCCAATTAGTCAGCCAGGGAAAAAGGTGTGGAAATAAACAACCCATTTGCTGTAGCCCTTTTTAAGTTACAGAGATTTGGGGTATTAATTTCTGGCCTACCTATAATGAATGGACTATAGTTAGATGATAAAATAATAAAGTTTTCTTCCTAAGTTGCAGGACCAATGTTGACGATTAAAGTTGAGGGAAAAAGCGCTTGTGTGATACCGGCTTAAGTTTCTATTCGGTACCCCCTTCTCCCTCATGTTAAGCCCCATTAGTTTTGAAATTTTAAGATGTTCACCCCATTCGTTTGATGATATTAAGACCTTTCAAGTTGAGGGAAATACAGTACAGTAGCGTTACCGGCTCGAGTTGAATAGAATTGTCTAGAAATGGCTTGCATTTAACATATTATCATCATCTGGCTGCAAGAGCAAATCCATCAAATATCTGATACAAAAAAAAAATGGGTAATAATTCTGTATGATCCATTTTGTAGCTCCATTTTAGAAACCTTTCGAGTCATGTATTTTTATGAAGAAAATATATATACATTTTGTACTGTATATATTTAATTATCCATGATCATCTGTGTAGCGAATTTTGACCTACATATTCTATAAACCAAAAAGTTAACATATAATTTTCCGATTCCTTTTGTAACTCCATTTACAAACCTTTAGGGACATGTACTGCAATGAAGAAAATATATATATACATTTTGTACTGTATATATTTAATTACCTATGATTATATGTGTAATTATTTTGTACATATCGTTTATCATTCCCTATTATAATATTCAAATTATATAATTACCCCGATTCATTTTGTGGCTTGAATTTACAGATCTTTTCTCCATCAGTATCTAAATTTAAAAATAATTTATGTAAATGTTTATGATTATTTTGCTTAAGCGTTGTTTCCACAGAGCGATTTTGATAAGTTGTTTGGCCTTTTTACTGTGTTCGTCCAGGTTTTGGTTTGTTTATATTGCAAGTTTTACATTATAATTACCCATGTGTGTCTCAAATTTATGACTGTATAGATCTTTTACAATTCACATACCTAAATCAAATATAAGTACTGTACTGTACTGGTATATCAGTATTGCCTAGCTTAAATTTAGATAATAATAATAATAATAATAATAAATTTATTCTACTGGGATATATAAGATTGATAACTTCTTATTTCCTTCTAATACAAGCCCCAACACTTTTGGGGAATGTTATTGTTACTGAATATAATATATATATATATATATATATATATATATAGTAAGTGTGTGTGTGTGTGAATGAAATGGCATATGTGTGAAAATATGATTACCTTTTAAAATCAAATTCCATAAAATGTGATTACAAAACTTGTAATTCATCACATTAATTGGTTTTGTAACTTGCAGGTAGTTTTCTATACTGTTTCATATAAAGTACAAGAGTGGGAGACTCCAATTCAAGTTTTATTCCAACAATTTGGAAAAAGATGAAATAATTAACTGAATTTCTTGTCTAACTATGCACGTGATAATCTATGTTTTATTAATTTCACCACAACACCAAACACCTCCAATGAAATTAATGAAAGCATATATAATTATGTGATCCACCAGGATTCGAACCCGGGTTATCACACACAGATTTTTAGACACCTTAACCATTACACCACCAAGAATTATATAAACCTCCCCTTGGGTATACAGCTTCTTATAAACTTCCCTAACAAATATTTACTGTTATTCAGATTATGTGTACTGTGACAACTTTCTAAATAAACATAATAAAACAAAATCATACCAACAATTTGATAATATATACCGGTATGTTATGTAATGTATATATATTCTGTACCGGTGTATCATAATAATATATACCGGTATGTTATGTAATGTATATATATTCTGTACCGGTGTATCATAATAACCCCTACTGTACTATAGGTTACTACCATAATAACCCCTACTGTACTATAGGTTACTACCATAATATTACTACCATAATAACCCCTACTGTACTATAGGTTACTACCATAATAACCCCTACTGTACTATAGGTTACTACCATAATAACCCCTACTGTACTATAGGTTACTACCATAATAACCCCTACTGTACTATAGGTTACTACCATAATAACCCCTACTGTACTATAGGTTACTACCATAATAACCCCTACTGTACTATAGGTTACTACCATAATAACCCCTACTGTACTATAGGTTACTACCATAATAACCCCTACTGTACTATAGGTTACTACCATAATAACCCCTACTGTACTATAGGTTACTACCATAATAACCCCTACTGTACTATAGGTTACTACCATAATAACCCCTACTGTACTATAGGTTACTACCATAATAACCCCTACTGTACTATAGGTTACTACCATAATAACCCCTACTGTACTATAGGTTACTACCATAATAACCCCTACTGTACTATAGGTTACTACCATAAATGTACCCCCAGTCCCAAGCAATGTGGCCAAAATGGCTTCAGAGGCAAGATATAACAACCTCTCACCTCAAAAGATGGAGGAATACTGCCTCTCCCAGCCTGTGAGGGATTGGATATAAGCTGAGAAGTGTTGCCAAGGTCTTAGAGCAGTGCTCAAACGTCGTGGTACCAGGTACTGACTGATACTGGCAGTTACAAGAATTGTATAACACTGACGGCTTGCAGCCGTCGTTGGGACTGGGGAGTGATTTATCTACCGACGGCTCTTTGCCGTCGCTGGGATTGTACGGGAAAATAAAGTAATTTCTTATCTAATGAGATCTTTCTGGGTAGGCTATCTATTTTCATATAAACTTGTTCCTAAAAAAAATAAAAATAATTATAATAATCTAATTTATCAATTTCACTCCCAACACCAAACACCAACACCAAACAATGAAATTAATTAAAGCATGTGATCTTCCCGGGATAATTTCTGCACATCAATTTAAAAAATATGTATATTGATAATGTCACAAAATCTGATACCAATATATTTTTCTTAACCACTTCAGTACCGGTGACGTCCTTTCAACTTTATTCTGGCTACTATTAGACTATTCAGTTTAAAAAGTGCCTCCAGGAATTAACAGTCTTCAAACTACCTCACTTAACCCTTTTTACTACCACAGAGCCTTCTTAAACTGCACAAAATCGTCTAAATATAGCTAAAATAAACTATAAAAGACGTCGTCGGTACAGAAGGGGTTAACCACTTCAGTACGAGTGATGCCCTTATTCCTTATATCCTGGCTACTATTAGACCATTTTATACAGCTTAAGAAGGACGTCTAGTAATCAGAGGTGTGTTATTTCTCCATGAATTTGATAGATAGATAGATTGAATATGTAGAGATAGAGAGATGAATTTGATAGATAGATAGATTGAATATGTAGAGATAGAGAGATGAATTTGATAGATAGATAGATTGAATATGTAGAGATAGAGAGATGAATTTGATAGATAGATAGATTGAATATGTAGAGATAGAGAGATGAATTTGATAGTCATAATAGATTGAATAGATAAGAGAGAAGAATTTGTGGACTATCATTAATCCTTCATAAACAGAGTAAAATCGTCTGATGGGAGCCAGAATAAATGGAACTTTAACTTCATCCATACTGAAAGGGTTCAAATAAAGTCCAAAATAATTACTGATCTTGGTATCGTTCTCCATTTCTCAACTACATTGAAGTATTATTCCCATCCGTACAGTAACAAGTACCGGTATTCAATTTCTTACAATTGATAAAGTTCCACATTATTAGTATTTCAGTTTACTAAAGTTTAAAAAAAAATCAATAATTGATAGTTGAATAGCCCTTAGTCAAATTTGAATGAATAATAAATTGCTTTGATGCAAGTTTTACATTTTAATTAATACCTTGCTAGGTATCTAATTACGTAACAAATTCCAAAAAAAATACTGGCATGAATTTTCTTTACCATTTACAGACAGCCTGCCTTTTGTCTCCTTCAATTACATAGGAATATAATGTATATAAAATAAATATAAAGTAAAACTGACTGGCGTTCATTTTCTTTATCATTACGAAAAATGATAAATGTACTCAATCTCATACAATTCCAAAGAAAGTTAATAAATATATAGTATATTAAAAAATATACACAAATTGTGTTGGTACAGTATTTAAGCTCTCCCAATCCCCCGAAGCCTACTGCGTGCTTATCTAACCAGACCATTATAAAGATCCAAATTATCGGGTTCCTCCTGAAACACCTGGTACCCTCGGAAGATTCTACTGGTGTGGTGTAGCACTTGGGTCTGCGTCTGACGGGGGGGAGGGAGAAATGACTGCGTTTACTCCCCAAAGCCTAGTACGTGCTTATCTAACCAGACCATTATAAAGGTCCACATTATCGGGTTCCTCCTGAAACACCCGGTACCCTCGGAAGATTCTACTGGTGTGGTGTGGTGTAGCACTTGGGGGACGAGAAAATATTGCGTTTATTCTCCAAAGCCTACTGCGTGCTTATCTCACCAGACCATTATAAAGGTCCACATTCTCGGGTTCCTCTTGAAACACCTGGTACCCTCGGCAGATTTTACTGTTGTGGTGTAGTCTGAGCCTGACGGGGGGGACGAGAAATGACTGCGTTTATTCCCCAAAGCCTAGTACGTGCTTATCTAACGAGTCCATTATAAAGCTCCACATTATCGGGTTCCTCCTGAAACACCTGGTACTCTCGGAAGATTCTACTGGTGTGGTGTAGCACTTGGGTCTGCGTCTGACGGGGGGGGGGGGGGGGGACGAGAAATTACTGCTTTTACTCCCCAAAGCCTAGTGCGTGCTTATCTCACCAGACCGTTATAAAGGTCCACATTATCAGGTTCCTCCTGAAACACCTGGACCACCTTACCGATGCCCTTGGTGGTGCCCTGCCTGAAGAGTATCCTGGCGCCCGTGTGGATCATCTCCGGCTGGCGCAGGAACCGGAATATGACGGAGGCGCGGTCGTCGGCGTAGAGGTTGCGGGACCCCAAGATGCCCTCCACTACCGCCGTCTGTCTCACGTTGCCGATGTGGACGGTCGCCTGGTAACCTCGGCAGATTCTACTGTTGTGGTGGAGTACTTGGGTCTGAGCCTGACAGGGGGAGGAGAAAATATTGCGTTAATTCTCCAGCTCTTCATATTTACCAGAACGTCCTGAACTTCCCAAAACTTGACTACTTCCTTTAACGTGACGATAGTGCGTTGTTATATGTGCGATTAGTTTGCTTGGGAAACAGATTAACTTGCTCATGTAGTAATGTACATCCTATGTGGTGGATTGTGTTCTTTTATTTAATAATTTTCATTTTAGTAAGCGTTGTTTCCACATAGCGATTTTGATAATTTAATTTGACTTTATATTGTCCTTGTCCCAATTTTGGTTTGTTTAGTTTGCAAGTTTTACATTTTAATATAACAAGTAAATATTATAATTACCTGGAAGTAGAAGCACGCCCTCGGTCTGGCCTCCGTGGTGGTGAGCTTCATACCCTTGCGGAGGTAGAAGTGCGAGCCAGTCAGACCCAGGGAGGCGCTCTGTCCCGCACACACCACCCGACATGGCACCTTGTTGCGGTGTATAGACCCCACACGGACTGGCACAAAGCCGCAGTTGTCCATTGGCCCTGTTGGAGTATACAAGATTAACTACTGTATGCAGCATAGCCTACATATTATGATACAATTATATTATCACCAACCCTCAAATTTACTTACAAATAAACCAAATTAATCCCTTCAGACAGTTTGCACGCGATCACGTATATAAGTGGTTTGGACCAAACACCGATTTACATGCGGATCGCGTATATAATCGCATGTAATATTAACAGGTGCTTGGTGAAGGGCAACACTAAATGTGGAGCTAGTTGGCAACTTCCTACCAAGCCAGGCAGTACCACATATAACAGTTCACCCAAATAGTGCCAAATAGTGTGGCTACTGTCAAGAGATAAATAAGTTTCATTAAGATGTTGGAGGGGGTTAATGAAATCAATTAAACTAATAGTGGTACTCCATGGATTTGAACCTAGGATATTCACACTTAAATTCCAGCCCAGTAGTATAGTACATAAAAATGTAACACCAATAATAATAATAACAGTAACTGACCTAGTAGTAGTGTGGTGCCTTGTGTGATGACCCCTCTTGTCAACAGTCCGCCCACCACTACTGAACTGTCAACTCGGAACACCTCATCTATCTGGAACTCTGCTGGCTCCTGTTGGGGAAAACAAACTAAATTACTTACTAAATTCACTTACTCATAATATTAGAGTGATGTACATTCTATGTGGTTTATTTTGATAAATCGTTATTTCCACATAGTAATTTTGATAAGTGCTTTTGTCTTTATATTGTGTCGTCCCTGTTTTGATTTGTGTATTTTGCAAGTTTTATTTTCTAATAATATATATCATTGCAATATAAGAAACTAAGTCCAAAACAACGTACTTGTTCCAACTTTTCTCTCTCCTTGTTACTGATCCTCGGTGGAATGACAAACAAGAACTTCTTAAGTAAGTGCAGCCCCTCCCCTGTGACGCTGGACACTCTGAATATTGGCACCACACTGGAGTCAAGCTGTGTGCTGCCCGCGGTTATAGCGTCATCTTCGTTGTTGATGATTAGCGGCACCTGAGAAGCACCATTTTTATCATTATTATTATAATTTATGAAATTATTGAAAGCATGTCATCCTCCCAGGATTCGAACCTGAGTTACCACATACAGATCTTAAACACTCTAACCATTACACCATCAAGACAGTTAAAGGTTAAGTACATGACTACAACTTTATATCCATTTATCGAACACTGGATATCAATCTAATCATGTACTCAGACCCAACTGCATACTGAATAGCCTAATTTTTACAAAATATAAGGATATACAGGATCTCATCAATAGGATTATATAGACACTCTAACCATTACACCATCAAGACAGTTAAAGGTTAAGTACATGACTAGGACAAACTACGAATAGATCCGTACCCTCTTATAACCTGGTTGTGTTAGTAGTGTGGTGAGGTCAGTGATGGTTGTGTGTGTCTGTATTGGTGATGCCAGGTCAGTCTTGGTCACCACTATCACTATGGGCACGTCCAGAGCTCTAGCCAGGCTCAGATGTTCCTCGGTCACCGGCGCCACACCAGAGAACGCACTGAAGTAAACAAAGTACAACATAAAACACAACTATATTAGGACAATATGACTCCATTACATACATATACATTTAAAATCTGTTTTGAGATAATATGGTTTCAGTCTTACGTCCTAAATGGCGGCATTATATTGAATTCTATTGAAAATTTTAGTATATACCAGTATTAACAAGAGGGTTAAGTATGGTATTGCAAGACTGTCGCACTATAGGTAGCGCCAGCCAACTTGACAATAATCTTGACCCCTTAACTTCTTATAACTTGAAATGAATTAAAGCAATTGGATATTTACAGCCAGTTTGCTCCAGGCCCTTTTAAGTTACAAAGAGGTCAGGGATCAAGATTATTGTCAAGCTCGTTGGCGCTACTTACTCGTGCGCATCACTTCACTGGCACTCCTAATGCCCAGACACCTTACAAACCCCTCACCTTACAACCAATACAGCATAGTGAGGACAGTAGCCGGACAGACCAAACACAGTGGTCTTGAGGTACTTCTGATCCCCCGCTAGATCGATGAAGTTAATGATCTTGCTGCTCTGGCTACACATGTCCTCGTCGTCGTAATCGCGGCTACGGCTGCAGGTCTGGTCTATCACGTTACCCTGAGGAAAATAAGATACAAAGTTGGTCACAATGTATGTTAAAAATAAATGTCCTCAGAATTCAAATTAATGGGGGTAAGCAAGCGTGCTATGATGGTATAGCCACATGATTATACAGTACTTAGCAAAAGCAAGTGTACTGTACATACATACAGTAGATAGTAGTACCGTAGCTAACTACTATAGGCCAAAAATAAAGAGAAATGCTACATTATATCAAACAATACAAGGTAATGGAAATGTAAAATCAATGGGAAATGTACCCTCTCAACTCTGTATTAACAATCCTGTCTTTTGTGTTCTTTTATTTCAAAATTATATTTTGCAACATCGTTATTTCAATATAGTGATTTTGATAAGTTCTTTTGTCTTTATATTGTGTTGTTCCTGTTTTGGTTTGTTTATATTGCAAGTTTTACATTATTATTTTAAGGAAGCACTGCACTGTAAATAACACAAAGTATCGCTTCCTACCTGTGAATCGAAGCCCATGAGCTGTAGTGAAATGGATGAGGTCTTCCCAGAGCAGACTTCATGTCGATGCCTGAAAACATTGAGTCGCGCACACCCTCTACCGTTGTCTAGTTCTCCTCTTGTTAACACTCCCAGCAGGGTGGACTTGCCCACGTCTGAGTTACCTAACACTGCCATCCGTAGCTCTATGCTGTATTGGTCATCTGGTACCTGCAGATATAGAGAAAGATGGTAATACAAAGTTACACAAATGTACAGTACTGTACAGTACTTAGATGTATTTCCGTATAAGGTAGGGTAAACTAATTCAGGAGAGATAACGAACTTGACGACAGGGGCAGCCCAAAACAGGGTCGCCTAGAATGGTGCCATTTAGAATGTAAGACTTAAACTACACTCTCCCTGTGGATGAAATGATCTTTAAACTTGTATGTACAGTACAGTATGTATGAATAAAATGGGGAAAGAATCACTGCTCTGAAGGACAGAGTTAGCACCTTGAGAGTCTATGGAGTTGCCAAGAGACAAGATTAGGGTGTTATTAACTGCCTGGGGGGGGGGGGGGGGAGAGAAGTCACAATTAACATGGGGTGATAGGTAGGCAATATACTGGCATATCACTTCCGCGGGTGCCCACACGCACGCGGCTAGACTTATTGCCAACCATCGGTATTGTTCCGTGGGTTCCTAAAGTAGTTCCTATACAAATCTGAACACTCTAGGTGCCATAGGACAAGAGTAATTAAGGCGGACGCAACCGTTGCGTTGCTGGTACTGTGGGTTACATACATAGGTGACGCATAACGTGCGTCCTTGGGGTCGGAGGGGTTAATGTCAGATGCTAATTCTCCCTGTCTTTGACTTATCAACCCACCTTTCTAACCAAGACCTCGGCAGCCTTGCGATTCTGTCCGTTGACGCCGGCGATGTGCTTCTCTCTGATGACCGTTAGTGATGCCCCTAACTGCCGCGCCATGCCACGCAGGGTTACCATTGACGCCTCTAACTCCTCCGGTGTCAGTCCCAGTAATATACCAGAGTCCTCCACACCTATCTCGTATATGGCTTCACCCAGGCCCTCTCGCAGCCGCCATTGCATCTGGGGGGGTATGGGGAGGTTGATAAAAAGGAAATACATATACAAATTATAAAATTATCTAGGTAAAATATTTGTATCTATCTATCTAGGCTACCGTTATATACTGTGGCACATACCCCTTTTTTTAATAATAGGGGTATACTCAACAATAATTATTACAACCTTTCCTTATTATTTTCATACTCTACAATAAATATTATACACAAACTTTTTTAATTATGATATGGAGCTGTATGTGGTGCTAATACTTGAGTAATTTATGTGTTAATGTAAATACCAGAAAGAGAGAACTTTGAGCAATTGAGACAAAGCTTAACTAACCCCAACCCTCTGTGGAATGTTGAGCTCTCTAGTCCTTGAGCTGGATCTGGATATTTCCTCAACCTTGGCTACATAGAACAAGGTAGTGAGATGGCTCTAGGTTTACCTAATGACTGTGGCTTACTTCAATTTAACTGAGTTCTCATAATTTCTCATCTTTGGTTAACAGAAGTAAATAAAACCAACTTGATGCACATACAAAAATTAAGTAAAGTACCGGTACCTTATGAATTAACCCTTTGAGTACCAGTGACGTGAGTTATAATATATTCTAGCTATATTTAGACAATATTATGTAGTTTGGGAAGGATCTGTGGTAGTTAAAAGTGTTGGTTGAGATAGTTTGAAGCCGTATTATTGCTACAGATCCTTCCTAAGCTGAATAAAATTGTCTAATAGCTGCCAGAATATGAAGAAAAGTACGTCCCTGATACTGAATGGGTTAAACCATCGGAGCCTAATGTATTTAATTGAAAGCAGTAGGCCTATATTAGTGACTGACCTGTGATACCAGCCTCTTGAACCTCTCATGGTTGGGGTTGACCAGCTTTAGTTTGTACTCTATGTTGCCCTCCTGGGGTTCGGACGGTAACTGATCAGGGAGGACTGCCACCTTGGTCCCCCTCCGTACACCCCCCAGTGTTGTACTCCCCCGGCCCCCTCGCTGCTGATGCTGGTGTTGTGGGGGGCGGTTTCCGTTGTCCTCTCGGCAGCAGACCACATTGTTACCATTTATTTCATCCAGGTTTTCGTTCTCCAGCGAGGGATCGAATAAACCAAGGAAGGCGTCCATTGTTGTGCCCTGTGTGGAAATAAATGGCTGTTGAGTTCTTGGAGAACACAAATATTAAGTCTACCGTATCTATCTATCTATTGCCTGATGCTGTGATCCCCGAAGGAGTGGCCACAAACTAAATGCCCCCATACACCTCTGTTCCCAGTCAGTCGACGCACCTCCTCCCATGCAGAGACACCGTCTTACTTCCTCACTCGATACCCCATCCATGAGATTTACCCCACATATCCATCTCACCATTCTATTAATATCTTCCACTTCAACCAGCCACGTTTCCGAGGCATACCAGTATGTCATTACGCACGAGGCATACACTTTCCCTTTAACGTGAAGTGGGAGACCTCTCATGGTCAAGAGAGGCAACAGTTCTCTGAACTTCCCCCAGCCTCTTCTGACTCTGGCAATGGAGGCTCAGCACCATTTCCGGCAGAAACCGTATCACCCAAGTAGCAAATTTGTTCACATACTCCAGCATTACACTGCCAAGATCGATACAATCAGGCGAGTCATCCAACAAAAGTTCTTCCTTACACGCTTCCCTTGTAGTTTGTGCTCCTTGTCATAAGTTCTCTACCCCCACGACACTTCTTGTGGACCCAGTCAATACAGACAGAACATTGAATAGAGTTACTTCCCAGTACAGTACATATTATATACAGGTGTGGTGTGTATATAGAGCTATTCATTGTTACAGATATCTTTCATGTGACATTATACAGAGCTGTTCCCAGGTGTGTGTGAGAGAGAGAGAGAGAGAGAGAGAGAGAGAGAGAGAGAGAGAGAGAGAGAGAGAGAGCAAAAAAAAAGAGAGAGAGAGAGAGAGAGAGAGAGAGAGAGAGAAAAGAGAAAGAGAGAGAGAGAGAGAGAGAGAGAGCAAAAAAAATGAACCCTGATTACGTGACTTTCCGTTTGGTTCCAAGGTCAGGTGGTAACACAACCTCACCAGTGGCCCAGTTCTCTCATATTGTTCTCACTTTCACCCGTTTGTCGTTATTTTTCTTACTGCACCCACCACTATTAACCCCTTCTGTACCGGCGACGTCGTTTTCATTTTATTTCAGCTACATTTAGACAATTTTATGAAGCTTAGGAAGGATATGTGGTAGCTAAAGGGATTGATTGGGATAGTTTGTAGCCTTTTAATTGGTACACATACATTACTTCATAAGCTGAATAATATGGTCTAAATGTAGCTGAAATAAAGTAAACAATACGTCGTCGGTATAGAAGGGGTTAACAGGGTGTCAAACGAGAGCTGAGTCCATTATTCTTAGTTTATATTATTGTATATTATAATCAAATTTATTCATCTCACTCCCAACACCAAACACATCCCAATGAAATAAATGAAAGCATATTATTCACCCGGGATTCGAACCTGGGTTACCACATACAGATCTTAAGGATAAAAATATGGTTTATAGTTCAAATTATGTCTTCGGAAGTGGTATAGCCCCTATGGCGAAAAAATGCTACTTCATGTTAATTTTCTTGTATTTTTTATAGTTCAAATTATGTCTTAGTAAGTGATATACTGTATGGCCAAAACAATGCTACTTCATGTTTATTTTTGTGTATTCTATAGGCTATACAGGTAGTTCAAATTATGTCTTCGTAAGTGATATATGGCCAAAACAATGCTATTTCATGTTACTTTTCTTGTACGGTATTCTTTATGGTTCAAATTATGTCTTCGGAAGTGATATACAGTATGGCCAAAACAATGCTATTTCATGTTACTTTTCTTGTATTCTTTTGGCACTATAACCTGTCTGTGCTACCTGGTTTTGGTTGGTGTGTATGTGTGAGAGAGAGAGATAAAGGTGGATGAAAGAGCGTGAGAAAAATAGATGGATTATAGAAAGATAAGTCATGCTTCCTTACTCATGAGAGAGAGAGAGAGAAGTGTCATCTTAAGAATTACTGTATGTATGTAAGCACTGACTAAGTTAGTATGGTCATATCGTTGAGGTTATGTTTATGTGATACTGATAAATTCTATGAATAAGGAATTATTTAAGAAACTCAATCTTTAGGTTAGTACCTGGAATTGATGACAATCACACGTAGGCCTAAACCAGGTACCGGTAATTGACTAGTTGCATGTTTCAGGCAAAAAGGAAGTTGGAGCCATAAACATTGCTAATATGATGTACCCCCCAGGACTTATTGTTATCATTATATATATTGCCAGCAGGGGGCAAATAATAGCTGGCCTAAGTTGGCATAATTTCGGAGTCTCGGAAAAAGAAAGTCATATTAGACAGGAACAATACCGCCAGGGTAAAAGTACAGTAATGTAAACAAAGTGATGATACGCCCGCTACCACAACCCTAGGTAAGAAGTTCTGTTAGCGGGCCTACCGCCACTTTGTTTACATAGGCCTAGTCGCACGTTTGCAGTTACATTCGCGTCTAATTTGACATCTGTTATTTGCCCCTGCTGGTAATATATATGATGATGACAATAAGTCATAGGGAATGAGGGGGAGCCCTCAACCCATTATTGTATCCCACAGCCGGTAACATAACAATTTACCCAACACCTGGCCGTGGGATACAATAATGGGTTACATAAGAACATAAGAAAATGGGAGTCTGCAGAAAGCCGATTGGCCTACCCGGCTGATCCCCCTTCACAACACCTCTATCATATCCCCTCTAACTCTGCGTCTCTCTAATGAATGTCTAATTTCTTCAACCTTTCTTCATACGGAAAATTTACACTGTTTTCTAGGCTTCAAATCAATTTACTGACCATTCATGTAAGGTATCTAGATAAACAACAGGGGACCTAATACCGATCCCTGGGGGACACCACTTTTGACTGCTCCCCACTCTGACTTGGTACCATTTATGCTGACTCTCTGTTTCCTACCAATTAGCCATGACCTAATCCATCCCAACAACGACCCTCCTATTCCATGTGCCTCAACCTTTCTCATCAATCTCTCATGAGGGACTCTGTCGAAAGCTTTACTGAAATCTAAATATATAATATCATATGACTTGTCACTATCTACTGCTTCATATACCTCTGAGAAAAAGCTAAGCAAATTAGTAAGGCACGAACGTCCCTGAGTGAATCCATGCTGAGAAGAATTTATTAAGTTAAATTTTACTAAGTGGCTTCTAATTTTCCTAGCAATAATAGACTCTAGCAACTTTCCTATGATTGATGTGAGACTAATGGGACGGGTTGAAGGGGGGTTTGCCCCCTCACCCCCCATGACTTATTGTCATCATCATATATATTACCAGCAGGGGCAAAAAACAGCAGTCAAATTAGACGCGAATGTAACTGCGAGAATGGGAGTGTGTGATTATGTAAAACAGTAAAAAAAGCAGTGGTACGCCCGCTAACACAAGTTTTACCATTGCCTTTAATAGTATGGCACTAGCCTAACCACTAGGCTACGCTTCATCATCTTAAGTTTAACCAAAGAATCAGTTTCAGAGGGGGAGTACAGGTGTAAATTTACCAAAATTGGGTAAAAATTGAAGAGACCCCGGACAGCCTTTTTACTAGCCTAGTTATTTTTTTGTTTTTAAAGTTTTATTTGATAGGCCTAGCCTATACAGTGTTGTTTAATACCGAGGACCGTCGCATTTTAGTATTTTCAACATTAGCCTAACCTAACCTAACCGAAAACTAACCGACGGTCTAAACCCAGCTCACGTTCCCTGTTTATGGGTGCGCGACGGTCTAAACCCAGCTCACGTTCCCTGTTTATGGGTACGCAACTGTCTAAACCCAGCTCACGTTCCCTGTTTATCGGTGAACAATCCAACAGTTTCTCGTATTTCACTTATAGGACCTAGGTAGTGAATTTGCGACGGTAATTACATGTAGGCCTACACCAACATAGTATCGTCAATGAAACTTCTAGAACACTGATAATTATCAATGGGGCTCGTAGCCTATCCGGGTTGTCTTCAATTTTAACCCAAAATTGCTCTGGTTTGACAGCTTGCCTCTTGGCTCTACAGATCACTGATTTGATATTGCAAAACCGACATTACAAACCCCATGTTCACAACCATTAGGCCAAGCCAAGGCTACAATGAAATATGCCTAGGCCTATGATTTAAATATGCTAGCGTATAACAGTGATACTAAGTCGACTGTCTACATCTCTTAGCGTTGTTCTGGCGCTACAAATCAGAACTAACATTTACATGAAACGTTGGGTCGTAATACGTGCAGTTGATATCGCCCATGGCAGTATCCCATAGCAACACCGAAATTATCGATAGTATTTCCAATTAACACACTAGCAGCGACGTTAATGTATAGCACTGTGACTTATGCAGCTGTACTCACCGTAATTTACACATATATGGCGCTAAAATCATGGAAAATTGGTGTAAATATGAGAGCATCCGAAGCCCCGCCTCCTCCTCTGTTTACAATTGAACAGCTGGTTGGCGCTGGTGCCAGATCTCCCTTGGCGTCACTATTTATTTCGAGATAATCCTATTACACCCTTTATATTGATATTCTTCCGTGTGGTAACGCTTCATAGATAGAGATACAAGGTATCTGTATACATTGGGAAATGGCAATGTATATAATTACCTTTACGTTTGGCATCGGGCAATATCATCGATAATATGGCCAAATGTCCTATTATGTATATTTCACATCACTATTTAGTCTGTCTTTCTCTCATCAATAGCAATCAATATTGCTCAAATCTACCGTATGAGGAAATAGGTCGACATTGATAAAAGTTGATAATATGCACCGAATGTTTGTGAAATTTGGCAACCCAGCATTACGTCAGAAGAATGTTTGCGCCAAAATGCCAAGTGTTCCTTGTGTCCAACTGTCCCAAGGCTCAGTTTGGCTGGTCACTGCTACACCTGTGATTAACGCGGTGTATAGCCAAACCCACCGATGTTGACGTATTGAAGTAATCTTATCTTGTTTATTTGGTGTTATTAATCAAGGAAATGTAATGCTATTGATAGGCTCGAGTGGCTTGGGTTAGTTGTGGGTACCTGCTATTTAGGCTACACTTGTATTAATATATAGGGCGCATGTTGCACACTTGATTTAAAAGGCCTATTGCTACATATATTGCACATACTCCATCGCGCATATGAAAAGGTTAATATAGTTTATATTATTTAAAATTGATTTTTTTGTATATACTTTGAAATGTTAATGCTTAGGTAAAAAACCTATATTTGATTAGGATAGGCTGCCTATTTAAGGGGAGGTTTTTAGTGAGTTTCCTAGACTTCCATCTAGCTTGAAATTACACCCCCTTGAACCCCTTTCAAGATAAATTTTTATATTTTTCGGTAGAAAAAATTCCCGGCCAAAGGCCGGTTCCTCTTAAATTACAGGCTCGCTATCGCTCGCCAGGAAAAAATCGACACCTAAATGGCACGAAAGGTCTTAAAAGTGACATAAATGGGGTGAAAGTTCTTAAAATCGCCAAACTAATGGGGTGAACGTCTTAAAATCTCAAAAGCAATGGGGCTAAAGACTGAAAAAATATCCCTCAAGTGGAAATCTCCCCATAATCTAGTAGGCCTATATATGGAATAGTATCTAGAATTTAGGGCACTCACTCACTCACACTCACTCTCACTCTCTCACTCTCACTCTCACACATGATACACACATGTGCACTCGAGTATATAGGCTACACATTATGGAGAAAAACACTTTTAATACACATGCACAGAATAATATATGCACACACTAGAATAAAACATGCACACATATACTGTACCTACACACTAATTAAAGTACACACACACACACACTAGAATAAAACATGCACACATATACTGTACCTACACACTAATTAAAGTACACACACACACACACACACACACACACACACTAGAATAAAACATGCACACATATACTATACCTACACACTAATTAAAGTACACACACACACACACACACACACAAGACTAAAAAAACACACACACATAATACTAAAACACACACACACACACATACATATAAGACTAAAACACACACACACACACACACACACACAAGACTAAAACACACACACTCAAACACACACACATAATACTAAAACACACACAAACACATACTCACTCTCTCTCTCTCTTTCTCTCTCTCTCTCTCTCTCTCTCTCTCTCTCTCTCTCTCTCTCTCTCTCTCTCTCTCTCTCTCTTCTCTCTCTTCTCTCTCTCTCTCTCTCTCTCTCTCTCTCTCTCTCTCTCTCTCTCTCTCTCTCTCTCTCTCTCTCTCTTCTCCTCATCTCTCTCTCTCTCTCTCTCTCTCTCTCTCTCTCTCTCTCTCTCTCTCCCTCCCAGCCAAATGATACTGCAACCAAACCTGTCTTACAACAACACACAGCAAATAACTAGTTTGTCAGGGTCTGCGATATAGACTAGCCAATTCGTACGCGATGTTTCAATTTGTACGCAACATCTATAACAAAAATAGTGGTTAGAATAAGGGGAGATGGGCCGGTTTTCTGGACCCCCTTCTCCCTAATGTTTAGCCCCACTAGTTTTGAGATTATAAGACGTTCGGCCCATTAGTTTGGCGATTTTAACACCTTTCGCCCCATTTCGTTGTCAATATTAAGATCTTTCGTGCCATTTAGGTGTCGATTATTTCCTGGCGAGCGATAGAGAGCATGCAATTTTAAGAGGAAACGGCCTTCGGGCGGGACACTGTAAACATTTATCTTTAGGGGGTGTTTTTCTAAGTTTGATGGAGGTCTAGGGAGGAAACTAAAACAAATATATATGAATAAATGAATTAATAGACCAAACAAACGGCCAGTCTCCCCTTAACCCCTTCTGTACCGGTGACGTCTTTTGTATGTTGATTTCCGCTAGATTTAGACGATTTTATGTAGCTTAGGAAGGAGCACACATGGTAGCTAAAAGAATTAATTGAGATAGTCGACTCCATAGCTTTATTAAATGGTAGACGTCCTTCCTAAACTGAATACAATCGTCTAATAGTGGCCAAAATAAAATTAAAAGTACGTAGACGGTATAGAGGGAGTACAAAGGAAATCAAGCAACAACAGGTCTAGTGACCCTTCTAGGCTGCTTGTCCTCCAAAACACTGAGGATCAAGTGTCCAAACAGTGGTTTAGAGTGCGTAAGGGAACATTGGAAAGGGAACTGCTGCCCTGGAACTAATGTCCGTGGCAGTATTAGGAAGTTAGTAGGGGACAGATGGGTTAGTTAATCTGGCGAACATTAGACGATTCTACGCAGTTTAAGGGGAGATTTTGGTTTTATTATTGTTTTAGCTTCCCTAGACCTCCATCAAGCTAAACTAAATACCCCCAAGAACCCATCGAGATAAACTAGTCAATTTGTCTGCCGAAGGACAGTTCCTCCTAAATTGCAGGCTTGCTATCGCTCGCCAGGAATAAAATCGATACCTACATGGCACGAATGGTCTTATAATTGACAAATACATGGGACAAAAAGTCTTAAAATCGCCAAAATCGACACCTACATGGCACGAATGGTCTTATAATTGACAAATGACTGGGGTAAAAGGTGTTAAAATCGCCAAACTAATTGGGCAAACGTCTTAAGTGATAATGTCAAAACTAACATGGCTAAACATGAGGGAAAGGGGGGGGGGGGGGGTAAACAAATATATAAATAAAACAAAATTAATCGACTTCAGTAATTGGACCAGAGAGTAATTAATGGACCACTTGCGAATTGGGGGCTGTAAGGAAGTTGGAGCCGTAAACGCAGATATTAAACAGAATGCGATGATAATGTAGGTTTCTGGTGGCTGAAAAACAGTGATTTTATTTGTATTGTATGTAGACTGTACTTACTATCTGTATTTTGTAATATTATTATCTGTATGTATTATATGTCATTAATCAGGTTCATTTGTAAGTTGATTGATGGGTGGGTGAAAATATGAAATTATTAGTTATTATTATTTGTATTGTATCTAGGATTATTGTAGGCCCCCTCTATATATAGATGCATTACAACCTTATTTTAGCTGGTAATTCTGTTAAATATCGATGCATATACAGTGTTAAGGTAAATGCACGTTTAAGTTACATACAAAATATACGACCAGGAGAGAGAGAGAATGTGGGCGTGTGTGTGTGTGAAAGAGAGAAATGTGTGTGTGAGACGGGGGGAGGGGGGGGGGGGGTGAGAGTGTGTGTGTGTGTGTATGTGTGTGCCAATCGAGGGTAGTATGGGTAGATGAGTGTTGGAAATGATTAACCCAACTGCATTTAAAGGGGGTCATATATATATATATATATATATATATAGATAGATAGATAGATAGATAGATAGATTTTTTTTTTTTTTTTTTTTTTAAGTCCATGATAAAAATAGCGGTACATATCAACCCTTTTGTTTAGTCCATGATAATAATATGTTCACCTTTTCCTCATCCTGTTCCTCTGTGGTGTTGTTCTTGTGCTTCTTCTTCTTGTTCTTCTTGTTCTTGTTGGCTTTGGGCTCATCTGGGCCGAACAGACTCAGAAGGCCTTCGTCCTCACCCCCATCCATCATGGCTGTAAACAGAAATATAATAGTTATATTAATATTATTATTAAAAAAAAAAAAAAAAAAAAATCATCATCATCATCACCTAATAATAATAATAATAATAGTAATAATAAAATCAAATCATTGTGTTATCTCTATTCGGGCTCTGTCTTGAGTCGGCCACCCCCAGTTAAAAAAAAAAAAAAAGGAAAAGCGGGGAATACACACACACATACACACATATATGAGCACACGCACATGCACTCATTCACACACAGAAACAGACACACATGCACCAACTAATACCCCCCCCCCCCCACACACACACTAAAGAATGAACCTGAGTGAATACCTACACAAATACAAACACTGGTCTGGCAGCTTATGAGGTAAACATTTATAATATTTGGGTAACAGTAGACGAGACAGAAAGTAGACAGCCAATGGAAAATACGTCTACTAAACCAGGCATAAATTCGCTGTAAGTAGGCGAGAAATCTTGACCTCTAACCTCTGTAACTCAAAAACGACTAGAGTAATCGAGCTACTATTTCCACCATTTGAGAAGAGTCAGTCAAGGAATAGATGTGGAAATGTACAGCCAATTTGCTCTAGCCCCTTTGGAGTTACAGAGGATAGTGGTCATGATTTCTCGCCTACTTTCAGCTAATAGACTATATATATATATATATATATATATATAGTTAAACACCATCACTCTGGTCATTTTTGAGTTACACAGGTTAGAGGTCATGATTTTTCGCCTACTTACAGCGAATAGACTACAGTATAGCGTATAATATTGACTGGCTAGGAATACAGCGATTCTCAAGTAATTACCGCCGATAATGATGGGGCAGGAGGCTAGGAATCCTCCTCCCCTAGTATAATATTCCTACTCAACAAGACAGAGGAAAGGGGCGAGGGAACGCGAAAGTGAAATTCCCGGACCCTGAGAATAGGAACTTTAAATGTTGTTTCTGTTCGGACTCTGTCTCGTGTCGGCCACCCCCAGCAATGGGGTATGTGCCTGAGTATATATATATATATATATATATATATATATATATATATATATATATATATAGTACATACATACCTACATACATACATGTGTAAGAATATGTGCTTAGGTGACCGGACAACTCAACCAGTAGACCATTTCAACCAGTAGCTCTCAACCAGTACCAAATCAACCAATACGGTTAGGTTAGGTTAGTACTATATTTTGGCACTGGTTTGGTTGATTTGGCACTGGTTGAGAGCTACTGCTTGAAATGGTCTACTGGTTGAGATGTCCGGGAACCTTGGGCATAATTTGTCATTGACACAGACACACGCCACAAGTGCATTTACAGATACCGAAGCAGACTGCGTTGCTGTAGTGTTTGTGTTGGATATTAATACATTACTATAATCTATTTATTGCCTGCTGAGGGTAAATTGTCATGCCTTTATCTTGATGACTCAGCTATTATGAAGATTTTGGAGCAATATATGTGGGCTATTTTAGAAACTTCGTATTAATATGACATAGAGACATACAAGTTTCATATTTTTCCATTAAGATTCGATACATCAGCTGCTTAGGGATTCAATTTACCATAAGCTGGACCAAAACACTATAATCTACTGGAAACGGCAAGGGTATTTGCGTGGTATTTTAACGAGATAATGAAGTATTAAAACCAAATACCCAATAATATCTCCCCCTAGATTTAGCGGGAAGCGAATCCAAATGAGTAAGATTAATTGTCTAAAACTATGGCCATTCATTCATAGGTCACCCTACTTCATTCATAATGTGTCAAGTATCATCCATCATATATTTCATGCTATAACACAAACACTGACTTTATTGGTTATGAAGATTCTGATATAGTATCATTTAACTAATAGTAGTAATAGTATTTGTATATATTTCTTCTTCTTATTCTTATTATTATTATAAGTAGTAGTAGTAGTAGTATTAGTAGTATTAGTAGTATTAGTAGGCTAGTAGTAGTAGTAGTAGTAGTAGTAGTAGTAGTAGTAGTAGTAGTAGTAGTAGTAGTACAAATTACGAAACTGTAACACCTGCCTAGACCAAAATGTATTACCAACCTAGGAAATCCCTTCTTCTAACCACTGTCGGATTATTTCTCCTCTCCGACCAGCTTAACAAGGAAGGGACAACAATACAGAGAGAATCCCCAGTAAGACCCACTCAACAGGTAGTTCACAGAGTCACTAAAGTCGCGGGGCTGCCTATACTATACCTCTGCGGGGATGTAAATAAACAGGGGGGGTTGCGCGCCAAAATATGCCAGCGCACCGAATGTAAATAAACACTGGGTTGCCCGCCAAATTTTACCAGCGCACTCAGTACGTCACGTACACTCTCCCCCCCCCCCCTTTATTATGTACCCCCCTCCCCCCTTCTGTTTGCACTTATCCACAGTGGGGCGATTAACAAAGGTTATTGCGTCATGTCAAATATCTTCCTGAGTCAGAGATTAGATATAACATCTGTAGACTAACAGATTCGTAAACGTATACATGAATACTGTATATTCAGTGGTTTTCTATCAAATGACAAACATACATAAGTTAAATTAGTTTTTCTATCGAACAATGTACAACATTAGCTTGAAGGGAGTCAGGGTGGAGTCCTCTTTTTTATTAATATTTTAGTTTTATTTATTATTATAATTTTTTTTTTTAAAGGAAATCTGGGAAGGCGTATTTGGCAGATAGTGTTAATAAAAGGCCCACACACACACACACACACACACACACACACACACACACACACACACACACCTTGGCACCAGCCCTATACAGTACACAGTCACCTGATGGCACCACGTATATAGGCACTGTTGCCAGGCACTCACAAACCCTATGGTGCCACACAAAGCTCAATTATCAACACACGCACATACACACTATCTCTCTCACTCTCACACACACACTCACACACACACACACACACACACAAACAATCTCTTTGTCTCCCCCTCTCTCTCTCTCTCTTTGCTGTCCTATACTTCTACTATAAACTGTCCCTGTCTAGTAGCATTAAGACCGGACCACTAAGTAGGGACCGCAAGAGCTGTGTGGTCTGTGTATCTATGTAACTCACTCTTTCTCTCTCTCTCTCTCTATCTCTTTCTCTCTCTCTCTCACCTTGGCACTCCCCATACAAGTACCCAGTGCCACCCATTAGCACTTATTGTACTGTTACCAGGCACTCCCGAACTTTATGAACTTATATACTGTACACAACGACTAATACAACCAGAAACACATCCCTATCAACAGAAACATCACAATAACAACAAAAATAGCAAATACAACACGGAATATTTCAAGCACAACTCTATCAACAGAAACATCACAACAACAACAACAACAAAAACAAAAACAAATACAACACGAAATATTGCAAACACACCTATCAACAGAAACTTAACAACAACAAGAAATATTGCAAACACAACTCTATCAACAGAAACTTAACAACAAGATATATTGCAAACACAACTCTATCAACAGAAACAACAATACAACAAGAAATATTGCAAACACAACTCTATCAACAGAAACAACAAAAACAACAACAACAACAACAACAACAACAACAACAACAACAACAACAACAACAACACTACATTCCAGTGTACATGTATATAAATTAGCGCGCCAACTATATATAAATTAGCGCGCCAACTATATATAAATTAGCGCGCCAACACTATTTTTAACATTCTTAACCAATTGTCCATTTGCGAGTTTCAGGCTATGATGAAGTTGGAGCCGTGAACATCGATATTAAAGGAAAAATACAATAATAATGTGGGTTTCTGATGGATAAAATGTATGGATATTTTGGTTTTATGTATTTATATATGTATTATGACCGTATTTATATATGTATTATGACCGTATTTATATATGTATTATGACCGTATTTATATATGTATTATGACCGTATTTATATATGTATTATGACCGTATTTATATATGTATTATGACCGTATTTATATAGGTATTATGGATTTATATAGGTATTATGACCGTATTTATATATGTATTATGACCGTATTTATATATGTATTATGACCGTATTTATATATGTATTATGACCGTATTTATATATGTATTATGACCGTATTTATATATGTATTATGACCGTATTTATATATGTATTATGACCGTATTTATATATGTATTATGACCGTATTTATATATGTATTATGACCGTATTTATATATGTATTATGACCGTATTTATATATGTATTATGACCGTATTTATATATGTATTATGACCGTATTTATATATGTATTATGACCGTATTTATATATGTATTATGACCGTATTTATATATGTATTATGACCGTATTTTAGCTAATAATTATGCTAAATATTGACGGCCACGGCTCCAACTTCCTTATAGACCAAAACTCGCAGGTGGTCAATAGTCCCTACCAAGGATACACAGAGATTCCACGTTTTCGAATTGTTATGGAGAGGTTTTTAGTTTGTTCCCTAGACCTCCATCATACCTAAAATTGCACCCCCTAGATCCCCTTTAGGGTTTAGTTTGTTCCCTAGACCTCCATCATACTTAAAATTACACCCCCTAGACCACCCTTCAAGATAAATTTGTACATTTTTCGATAGAAAAATTTTCAGGTCGAAGGCCGGTTTCTCTTAAAATTACAGTGTCGCTATCGCTCGCCCCATTAGTTTGGTGATTTTAAGAACTTTCGCCCCATTTCTTTGCCGATATTAAGACCTCTTGGATCTTTAGGTGTCGATTTTTTCCTGACGAACATTAGCGAACCTGTAATTCAGGAGGAACCAGACATTTTTCTACCGAGAAATGTACGTACATATTTATCTGGAAGGGAGGTTTTGTGTGTGTGTGTGTGTGTGTGTGTGTGTGTGTGTGTGTGTGTGTGTGTTTTAGCTTGATAGTAGTCTAGGGAGCAAACTAAAATCCCCCTTAAGTACCCCCTCTAGAAACTACCATAATTTTGTGTTCGTTTTCAACCAAATTCACTATGCTATTCCTTATACCCATTCAATACCAGTGATATTTTTGTCCATCATATTCTGGCAACTATAAGATGATTTTATTCAGCTTAGTTAGGACCTATAGCCATAATAAGGCTTCAAATATCTCCAGCAACCTTTTGAACTACCACAGAGCCTTCCTAAGCTACATACAATATCGTCTAAATATGAGCTAGAATACAATATAACACACGTTCCTGGTACTCAAAGGGTTAATTAAATGGGTATTCTATTATTTTTCAGGGTAGGCTACGTGCCCCAACCCCTGGAAGATCGCCATGATGAGGGTGAGTACAATAATGGATATTTTGAGACTATTTGGACTATTATTATACTATTATGTGACAATGTCGAGACTATTTTGACTATTTTGTGATTTTTTAGACTATTTGGACTATGTTGATACTATTTTGAGACTATTTTGACTTATGTGACTATTTTCAGACTATTTTGTGACTATTGAGATTATTTTGACTTATGTGACTATTTTCAGACTATTGAGACTATTTTGAGACTTATGTGACTATTTTCAGACTATTTTGTGATTTCTCGAGATAGTTTTGTGACTATTGAGCCTATTTTGTGACTTTTAAGACTATTTTGTGACTATTCTGATTTTAAGACCATTTTACGACTATTTTAAGAGTACTTTATGACTATTTTGACTATTGTGAATTTGTGTATGCTATTGTATAACTATTTCGTGTATATTTTAACTTTTGTGATTTTGTAGACTAGTTTGATACTATTTTCTGATTTTTTTGATACTGTAGGCTATTGTGATTACTTTGAAACTATTTTATGACTATTTTGTGAGTTTTCGAGATTATTTTATGACTATTTTGTGATTTTTAAAACAAATTTGTGACTATATCTAGATTAGGTGACTTTCGAGACTATGTTTTGTGACTTTTTGAGACTTTCTTGACTCTTTCGACACTCTTCATAAGAACATAAGAGTCTGCAGGAAGCCGATTGGCCCAAACAAGGCAGATCCCTCTCACACCTAACCCTAATTATAAGGCCTTATACCATTCTATCAGTTATTTTGACGATATTGTAGTGAAATATGGTGCTAATCAGATAAAATTGGTCTTAATATGATGCAGAGACATAGTAGTAGTTTCATATTTTTCCATTATGCATCGAGAAATTAGCTACCAAGGGATAACATTTCTCGTCAGCTGAAAAGAAACAGATAATATTTTGTGACTATTTCGATACTACCATGTGACTATTTTGAGACTATATTGAGACTATTTCCATACTCTTGACTTTCAATTCTAGGTTGTGACTATTTTGAGGTTGTTATGAGACTTGTGTTCATATTTTCAGACTTTTGTGATTATTCCGCTACTATTGTGTGACTTTGTAGACTATTTTTGTGATTAATTTGTGACTATTATGACTTATTTTGTAATTTCGAGACAATTTAGAGCACTTTTTGAGACTAATGTATGACTATTTTGAGTTTATTTTGAGACCATTTCGAGACTATTTAGTAACTATTGTGTGAATATTTTCAGATTATTTCCGATTTCGTTATTTCGAAATTAGTTAGAGACTATTTTGACGTAACGATTTTGAGACTCATTTGATACTATTTCGATTTTTTATTTTTTATTTTTTTTTAGACTATTTCGAGAGTTATTTTGTGACGACTATTTCCGTGTAGTAGTAATAATAGTAAATATAGTCCGTTCATTCTTGGTTGGGCAGAAATCGTAACCTCTAACCTCTGTAACTCAAAAAAGGCTAGAACAAATGAGCTGTCAATTTCCACACCTATTCCCTAGCCAAGTCTTCCTATCTGTTAGAAATATTAGCTCGATTACTCTAGTCATTTTTGAGGTATGAGAGGTTAGAGGTTACGATTTCTGCCCAACCCAGAATGAACAGACTATAGGCCTAATAAAACACAATTTGACACTTGCGAGTTTCAGGCTATAAGGAAGTTGGAGCTGTAAACATCGATATAGAACAGAAATTCAATTGTAATGTAGGTTTCTGATGGCTAGAAAGTATAAATAATTTGGTTTAATGTAGATATAAATGTTCTACGATCGTAATTTTGTTGTTAGTTCTGCTAAATATCGATGTCTACAGCTCCAACTTCCTTATAGGCTGAAACTCGCAAGTGGTTAATTTAGCTTACCTGCTGCAGAGATAGGCCTGTGTCGGTGATCAATAAGTCTAGGGAATCTTCACATTTCCTTATCTCAGTACATTTTTATCCTCGAACGCAAAATTTCCCGCCAAAACACATACAAAATTCACTACGCCATGCTCCTCGACTTCTCTCATGTTACGGTAGGCTATACGATAAGAGAATGGCGGGAAAACATACGTACGATTGCCTTTATACCGGATGGGTGCGGTGGGTGCCAGATATAGGAGAAGAACATTGGGATCGATTTGTGAATTGTTGTGGGTTTTTATAGCTTCTAAAGGCTTGTTTGGGTAATAAATGGTATGGAATAGATGGGTTTGTTCATCGTTGACTTTGTTAGGGTAAATACAAGTTATATATATGTATAGATTATGTGTAATAAGCGTATATAGTCGATATCTGCTCAACAGCACCGTCTTGATTTCTTATCCTAGGATGGATAATGTGGACTGATTTAGCATGCAATTATCATGAAGCTTAGCAATATTTTCCTATATGTAAGAATATTAAAGTTAAGTGATTACTATAGATATTTTCCCTTAGTTATTCAGTTTGATAGTGTTTTATCTGTGCTGAAGTAATGAATATATGTACAACACCTAGCTCGTCCTGGGATGAAAATCGCCTTCCTGCCCTTTCCAATGCGACTGATGCAATATTACAAAACGTGTCTCAACTAATTCTACATTTTCCTATAGCGGGCAGCACGGATGTACTGTATTTGCAATCATGAGTAATACTTTGATTTGGGTATATGTAGGCTATGTATTTATGAAAGTAAATTATAGTATTGTGATTAATTAAAGATGTTTTGCAGGATATATGGGCAGTATTCGAATAGCTATAATTAAGATACTGTACTTTAGTAGTTTTTGAGTTAGTGAGGTTTGGTGGTCAAGACTTTGGCCTATTGTTAATGATTAGACTATAGGCATTAGCTGGCTAGTTATAATTATGATAAGGTGTCATGTATAAATAGACTAGCCTCTAGGTTAGCTATATGTTTGTTATGATAGTCAATGGGTTATAGATAGTTATTGTATACATTATAAAAATAGTATGATAAAGGTATGTAAGATCATTGGGTATACTGATAGTGATTTACCTTTCTACCCTTGTACTAGATGGGTTTATTACCACCAATATAGCCTACCTTTAATGGGTATAAAAGGATAGCACGAAGGTATATAAGATCATTGGGTATATTGATGGTTTGTGTTTCTATGTCATCAATCTATATTACGTATTTAGGTTTTCTTGCCCAGGTGCATCTCTTTAGTTTATATATATATATATATATATATATATATATATATATATATATATATATATATATATATATATATATATATATATATATATATATATATATATATATATATATATATATATATATATATATATATATATATATATATAAACTAAAGAGATGCACCTGGGCAAGAAAACCTAAATACGTAATATAGATTGATGACATAGAAACACAAACCATCAATATACCCAATGATCTTATATACCTTCGTGCTATCCTTTTATACCCATTAAAGGTAGGCTATATTGGTGGTAATAAACCCATCTAGTACAAGGGTAGAAAGGTAAATCACTATCAGTATACCCAATGATCTTACATACCTTTATCATACTATTTTTATAATGTATACAATAACTATCTATAACCCATTGACTATCATAACAAACATATAGCTAACCTAGAGGCTAGTCTATTTATACATGACACCTTATCATAATTATAACTAGCCAGCTAATGCCTATAGTCTAATCATTAACAATAGGCCAAAGTCTTGACCACCAAACCTCACTAACTCAAAAACTACTAAAGTACAGTATCTTAATTATAGCTATTCGAATACTGCCCATATATCCTGCAAAACATCTTTAATTAATCACAATACTATAATTTACTTTCATAAATACATAGCCTACATATACCCAAATCAAAGTATTACTCATGATTGCAAATACAGTACATCCGTATATATATATATATATATATATATATATATATATATATATATATATATATATATATATATATATATTATATACCGGTATATATATATATATATATATATATATATATATATATATATATATATATATATATATATATACTGTATATATATATATATACATATATATATATATATATATATATATATATATATATATATATATATATATATATATATATATATATATATATATATGTGTGTGTGTGTGTGTATGTATGTATATGTATGTATACTATTGTATAGGCTATGTATGTATGTGTGTGTGTGTGTGTGTGTTATTGTTATCTATTCACTATATACTACAGGCCCTGTATTGATTCCGTGAGTTGCAAGTAAAGGGTTATCACGTGCAGACCCCAAACAATGCCCGACTCACGATCTGGGCCACTTATGCAACACTGGAGGATTTGCAACACTCTTTAATGTTGCATCTCATCTTTTTACACAATATAGTTCTCGCTTTTTGTGGAATGTATATATTTTATATATTTTTATTATTTTTGTATTTGTTTATAATATATTGATTATAATGATTGATTATGTATGTGTGGATGAACGAATGAAGAAATCTGTGATGGATGCTAGGGTGTATAGGGGTATTGGATCTGATCATTATGTAGTGGTAGCTAAGATTAGGATACAAAAGAAGTGGGTGAGGAGAGCTGGAGGGAGGCGAGAGGAGGGTGGAATGATGAGGAGGGTGGAGAGGTTGCAGGAGGAGGAGTACAGGAGAGCAGTGGAAAGACGACTAGGTGGGTTCGACCTGGAAGTTATGGAGGAAGTGGAGGAGATGAGCAAGGTGTTTAAGGATGAGATCTGTGCAGCATGTGAGGAGGTGTGTGGAGTGAGGAGAAGAGGGAGGGGAGTGAAAGGTACAGCATGGTGGACAGAAGAGGTAAGAATAGCTGTGGAAGAAAAGAAGAAAGCATATAGAGAGTGGTTGGGTAGTAGAGGAATGAAGATTTCGAGAGACAGAAACGAGCGAGGTACGTGGAGAGTAAGAGGGTGGTGAAGAGAGTAGTGAAGGAAACTAAGAGAAGAGTAGATGAGGAATTTGGAAGGAATCTGAGTGTAAAATGGAGGGAGAGTAAGAAACTGTTCTGGAAAGAAGTCAAGAAAGTTAGGGAAGGTAGCAAGGGAAACAGTAAGGGTGTGAAAGATAAGAATGGGAGAATGCTAGCCGAGAAGCAAGAGAGAGTCGAAAGATGGAGGGAGTACTTCAATGAGTTGCTAAATGTAAGGAATGAAGAGCCAGCAAACATAGCTGGATATGGTATGGGAGGGAGAAGAAGAGAAGTAGTGGAGGAGGAGGTGGGGATCAGGAGGTCAGAAGTGTAGGAAGCCATGAAAAGAGTGAAGTTGGGGAAAGCACCAGGAGCAGATGGAGTGTGTGGGGAAATGTTGAGGTATGGTGGTGAGATAGTGATAGAATGGGTATGGAAAATGTGCAAACTAGCATGGGAGAAGGGGAGTGCACCCGATGACTGGAAGACTGGCATAATAGTCCCCCTATATAAGGGCAAAGGGGAAAGAGGAGTGTGTGGTAACCACCGAGGAATATGTCTTCTAAGCGTAGTAGGGAAGGTATACAGTAGGGTAGTGATTGAGAGAGTGAGAGTGAGAATGGAGAAATGGATAGGCGACGAGCAGGGAGGTTTTAGGAAGGGAAGAGGATGTGTAGATCAGATTTTAACCCTGAATTGTGTTGTGGAGAAATATCTGGAGAAGAAACAAAAGGTGTATGTTGCCTTTATGGACTTGGAAAAGGCCTATGACAGAGTGGATAAAGAAGGTTTGTGGAAAGTACTTAGAATATACGGAGTAGAGGGCAAGTTGCTGAAAGCAGTGAAGAGCATGTATGAGGGTGCAAAGGCGGCAGTACGTGTGGAGAGTGAGCAGAGCGAGTTCTTTGAACTGAATGTTGGTTTGAAACAGGGGTGTGTGATGTCCCCGTGGTTGTTTACTGTATATATGGATGGAGTCATGAAAGAAATACTATCAAGAGCAATGGATGTTGGTGTATCGCTGAAAAGGGAGGGAATTGAGTGGAAGCTACCTATATATACTGCTGTTTGCGGATGATACAGTTCTGATGAGTGATAATGAATGGGAGTTGCAGGGTCTGGTAAATGAGTTTGGAACAGTGTGCGAAAAACGGAATTTGAAGGTAAATGCGGGGAAGAGCAAGGTTATGGTCTTCGAAAGGGGTGAAGTCACAGAGTGTGAGGTGAAGCTGAACGGTCAGGCTATGGAGATCGTCAACTCTTTTAAGTATCTGGGCAGTGTGTTGAGTAAAGATGGGACTATGGATGAAGAAGTGCGGGAGAGGGTACAACAGGGGAAGAGGGTTGTAGGAACGCTAAAAGCAGTAACAAGAAATAGGGTGGTCAGTATGGAAGTGAAGAAGTCCTTGCATGACAGTGTGGTAATCCCGACACTGACTTACGGAAGCGAAGCATGAACGTTGGTTGAGAGACTCAGACCAAGAGTGAGAGCAGTGGAAATGAATTACTTACGGAGTGCGTGCGGAGTTACATGGAGGGATCGACAGACTAATGAGGAAGTAAGAAGGAGGTGTGGTGTGGAGGTAGATGTGCTGGAAAGTGTGAAAAGGAACAACTTGAGATGGTTCGGCCATATGGAACGTATGGAAAGCGAGAGAATGACTAGGAGGGTGTACGAGAGTGAGGTGGAGGGACAGAGGGGGAGAGGTAGACTGAATGAGAGGTGGAAGGATGGAGTGAGGAAGTACATGAACGAAGGCGGTGCTGGTTGGGGGGAGGGCCGTCGGCTGACTGGGGACAGAGGTGCATGGGGCGGTTCGTTCGTGGCCACCCCTTCGGGGATCACGGCGTCAGGCAATAGATAGATAGATTTATAATATATATATATATATATATATATTTATATATAATTATATATACTGTATACAGGTATATGTACTGTATGTATATATATATATATATATATTTTGTTTTTTTGTGCAAAACTGTTATTTAGTAATGTCTATTATCATGGTTATCATCAACATACTATGAATATCATCATTATTATTATTATTATTTTTATTTATTTATTTATTTATTTATTTCTATATTCTATCTACTCCCTCTCGGGCATAGTCTGAGATCCTGTACATTCAACCGTACATTCCACGGTGAAGTGGTCTCGTTCCAGTCTAGGGAGTGAGACATGTGAAGCATTTTGAGATGCAACCAGCCCTAGCTATCTTGCCGATCTCCACCTCCCCAGCCCCCCTCCCATCACCCCACCTCCTATCTTCCAGGAGTAAGGGAGGGGGGTTGGGGAGGTGGAGTGAGGGAGGTGGAGTGAGGGAGGGGGGTTGAGGAGGTGGAGTGAGGGAGGGGGGTTGGGGAGGTGTAGTGAGGGAGTGGGGTTGGGGAGGTGGAGGGAGGGAGGGGGGTGGGGGAGGGGGAGTGAGGGAGGGGGGTTGGGGAGGTGGAGTGAGGGAGGTGGAGTGAGGGAGGGGTGTTGGGGAGGTGGAGTGAGGGAGGGGGAGTGAGGGAGGGGGGTTGGGGAGGTGGAGTGAGGGAGGGGGGTTGGGAGGTGGAGTGAGGCAGGGTGGTTGTGGAGGTGGAGTGAGGGAGGGGGGTTGTGGAGGGGGGTTGGGGAGGTGGAGTGAGGGAGGGGGGTTGGGAGGTGGAGTGAAGGAGGGGATTGAGGGAGGGGGGTTGGTGAGGTGGAGTGAGGGTTGGGGTTCGGGAGGGGAGTGAGGGAGGGGGGTTGGGGATGTGGAGTGAGGGAGAGGGGTTGGGGAGGTGGAGTGAGGGAGGTGGAGGGAGGGATGTGGAGTGAGGGAGGGGGGTTGGGGAGGTGGAGTGAGGGAGGGGGGTTGGGGAGGTAGAGTGAGGGAGGGGGTTGGGGAGGTGGAGTGAAGGAGGGGGGTTGGGGAGGTGGAGTGAGGGAGGGGGGTTGGGGAGGTGGAGTGAGGGAGGGGGGTAGGGGAGGTGGAGTGAGGGAGGAGGGTTGGGGAGGTGGAGTGAGGGAGGGGGTTGGGGAGGTGGAGTGAGGGAGGGGGGTTGGGGAGGTGGAGTGAGGGAGGGTGGTTGGGGAGGTGGAGTGAGTTACAGAGGTTGAGGGTCAGGATTTTAGGATTTCAGGATTTCAGGATTTCTGGCCTACCTAACTATAACTGCTCTGCAGCCTATAACCCTTTGAGTACCAGCGACGTGTGTTATATTTTATTCTGGCTATATTTAGACGACATTATGCAGCTTAGGACGGATCTAGGGTAGGTCTTCTTCCGGAAATTGTCTACGGTATGTGCGTTGCTCGTAAAATAATTTAGTTTATCCAATAAAGGACGTTTTCGCTTACATATATTCATAGAAAATTTATTTATAGGGGTAACTAAAATATTTGTAAATGTTTTAAGTCCATATATTTATATTTTAAGCTTAATAAAACTCGGTTATATTATAATCAAGTAAAAAACTGGTATTTTTCCTTACATTTTCCAATAGTATATAACTTATAAGTGATATTTATCGAAAATGTTGAGAGCCGTGGTGGTCCAGTGGTGAGCACGCTCGCGTGTGAATCTGAAAGACCCGGGATCGAATCCCTGCCACGGCGGACATTTAGTGGGTGCGGTAGTACGTCCTAGCATGTTTCACATGCTTGCACCTAGTCAGGGGACATCCTGACGACGTATACAGAAAAAACACACATAACAAAGCCACTCCAACACCTTCCTCTCTCTCCAACACCTCTTCTTATATAATAATAATAATAATAATAGTTCTTAAAGCTAGCGCATGCTAAGCTAGCTAAGGATAGCTCAATAAGGCCGATTAGGCGTATTTCCATTGGGGTCCTGTACTACTACCCCATCCCTTTGCTCATGAGGGATGGTAACGACTCAGTGCTTGTGAAAAATCTTTAATGCGCCGAGCGTGGGCGCGAACCCGGGCCTTCTGGGTGGAAGTCCGAGACGCTAGTCACTACACCAAGCGAGCCGCTCTGAGCTATTGCCGATAAAAATGGCATGTTCAGTCCTGTACAGAATCGTAAGATTCAGAGTCGTAAAGATTCCAGGACGAGCTCATCAGCGGCGGATCCCCAGATCGACCGTGGTGATTGTCACCTAAAAAAAAAAAAAAAAAAAAAAAAAAAAAAGGCTACGGTTCATGAGTTTATCGAGACAGAAGTTCCTTTGCTGCTGTTCGTTACACTCGTGCCTTACATTCCTCCATCGGAAGTCTATTTACAGTGTTAGCATCTCCTATCTTAGTAGTGCGCGATAAAGGAATTATTGTGATCTAGTTAAAACTTATACTTGTTCACAAATTCAATAAGGAACAATGGCCTGTAATGCTATTATGGAGAGATCACATAAGCTAGGGTTAAGGTGGGATGATGGCATGTTGAAAATAGATGCCCATTTCTTTGGTCACAAAATAGGTTTTGTTGTAGACACTGGGTGTAATATAACTACAATCTCCGACAAGTATGTTGAGATGTGTGGTCTACAAAGTTCTTTTCGTAAAGAACTAAATACACCTAGAAAAGATAACATAACTGGTTATCTGGGAAACCAAGAAATGACGTTTGAAGGAGGTCTTGTACTTCATCCGTATGTTGGTGTGTTTAAACAGTTATTGGACAACGATGATAGCGTTATTGGTTGTGATGTCTTGATGACTCACCGAGCTAAGCTATGCATGAACCCTGATAACCCCTATCTTATCCTTAACGATCTGGATAATACCCCCTTTCCAAGAATAGCGGCTTTTCTCCCAGTCCGTATTCAGACGGCAATTTGCAAGTGCCAGTTAGACACCGGGGCATCAGATCTATACCTACCCAATTGTGTTGTTAATGAACAAAAACATTATATAAAGGTTCGAAAATTGAAGAAAAAGGAATATATGCACGGTTTCTGTGTCGAAGGAATGGCGGTGGAATGCCATCATCCTGATGTATTTGTTAAGCTTGGTTGTATTTCTACCCATGTTACGGCAATTCCAATGGGTGATGTGTGTCCTCACCCAATGATTGGCATGTCAGTTTTGACGCAGTTCAAAACCATACAATTAACAGAATCCGGACACGGCATTACGACTCGTTTGGAGTACAAGGACGAATTTAAAGCAATAAATGAACAGATGCTGTCATCTATTGGAATTGTGCATGAACCGGAGGCTCCAAAAATCGTCACCAAACCTGCAGAGACTCCAAAAATACCATCCAAAAATTTAACCAAGCGCAACAGAAAACACAACTCAAAAAATAACTCTTGTAAACTAGATAAAAGATGCACACGTAAATAGGTAGCCTATAGATGATAACAATCCCCTTGGCCAGGGTGAGACACCACGTGACACCCAGCACCAAAATTCCTCCCACGTATACACAGATGGATCACCCATCAGTATCAGTAATAACAACAGCAAATCTGTGTCTTCAGCATTATGGATCCCAAAATGTCACCTTACCATGGGATGGAAGCTACCCAAACAAACCACAGTGTTTACAGCAGAGCTCTATGGACTCCTCCGTGCACTTGAAATCATCAACACCCTCCCAGTAAGTGCTTACACCATTTTCTGTGACTCCAAAAGTGCCATACAAGCCATCATCTATAACACCAAGACAAACAAGGAAATAGTATACCCTATGATCCAACTCCTCACCACCCTCCACTCTCAAGGATATACAATATCCCTCCAATGGGTACCCAGCCACATTGACATCCTCCATAATGAAAAAGTGGATGGACTAGCCAAAGGGATGCACTCCTTCCACCAAACTACAGTCATACCCTACACCACAACCGACCGGACAAACATCTACAGAGAAGACGTCTTTCAAGATTTCAAGGAAGAGTGGAAAATAACCATAGCTGGCACACAATACAGTAACATCAAGTCAGAGTGGTCAGTGTGGAAACACTCCATCTACAAGAACAAAGCCTTAAACACCGCCGCTCTCCGCCTCAGAACAGGACACACCAGACTGGGAGGGCATATTTACAGGATGGGACTGCAAGAAAATGAAAATTGTCCGTACTGCCTCACACCTGAGACAGTGGAGCATTATCTACTCCACTGCCACAGACATTACGGTGCCCGCACCCACCTCAGAAGTGTAGTAACCCAACAAGGAGGAACATTCAACATCAAGCATATCCTAGGTGGAGGAGACCTACCACAGCACAGCAAACATGTCATCGCATCAGCCCTAGGAACCTACATCAGAACAACAAACAAAATCACAAGCATATAAAATTACCACCCAACTGAATCTGTACTGTACTACCACTGATCATCATCATCATCATCATCTCTGACCTCACCCTCACCTTGACTTGAATCACACAGTACACATAGAGCAGTACTGTACTGTACCACCACTGATCATCATCATCATTTCTGACCTCACCCTCACCTTGACTTAAATCACCCTGACCTCAAAATACAACGACAAACTTACCCCCCATATACAGTAGTATAAAATCCACCTTTACTATCTCTCCTAACCCCTATTATACTAACAATTGTTCTTTTCACCCCTCCTAAAACGCCTGTGCAGTAATCTGGAGACACCACAACCCTCCAAGCAAACTGCACATTTAAACAATAAGAAGAAGAAGAAGACCCTGGTAGGTTACAATGTATGGTTATTGGCCTAAATCTACCCATACTTTATCATAAATACTTCACGTCAAATAAGTATTTGAAGAGGCGGTATTACTTAACCAGTTGGTATTCATGAAGTTCCTAAGCAAAATAAGTATGGATCATTTCTATTTCCCAAATAATTTGGGTGCTTATGATTTTTTATCTCTTAATAAATGGAATACCTTTTTCTTGTTTACAATTATGATTTCAAGGGTTAACCCATTCAATACCGGTGATGTCTTTTCAATATTTTCTGGAAGAAGGGTCTCCAACAATAAACAGGCTTTCTGGAAGAAGGGTCTCCAACAATAAACAGGCTTTCTGGAAGAAGGGCCTCCAACAATAAACAGGCTTTCTGGAAGAAGGGCCTCCAACAATAAACAGGCTTTCTGGAAGAAGGGTCTCCAACAATAAACAGGCTTTCTGGAAGAAGGGCCTCCAACAATAAACAGTCTTTCTGGAAGAAGGGCCTCCAACAATAAACAGGCTTTCTGGAAGAAGGGCCTCCAACAATAAACAGGCTTTCTGGAAGAAGGGCCTCCAACAATAAACAGGCTTTCTGGAAGAAGGGCCTCCAACAATAAACAGGCTTTCTGGAAGAAGGGCCTCCAACAATAAACAGGCTTTCTGGAAGAAGGGCCTCCAACAATAAACAGGCTTTCTGGAAGAAGGGCCTCCAACAATAAACAGGCTTTCTGGAAGAAGGGCCTCCAACAATAAACAGGCTTTCTGGAAGAAGGGCCTCCAACAATAAACAGGCTTTCTGGAAGAAGGGCCTCCAACAATAAACAGGCTTTCTGGAAGAAGGGCCTCCAACAATAAACAGGCTTTCTGGAAGAAGGGCCTCCAACAATAAACAGGCTTTCTGGAAGAAGGGCCTCCAACAATAAACAGGCTTTCTGGAAGAAGGGTCTCCAACCTTCTTAAACTGTACGAAATCGTCTAAATGTAGCTAGAATAAAACTAAAAAGACGTCGTCGGTACAGAAGGGGTTAATATATGGAAGGCCTTTTATTGTCTACTTGTATTTCAAGGGTTAAGGCCCACCTCATTTTGTTCTCTCTTTCTCCCTCTCTCTCAGGGTTGTATCCATTCGGCCTCATTCAGCTTACTGTTTTAAGACATATATCTCCATCCAGGTGTCAATTATATGTTGTCTTATATTTAATAAAAAAAAATTGACAGCAGGATAAATGTTTACATTTTTTGATAGCCGAGCCGGATTTCTCCATACAATGCTGGCTCGCTATCGCTCGCCAGGAAGAAATCGACACCTGTATGAGGATAAACGTATTAAAACAGTAGGCTGAATGGGGCCGAATGGATACAAGCCAGAGAAAGAGAGAAAAAGAGAGAACAAAAGCAGGTCACCCCCCCCTTAATGGATGAGGATTAATTGTATGAAGTTTTGCTATAGCACACACAACAAAGCTACTCCAACAGCTTCCTCTCTCTCCAACACCCTTTCTCCTCTCTCAATACTCTTCGGAAAGTAGAAAGTAGATACGAGGTGCCGTTTAAAGGCTTATCCCTCAATACCTTCACCTGACCTGACCTATAGTGTTGTCTGTCTTTAGGAGAGAGAGAGAGAGAGGGGAAAATATCCTTAGCTGTGTTCTTCCTGTGTTATATTCTTTATACTTCATAAGGAAGATAAAACAGAAATATCCTTAGCTGTGTTCTTCCTGTGTTATATTCTTTATACTTCATAAGGAAGATAAAACAGAAATATCCTTAGCTGTGTTCTTCCTGTGTTATATTCTTTATACTTCATAAGGAAGATAAAACAGAAATATCCTTAGCTGTGTTCTTCCTGTGTTATATTCTTTATACTTCATAAGGAAGATAAAACAGAAATATCCTTAGCTGTGTTCTTCCTGTGTTATATTCTTTATACTTCATAAGGAAGATAAAACAGAAATATCCTTAGCTGTGTTCTTCCTGTGTTATATTCTGTATACTTCATAAGGAAGATAAAACAGAAATATCCTTAGCTGTGTTCTTCCTGTGTTATATTCTTTATACTTCATAAGGAAGATAAAACAAATATCCTTAGCTGTGTTCTTCCTGTGTTATATTCTTTATACTTCATAAGGAAGATAAAACAGAAATATCCTTAGCTGTGTTCTTCCTGTGTTATATTCTTTATACTTCATAAGGAAGATAAAACAGAAATATCCTTAGCTGTGTTCTTCCTGTGTTATATTCTTTATACTTCATAAGGAAGATAAAACAGAAATCTACAGCTGGAGGGAAATATGCCCACCAAAGGCCCAGAATATTGACCACGCTTATTTTGTTTAGGAAGGTTAACAAAGGGGAGAGTTAACCCTCCTGAAAACTCCCCAGGTTTTGAGAGGGAGGGGGGTTGGGGAAGTGGAGTGAGGGAGGGGGGTTGGGGAGGTGGAGTGAGGGAGGGTCAGGGAGGTGGAGTGAGAGAGGGGGGTTGGGGAGGTGAGAGAGGGGGGTTGGGGGAGAGAGGAGTCAGAGAGGGGGGTTGGGGAGGTGGATGAGGGAGGGGGGTTGGGAGGTGGAGTGAGGGAGGGGGGTTTGGGAGGTGGAGTGAGGGAGGGGGTTTGGGAGGTGGAGTGAGGGAGGGGGGTTGGGGAGGTGGAGTGAGGGAGGGGGGGTTGGGGAGGTGAAGTGCCAGTGCCAGGAAATGTCTCAAAATTGTATGACACATAGAAGGTAGTATAGTATCTTCCTATACCACATCCTTCATCCCCCCTCCCTACCTCAGCTGGACCTTATATTCTGTCCATTTATTAGCAGTCCATGGGTCAAGGATTTTGTTTGATCCAGCCATTTTGGAGCAATGTAATTATACTCGGTGATGGGCTGATCTATCAGAGTGAGAGCTGCGCGATCTCTACCATACCCATAGCTTAATCTGACTGTTCCTTTTACTTATATATTTTCTAGATCTCAAGTGATGGCGTCTCTTCCGTGGATTGACCTCCTTACTGCCAACCTAGAGGTTGGTAGACTGGGAGCCAAAGCGTCACATTCTTCCTTTGCCCCTCAACTTTCCCTTCATAATTGCTGAGGGGCACAGGGCCTTGGGCGGGGCTTTGGTTTCCCGGGCGTTCCCACACCCTCCTCAGCTCCCCACCTTGGAGTGGCTTCGGTCACCTGGGCTTTAGTGGTAAGCAGGGAGGGTTTTGTGGGGGCGCTCGGTTATGGCCTTGGCCTTGCTCAGGACCTTGGGGCTGCTTGGTCAACAGCAACAACAAAAACTTGGTTTCATTTCGTCTGACGGTATATTGCAGTTCCCATCAAGATTTCTATATTTTTTTTTTTAAGATTTTGTCGTGAAATATGTTATAATTTTAATACCGGTACCTTTTTTTTTTTTTTTTCTATGTGATTGAGGGAGGCAAAAAGCATAACTGCCTATAGCGAGTGCCTCCCCCATAGTTGAAAGAGTGACAGGGCCAAAATCAAGGGACGTTCGAGCCAAAATGCCTGGACACACGGAGTTAGTAGCAATTTAAGTCATAGGAAGAGGGAAAGACTGATTCTGGGAGAGAGTTCCAGAGCTCAGCTGTTGAGTAGAAGAAAGTTTGAGAGTAACGTTTCACTCTTGGGTTGGAGAGTTGCACAGAGTAGAGGTGGGATTGAGTTGCAATACGGGTACCACGTGCCCTACGTAAAGGAGGTGGTATGCACTGGGATAGCTCTGAGGAACACTGATTATTATAGTAGCGTTAGAATAGCGAGAGAGATGCAACATTGCGGCGGAGAGAGAGATTGCAGAGAGATGGTGAGTGGACGGGAGTTAATGATACGAAAGGCCTTCCTTTCAACTTTGTCTAAGAAAGCGGTGTGAGAGGAACCTCCCCACACATGTGAACAATATCAATACAAGGGTGCACTACGCCCCTGTACAGAGCAAGAAGCTGTGCAGGGGAAAAGAACCCCCTAAGGCGGTTGAGCACACCCAGCTTCTGGGAGGCTACCTTAGCAAGACTGGCAATATGGTCCTTCCAAATGAGAGCAGAAGAAAAAGAGACACCAAGAATATTGAGAGAAGATGAAGGGTTGATTTTTGTATTGTTGAAGAATAAGGGATAGTCCGCTGGGAGATCCTGACGGGTAGATAGATGGAGAAATTGGGTTTTGGAAGCATTAAAGTTAACAAGGTATTCTCTGCCCCAATTGGAAATAGTATTTAGATCAGAATTTAAGAGTTCTATGGCTTCATTACGTTTGTCGTTGAGGGATTGCTGGCTGGGGCGTTCTGAAAAACTAATGGAGTAGTGTAAGGTTGAGTCGTCTGCGTATGAATGGATGGGAATTAAGGTACAGTTAACCTAAGAAGTGCGCATGGGGGTAATTAGACACCTCTGCCTATGCGCATGTATTTGAGCTGTTTCCATCACTAAAATATTCATTTTACCATAAATAGCATTAATACTTATCCATATGCACCTATTATAGGTTGATTATAAAGGTATTAACCTGAAACAACAATAAAACGAGTGAAAACAGCGTTTGGATGGTCAAAATCGGAGATACAGGCCGCGAGTTATATAATGTATGGGTGAGGCAACCTGCTTTCCCGCCAATTTCCCCCAAGGCCACTGAGACAGTCGATCGATACTCTCTCTCTCTCTCTTGCACTCACTTGCTAACAGTGATGACAATGCCCTGCTTGCAACTCGCTAATGTTAGCACGAAAATATACCTCAGAATAAGGGAATAACAGGGAAAATAGGTGATAACTGGAGGGGAGGAAAGTGGGGAAGGAGGGAAGGTAGAGGAGTGATATTTTGCATGGCCCAGGGGCAAAAACAACAAAAAATAAATAAAAAAAATACAAATATTTTTTGTTTCGATGTTTAAAGTTTGATTTTTTTTTCTCTGACTCTTAAAAGTCTTCCCGCAGTCCGCCGGGGGAACTCTTAAGAGTCTTCCTGCAGTTCCCGGGTTAAGGAGATCATTTATAAAAATTAGAAAGAGAATAGGAGATAGGACAGAGCCCTGAGGGATACCGGAGTTTATAGGGTGAGGAAGTGAACAATGGCCGTCCACAACCGCGGCTATGGAACGGCCGGAAAGGAAATTAGAGACAAAGGCACAGATGGAGGGATAGAAACCGAAGGAGGGTAGTTTAGAAATTAAAGATTTATGCCAGACTCTATCGAAGGCTTTCGATATGTCTAGTGCGATAGAAAAAGTCTCACCGAAGTCCCGAAAGGAGGATGACCAAGAGTTAGTAAGATATGAAAGAAGATCACCAGTAGAGCGACCCTTAAGGAAGCCATACTAGCGATCTGAGAGCAGATTATGAGAAGAGAAATGCTTAAGAAATTTGGAAGCAAGAATAGTTTCAAAAACTTTAGAAAGACAAGAGATGAGAGCAATTGGACGATAGTTGGTCTTAATATGATGCAGAGACATAGTGGTTTTATATTTTCATTAAGTATCGAGAAATTAGCTGCTAAGGGATTCAATTTACCGTCAGATGAAATGAAACAGAATATAGTTTGTCCCCTAGGCTAACAAAGATCACCATCCTAGACTTGCTTCAAACTATAAAAATTATCTCTTCAAGCTAAATTTTTAAATTTTTTGACAAAAAAATGCCACGGCCAAAAGGGCGATTTCTTCCAAGTTACAGGCTCGCTGCCCAGAGAAAAAAATCAACACATGAATTTGTTTATTGGGGGTGGCCGACTCGAGACAGAGCCTGAACAGTGACAACACAACAGAAAACAAAACAACACACAATTTAATAATGGTAAGGTAATTAAAAAGACATTAAATTTTGTGTTAAATATAATATAAAGATGATACAAGAAGACCTACAGCCAGTCTAATATGTTTGGTTGAAAAGATATAAGTTCAGACACATACAGAACTCTTCTGTTGTCACATTTTTCCTTTGCCCCTCCTCTTTCCCTTCACAATTGTTAAGGGGCACAGGGCCTTGGGTGGGGCTTTGGTGTTCCGGGCGTTTTCGCACCCCCCTCTCAGCTCCTCGCATGGGCATTCTTAAGTGGTACAGCAGGAAAGGGTTCTGTGAGGGCGCTCGGTTATGGCCTTGCTCGAGACCTTGGGGCTGTTCGGTCAGACAGCCTAGGGGTCAACAACAACAACTAAAGTAATGACCACTGACAACGATAGGGTATGTAATCTTTAGACACATATCCAAAACTCCAAGATATATTTATTATGATGAGGATAATGGATAGGGTAGTTTTGATAGTCTTGACCAAAACTAGACATTTAGGACCACATTTCAGACCTGGAGACCCAAATTCTAATCTTTAACTCAATGACTGCGGGCATACTACTGTGTATAAAACTGTATAAAAACTAAGGACATAACTGCGGAAATCGTCATATGATAATTGCCGAATGGTAGCGCCAACGAACTTGACAATAATCTTGACCCCTTAACTTCTCATAACTCAAAATAAATGAAAGCAATAGGGCTGAAATTCCTTTCATTTGGGAAGAGTTCATCAGGTAATAGGTGTGTATATTTACTGCCAGTTTGCTCCAGGCCCTTTTAATTGATTGTGTTCTTTTATTTAATAATTTTCATTTTAGTAAGCGTTGTTTCCACATAGCGATTTTGATAATTTAATTTGACTTTATATTGTCCTTGTCCCAATTTTGGTTTGTTTAGTTTGCAAGTTTTACATTTTAAGTTAGAAAGAGGTAAGGGATCAAGATTATTGTCAAGTTCGTTGGTGCTACCTATAGTACTTCGTCTGGCAGGCAAACAAGAGCGAGTCTAAGCAGCGCGGGACCCTTCCATCCACCGCCCACCGTGTCTGGGCGAACACTAACGTAACTGTGAGACATCTCCAACTCCCCCTGCAGACTTGGGAATCGAGAAAACCACTCAGATTTATCAATTTAGCCCTTTCTTTGCAATATTGTTGCAGAACAACCAGTGGTCGTACCGACATGATTCAGGTGTCATTGGAAAGGTCTATTCCTCTACTTTAAGTGATATATCATTGAATTACGTTCAAGCTCTTGTTTATACATGAAAATGTGGAGGGAATGAAGGTCACTTTTAGTCCAAAACCCCTGTATGGTACAGTGTAGACCAAGCAAATGTCATATGACAATTGCTGCAGTGATTGTGTTAAGACCCTAATCCTGACCTTTAAGACCCAAATCCAAACCCCCGAGTCCTAAATCCAAACCTCCGAGTCCCAAAATCAAACCCCAGAGACCCAAATCCGTGCTCCGACCCCCAAACAGACGTGGTAGCTCGGTCGGTGTGATGATAGGTGTGTAGTGATGAAAGGCGTGTAGTGGTAGATCGATCGGTGTGATGTGAGGCGCGTATAGGTAGCGCCAACAAACTTGACAATAATCTTGATCCCTTAACTGCTTATAACTCGAAATGAATGAAAGCAATCGGACTGATGTTTCTATCATTTGGGTAGAGTGCAAAAGGAAATAGGTGTGGATATATACAGCCAGTTTGCTTGAGTTTGAGTTTGCCAGTTTGAGTTACAGAGAGGTCAGGGATCAAAATTATTGTCAAGTTCGTTGGCGCTACCTATAGTGATGACGGGATCGGTCGGTGTGGTGTGAGGCGGTGTAGTGATGACGGGTTGCCACTGTACAGGACTCAGTTACCGGAGCTGAGGAAGGCAAACTGTCCCTTGGTACACCGGTTGGCAAAGTGTCCCTGCTGTCCACACTGTAAACAAAAGGATTTACCAGTTATTCAACAAAAAAGAAAATAATTAATAAACAATAAATAAATTTAATATATAACTAATATAAAGTACTGTAGCTCAGTGGTCTGGTTAATCTGCTCTACATAACTAACTAACAGTACTGCCCGGGATGTAACACAGCACCCCATACCATTAAACACATCATAGAAGACTGCATTTCACACAACCACTTACGCCAACAACACAATCTACACTCAATGAGAGCTCTGTGGGAAAGCCCGATCGTGGCCATGGCCTTTCTCAGGGACTCGGGGCTGTTCGGCCAGGCAGCTTAGGGAACAACAACAACAACAACAACTGTACATATATATTATATACAGATTAACTTGCTCATGTAGTAATGTACACCCTATGTGGTGGATTGTGTTCTTTTATTTAATAATTTTCATTTTAGTAAGCGTTGTTTCCACATAGCGATTTTGATAATTTAATTTGACTTTATATTGTCCTTGTCCCAATTTTGGTTTGTTTAGTTTGCAAGTTTTACATTTTAATATATACTGCATACAGTATACCGGTACCATAGTTATTCACCATACATATATATAATATACTGTATGTACAGTCGAGGTTAATAAGTGTTGTCAGATATTTCACAAAGTTTCGGACACTGACTAATACTCTGAGGGATAAGCACTTTTCCCAGTAACTATAAAGATACCAATAACACTTCTTGAGCGAAAACCACTGGAATCTATGACAACACTTAATACCCCCGATTGTACCATATTTACTGTCATGTGGGAGTTCTTTTGGGGAACTCAGTGGTCTGGTTAAAGTAATTAAAAAATAATAATAATAATATAAATAAAACTATATACCGGGTACCCTAGTTATTGAAAATAATATACATCATACTTCTTCATATGCACTATCAAAATCCAGATTTATAAATTACTTTAAGTTACATTTTAAAAGTTCCTGGCCATTTTAGCATTGTTTGTTTACTGGTTTCATCTTTAAATACGACCAAAGGAGAGTTAAATGTTCCTGCCAGTCACAAAAACAAAAACAAAAACAAAAATAAATAAATAAAACAATCCACTGTAATTAGGTAAAGAAACGGCAGAGAAAGAGAAGAGAGATACGTCTGTATAACTAACCTTGAAACAGACGATATTATCCATCTTGTTGAATTGCTCGGTGGGGGTGCTGAGGTGGTGGTGGACGTAGTTGTCTCTTAACGGCTGTGCTCGGGGGCCGCCAGAAGTTAGTGACTGAAAGAGAGAGAGAGAGATTAAGGGGAGGTTGTTAGTTTGTTCCCTAGACCTCCATCAAACTTAGAATTACAACCCCTTGACCCCCTTTCAAGATTAATTTGTAAGTTTTTCGGTAGAAAAATTTCCCACATGTGCCTGAATAAATACACATACATACGCCACAGGCCGTAGCGCGGTTGGTAGAGCACTCGTCTGTAAACTGTAAGGTTGATGGTTGGAGTCTCGGGCCAGCCAGTGTGTGTTAGTTCAGGAGCAATTTATAGCGAGGCCTTCCTAAGGGTTAAGTGCCCCATTAATTACTCCTTCCATTCGTCTATACTTTAGGCTACCATAGCGCAGTTGGAATATATGTACATGCTCAGATTAATATGCAGGATTCGAAACTGCATAATAAATCGTAGGCTTGTCCATATTTCTTTAACTGTCTTGATAACGTAATACAGTACATAGTGCGCGGAATTTCGATGTGAGTATCATGGGTTCGAGTCCTCGGAGTTCCACATGTATTTGTTGATTTTATTAATTGAGTTTAGATGTGAAGTTGATTGGTGTAAAAAACATAATAATTGCATGGTGGTAAAAACTGCATCATACATACATACTTCAAACAAAATCCACATGAAAATATGTATGTATATGGGCTTCAAAAAGAATTCCCAAATGTTCACAACTACGTCTATCTATCTATTGCTGGACGCCTTACTCCTCTTTATGAGGGTGACCATACTCGATACGCCCCCAAGCGGACCTGTCTCCTGTGAGAAGATAACCTGTGCCACATTTTTTTAAGAACTTGCAGTACTAACCACTCGACCTAAGGTGTGTCTGACTCCAAGGCCCTCAATTTATAGTTTTAGCACTATTTTTCTACCGTGGTGTACGGCTATTCCACACTTCACACACATTTATCTATTTATCTATCTATATACTCAGACACATACCCCATATACAGTATATATATATATATATATATATATATATATATATATATATATATATATACCGTATATATATATATATATATATATATATATATATATATATATATATATATATATATATATATACTGGTATATACTGTATATGTATTTTTATTATATATTTTTATTTTTATTTTAGCTGGGGGTGGCCAACTCGAGACAAAGCCCGATCAGGGACAACACAACACAACCAAAAATACACACAAAAACAAAACACAAATTCCACCCATTGATACCCACCATAAAAGCGTTCTGTTCTCTGAGTTCCGGGTTGGCAACATAGCACTTGGAAGCCTTGTGCCCCGCCTCACCACAGAAGTGACAGGTTATGTTGTTCTGTTTGCGGTTCATCATCATCTTGTCCTCCATCGCCTGGGGCAGCTCAAACCTCGGACTGTAAGGAACAACAACATGAGATCATTTTAGAGGGGTTGGAAGAAAATGGGATCGATTCAGAGATATATATACAGTATATACAGTATATACACATACAGGTGTAGCCTATATATATATATACTGGTGGGCTGGATCTATCAGAGTGAGGGTTGGTGTCCTCTACTTCCCATAGCCGTTTCTGACTGATCTCTATCACCATTCTTATTTATAACTTTTTTCTTGAGAGTGGTGAAGGCAGTGGGGCCATAATGCTGTGCCCCATGGTTCCCTAGTGTCTTACTGTCACAGCCCAATGGCACAAGTTGGCCTTTCTCCCTCTGGCGTAGGGATGCGGCGACCCCACCACCCGCCACTTTGGTGGTGCAATCAGCTTCTGGAGCAGTGGACCACTGGTTCCTATCTTCAGAAAATTCCTGTGCTTGGTATGCTTTCAGCCAGGGCCCCACCTGGGTAAATAAAATATAAAATAGCAAAACAGTGGTGGAACTGCCATCCGGATGAGGGACTGCTCTGGGTCTGCTCCTTCAGTATTCATGGTCATAATCCACTTGGTGGAAATGGCACTGTGGAGTGAGCCAGTCGGGGCATGTCTGGGAGCCTGGAGGCAGTTTCTGCCATGGCCATCCCTTTTGGGGCACTTCCTCTCAAAGCGTGGCATCAGATCTGATGATGATGATGATTACTCACTATCACACCACACATGCTCACTCTTGCTGATGCCCTAAAGAAGATATCTGTGAAACGTCAATAAAGTGCTCCTCCTCATATGGTGTTAATACTTACTCTTGCTCTCTTTCCTCCCACACTCAATTGAACTACCCTCTACTCACTGCATAAATTTACAGAAGCCAGAAAAGTCGTTCATACAGAGTACAGTCATATTACGGACATACAGTACGCATTATCTCTACGGTATTACAAACTTTCAATTTCTCTCTCACACTCACCTTATTCTTTCTCTCTCTCCCTCGTAGGCCTACACATACACACTCACACTCTCCCTCTACTTTACTATATATAGATTTGTGAATGAGGGAGACAAAAGGCAAAACTGCCTGTGGCAAGTGCCTCCCCCAGAGTAGAAAGAGTGACAGGGCCAAAATCAAGGAACCGTTGAGCCAAAATGGAGCAAGCTTGCAAGAAATATAGCAAAACTATAGAAAAAGAATGTCATATATTCCATCCATCCATATAGCCTACTCAGGCCCCAATCCCCGCTTTTCCTATTTTTTTTTTTTTTTTGGGGGGGGGGGGACTCAAGACATAGCCAGAATAGGGATAACACAACAGAAAACAAGCCCTCCAGGCGCACCCTTCATATAAACCGTCTCACCGGGCCAGGCACCTGATGGACTATTAAAATATAGAAAAAGAATGTCATCTACTCACTGCATAAATTTACAATTGTTGCCGTCCGGACAGAATCCAGAGAAGTAGTTCATACACAGTACGCGCCGCACGTGTCTGTTACGACACTGTGGTCCGTGACGACAGAACCCTCGGTCATACCACGGACAGTCTTTCATCTTCGCGTCTGGGTTGATGTGTAGGAATGGACACTCCTTGTTGTGGCACGCATCTGTGGAGAGTAGATTTTTAGTTTGGTCATGAAAAGATGAGAAATGGCAAAGTGAGAGAGATGTGAGAATTTAACCCCTCCAGGGCCGTATATATACGTCAGTAGATAAGTAACTCCCCAGTCCCAGTGACGTATATATCCATCAGTAATGTACTTTCCTTGTAACTGCCTGTACAAGGTTGTACCAGGTACCGGTACCACCACCGTTTGAGCACTGCTACCGATATGGCAACACTTCTCACAGCATATGTAAGACCCGCTGAAGGGTGGCAAGGCCAGTTTTACCTCACTCTGGAGGTGGAAAGTTGGTCTCTCCTGCCATTTTGGCCACATTGCTGGTGACTTTTATTACTGTATCCTATGGTACAGTAAGGGTTAAGGAACACCCCGTTCTTAACATTAATTAATCGTCCATTACAAAACCCCAATATACTTGAATAAACTAATGAAAGCATATGGTTCTCCCAGGACTTGAACTCAGGACACCACACCACAGTTTATTTAAGAGCAAACCAAATTGACTAATTCCTTGAACATGACGATGGTGCATTGTTATATGTGCGATCAGTTTGCTTGGGAACCAGATTGACTTGCTCATGTAGTAATGTACCGGTACACCCTATGTGGTTGATTGTGTTCTTTTAATTCATTTTATAATTTATAATTATATTTTATTAAGCGTTGTTTCCACATAGCGATTTTGATTAGTTCTTTGCATTTATCTTGTGTCGTCCCAGTTTTGGTTTGTTTATTTTGCAAATTTTACATTATAATTATGGTACCGTACTCAAATAGTTTGGGAATATGGAGAGGATAAGTGCAGAGAGAGAACGACAAAGATCTACAAAGCAGAGCGGGAGACGAAGATCCCTAGTTCAGAACTCAGTGGGTGTTTAGGCATTGAGAGAAGGGTGTCAAACCAAAGCCAAGTCCATTATGTTAAATTTTAATTATTGAATACTGTAGGTAAGACATTCTTCCTAAGCTGAATAAAATTGACTAATAGTTGCCAGAGTATAATGGAAAGAACGTCACCGGTACTGAAGGAGTTACAAAGAACAGATAAGTAAGAATAAATACAGTATCATTCATTAACCCCTTTCTCTTTGTTATTTGATTTCAGCTACAGTTAGACAATTTTATGAAGTTTAGGAAGGATATATGGCAGCAAAAAGGATTAATCGAGATAGGCCTAGTCCGTAAACCTATAATTGGTAGACATCCTTACTAAGCTGAATAAAATGTTGTATATGTTGCCAGAATATCAGCGGTACTGAATGGGTAAATAAAAAAAAAGGGGACACTTACTAAATCTTGAATAGAAGTAACACTCAGGCATTTTAGACATGTCATATTCGTGGAGAAACTCGCACTGGTCGCCCTTCTTGCAGAGTCCTCGCAGCCAATGTTTACACACCACAGTTCGGTCTCCTCGCACGTGACGGAAGGGGCAGTTGGCGCTCTTGGTGCACGACCCTCGCATGTAGAATGTGCACACTGCCGCAATGGATTCTGTAAAGATTTAATTTTTTTTTATTTTATTTTTTTTTTTTTTTGCCTGGGCTTGACATCTATCAATAACATTTTGAAAGTGAGGGCTCGATCCGCCGATCCTTTGATCCCCAGCCGACGCTCTACTGACTATGCCACGGCTAAACATACAATACCAGTACTGTAAAGTACAATACAGTATTTTATAATACATACAAGTTTAAAGACCATTTTGTCCACAGATAATGTGTTTACAGTCTCACGTCCTAAATGGCGGCTTTTCGCCCGGGAAGGATGTAGTATCTGGGCGTACTGTCGTCATGTTTACATAGGATGTGCGCTCGCGGGGGGGGGGCAGAGCCCGGACAATATGTACAAGCCGCACCACAGCTAGCAGCGCAATCTTAATGGGTGATAGCAAAGTAACATAAAGATTAAGATTTTTTCGCATAGGTTTACACTTCTGCAAAGTAATGGCTAATAAATACGAGGATTTCGTATTTTAACTTACATCCGCCGCCGCACTTATGTTATTGTTGTGAACCTCTCGGCCCAAAGTAAGATATGTCCCATAATACTGTGTTTTTTCCACTGTTACCCAACCAGTGGCCGGCGGGGGTACTGGGCCCCCACCCATAATACTAGGATAGGTTAGGTAAGGTTGTTAGGTTAGGCTAATGTCTCCTCAAAATTGACTATTTTTATAAGTCACTCCACCCCGTGAAATCCGAGCCAACTTTTGACAAAAGTTGGCTCGGATTTTCACATTTTTGAGTTTTCTTCATCTGAAAAAAGGGTCAAATCTGAGCCAACTTTTATTTCCAATTTTGCCCTTTTTCGACTGAAAAATGGCCAAATCCGAGCCAGCTTTTGCCAAAACTTGGCTCGATTTTCTAAATTTTTGTTTTCAATTTTCTTTATTATATTTTTAGAGTTATTCCCATGATACCTCTGTTTTTACGGGTATTCTGCAGAACAAGAACTCCTCGATTACAGGATTCCTGTCTCATGAAATTATTTTGTTTCGCTCTTACCTTACTCAGTGGACCTTACTGATGTGCGGATAAGTGCTAATTTTCTTATTTTGTCAATTTGATTTTCACTCCTCCATAACATTTTCAGAGTTATTTTTGTACAACCAGTCCAGGACACTTTGTTTACATTCTAGCCTCCTTGGAGGCTCCTCCCAGATGTTCAGTAGCCAATCAGAGTGGAGATTCACCTACAATACGTCAGTACATTTTTATTGGTACTTTCCTGTTATCGACAGCCAAAGCTGAAGATTGCAGAGTAAGCACCATAGACTTTATCGACTTTTCTTTCGAAATCTTTTATAGTTTTAATACCCAATCAGCGGGGGTGTGGGGGCGGCAGCCCCCACCCATAATACTAGGATAGGTTAGGTAAGGTTGTTAGGTTAGGCTAATGTCTTTTCAAAGTTGAATAAATTGAGTAAACTCCTAGATTGTTGGGGTATCTGAATTAGGTTTAATGTTATTTTAATACCACAAATTGTGTTGATATATTTGAAGATAAATAATGAATCTATATGTTCTAAAGATCATAAGAAAATTTGTTTTAACCCTCGGCAAAACCTAATAAAAAAGTATGGTACTAAAATGTTTTTTTCGTAACAAGGTTGTTAATACGGTACTTTCAGTCATCGATAGCTCTAAAGATCATATGAAAATGTGGTAAATCCTCTGAAAAACTTAATATAAAAGTATGGTACTAAAATTTAATTTTCGTAACAAGGTTGTCAATACGGTACTCTCCCGTTATCAATGTACAATCAAGCTGAAGATTGCAGAGTAAACACCATAGACTTCATCGACTTTTCTTTCACCTTCGTATAATCGACAGCCAATTTTTCCTTCTTTTTTATTAAGTACTCAACCAGCGGGGGTGTGGGGGTGGCAGCCCCCACCCATAATACTAGGTTAGGTTAGGTAAGGTTGTTAGGTTAGGCTAATGTCTTTTCAAATCACTATCGGGAGCGAGTATGTCTCAACATCGATCGATAGGCCTAATGGGGAAAATAGGTTTTCCCGAGATTTCTAATTAATTACAAACACTATATATTAATGCAAATGACCAATTTTGTTTATAAAAAACACTCGGAAAATTCGTGGTATTAAAATAAAAAATTTCCCTGAATTACAATTAACAATGCGAATGCTAATAAATAGTGTTTTCTTCGCTGTCTAACAATATAATACATACTTACAAACCATTAAAATACAAAAATAAAATAATTAAAACCTAAAATAACAGGAGTTGTAGTTATGCAGAATTACCGTTTTTACTACCCCACCCAAAACCCTGCATCCTTAAACTCTCCCCTACATTGTTGGGGTAGCCTATCGGAATTACAATTAACAATGCAAATTCTAATAAATAGTGCTTTCCTCACTTTCTAACAATGTAATAGCCTACACACTTACAAACCATTAAAATACAAAAATAAAATAAATAAAACCTAAAATAACAGTTGAAATTATGCATTATTACTAAATACAGTTAGCCCTAGGCCTAGGCTAGGCTATTTTTCGCTTGTGGGGGGGGGGCGTGTTTTTAGAGTGTTGTTTAATGGGTAAATATGCATTTCCTACTAGGCCTATTATCACACATCAAAACACTCTTACACAACTCATAAATAGGCCTAACCTAGGCCTAGGCTAGATAACAAAAAAATCAAAACCATTTTTTAGCAATTTAATTACATAAACTATATATTGACCAAGGTTAGAGTTCAAGATATTTGACCAAATTAAAGTAAATAGAGTGTATAGGCTAGATACTAACTGTCCATGCCAGGGAAGGGTAGGAGTTGAGCTCCCACTTGTTCCTCCAGTTGATTCTCTATATCAAACGTTATCTTATCCACGTTAGCCACGATTATCTCCATCTTCACACTCTAGTCTTAGCTGGCCACGTATTTCAGAAGAATTGGTAGCCCTGTGGAGGCGTGGAAGGGAGAAAAATGCCAAAAAATGTTTCCTCCACACTCGGTTTGTTATGATTCCTCTTCTTCTTCTTCCGGTAGTACCGTAGTGGTGTTTGGGGGCCGCCGAGGGGTGGTTGTTTATGGGGAGACTCGTAGCGGTTTATTTACAGTGACCGACATACTCACAGATACTCACAGAAGATTCCTGGAAAAGGCTAATGAGCCTGTGACTCCAGCTCTGGATGGCTAAAACTGGGTTCTTCCAAAATTACAGGCTCACTATCGTTCGCCCGAAAATAAATCTACACCTAAAATTGTCCTAAATAGCACGAATTAAGGTCTTAATATTGACAAAGAAATGGGGCGGAAGGTCTTAAAATTGACAAACTAATGGGGCAAGCATCTTAAAATCTGAAAACTAATGGAGCTAAACATGAGGGAGAAGGGGATCTAGAAAAACGACCCGTCTCCCCTTAATAGACAATTACTGTAGTATATAAGTAGGCTTAATTTGTGTTTATTTAAAATGCCGAGTTTCATAAATTACTACTGCTGATTCAGTGTTCTGGGTGTGGTGTCCAGAGTTGGAATCCCTGGAGGACCATCATGGCATATGCTTTCATTAGTTTATTCAAGTAGGCCTACATTATGGGGTTTGTAATTGATGATTAATGTTAAGAATGGGGTGTTACAGTACTTATATCCGTGCACATTTTTCAATAATACAGAAAATGAACCCTTCGTTTTCTCGCAATATTCATGGTGTTTCTTTTTCTTCTGACCCTGCTTGGAAAGTTCATATTAATCAATCTTGCTAAAAACATCTTCCCATAAGTATAAGGTGTGCCCAACCGTCTCCGTGGTTTCTTTACCCCCTCATACCTATACCCTGTTCATGTTGGTAGGTCAGAAAGCCAAACTGGCTCAACCTCTCATAACTCGAAAAGGACTACAGTAAATGACCACTTGCGAGTTTCAGGCTATAAGGAAGTTCGGCCTGTAAACATCGATATTAAAACACAAATCCGGTAATTAAGTAGGTTTCTGATGGCTAAATAGTATGTTAAATTTGATTGTATGTATTTATAACATTACTAAAGCCTAATTATAGTTGGTTATTCTGCTAAATATCGATGTCTACAGCTCCAACTTCCTTATGGAATGAAAATCGCAAGTAGTCAATTGAGCCATCATTTCTACCATTTGGGAAGAGTCGGCCAGGGAATAAGTGTAGAACGTAGAGGTTGAGGGTCCGGATTTCTGGCTTACGTATAATGAATGGACTATAGGACCTGCTCTGTATAACCCTTTGAGTACCAGCGACGTGTGTTATATTTTATTCTGGCTATATTTAGACGACATTATGCAGCTTAGGACGGATCTAGGGTAGGTCTTCTTCCGGAAATTGTCTACGGTATTCTACGGTATGTGCGTTGCTCGTGAAATAATTTAGTTTATTCAATAAAGCACGTTTTCTCTTCCATATATTCATAAAATATTTATTTATAGGGCTAACTAAAATATTTTTTAAATGTTTTAAGTCCGTATATTTATATTTTGTATATGTTAAGCTTAATAAAACTCGGTTATATTATAATAAAAAAAAACAATCCTAACATTTTCCAATATAATACCACTTATAGGTGATATCTATCGAAAATGTTGAGATAGGCTACGATTCATCAGTGTATCGAGACAGATCGAAGTTCCCTTGCCGCTGTTCGTTACACTCCTGCCTTTCATTCCTCCATCGGTAATCTATTTACAGTGTTAGCATCTCGTACTTAGTAGTGCGCGATAAAGGAATTATTGTGATCTGTTAAGAGGTGCTTGTTCACAAATTCAATAAGTAATAATGACCTGTAAGGCTATTATGGAGAGATCACATAAGCTAGGGTTAAGGTGGGACGATGGCATGTTGAAAATAGATGCCCATTTCTTTGGTCACAAAATAGTTTTTGTTGTAGACACTGGGAGTAATATAACTACAATCTCCGACAAGTATGTTGAGATGTGTGGTCTACAAAGTTCTTTTGTTAAAGAACTAAATACAGCTAGAAAAGATAACATAACTGGTTATCTGGGAAACCAAGAAATGACGTTTGAAGGAGGTCTTGTACTTCATCCGTATGTTGGTGTGTTTAAACAGTTATTGGACAATGATGATAGCGTTATTGGTTGTGATGTCTTGATGACTCACCGAGCTAAGCTATGCATGAACCCTGGTAAGCCCTATCTCATCCTTAACGATCTGCTGGATAATACCCCCATTCCAAGAATAGCGGCTTATCTCCCAGTCCGTATTCAGACGGCAATTTACAAGTGCCAGTTAGACACTGGGGCATCAGATCTATACCTACCCACATGGGTTGTTAACGAACAGAAAGATTATCTAAAGGTTCGAAAGTTTTAAGAAAAAGGAATATATGCACGGTTTCTGTGTCGAAGGAATGCCGGTGGAATGCCATTATCTTGATGTATGTGTTAAGGTTGGTTGTATTTCTACCTGTGTTACGGCAATTCCAATGGGTGACGTGTGTCCTCACCCAATAATTGGCATGTCAGTTTTGAAGCAGTTCAAAACCATACAATTAACAGAATCCGGACACAGCATTACGACTCGTTTGGAGTATAAGGACGAATGTAAAGCAATAAATGAACAGATGCTGTCATCTTTTGGAATTGTGTACGAGCCGGAGGGTCCAAATATCGTCACCAAACCTGCAGAGACTCCAACAATCGCATCCAAAACTTCAACCAAGAACAACAGAAAAAACAACTCACAAAATATTTCTTATAAACTAGATAAAAGACGCACACATAAATAGGTATAGATGATAGTATACAATCCCCTTGGCCAGGGTGAGACACCACGTGACCCTGGTAGGTTACAATGTATGGTTTTTGGCCTAAATCTACCCATAAAGGGGATTGTTTAGATTTCTATTGTATGTATAATGTAATACTTTATCATTATACTTCACGTCAAATAGGTATTGGAAGAGGCGGTATCAGTTAATCATCATGAAGTTCCTAAACTAAATAAGTATGGATAATTTCTTTTTCCTAAATAATTTGGGTGCTTATGATTTTTTATCTTTTAATAAATGGAAGACCTTTTTCTTGTTTACAATTATGTGGTGTAATTTGATTTATGTTGGGTAGGCTAGCTAGTTTTAGGCAGTTTGTGAGGAAGCGTGAATATACAGGGGAGACGCACTCGTGAGAGGACTTTCGTGTGCAGGTTGTAGGGAGCTCCCGTCATAGTTTCTTGAGTGTAGTGTTCCTGTGGTGGGTGAATAGATTCAGCCGAGGTCGGTGGTTCTTGTGGGCATCACTGCAGCTGTAGGTCAGGTTGGATTGTGGTTTGTGGTCGCAGTTTCTGGAGCGTTGATGGCGCTTGGATGGGGAACCACTTAGCCTAGCCTAACACAAGGATATTCTCACTGTGAGGTAAGGGTGCTTACATTTTGTATTTTTACCACAAATTATGATTTCAAGGGTTAACCCATGCAGTACCGATGATGTCTTTTCAATATTTTCTGGCAACTATTAGATTATCTAATCCAGTTTAAGAAGGAACAGGCTTTCAACTATCTCACTTACGCCTTTTACTACCGCAGATCCTTCTTAAGCTGTACGAAATCGTCTAAATGTAGCTAGAATAAAACTAAAAAGACGTCGTCGGTACAGAAGGGGTTAATATATGGAAGGCCTTTTATTGTCTACTTGTATTTCAAGGGTTAAGGGGGCCCACCTCATTTTGTTCTCTCTTTCTCCCTCTCTCTCAGGGTTGTATCCATTCGGCCTCATTCAGCTTACTGTTTTAAGACATATATCTCCATCCAGGTGTCAATTATATTATGTCTATTCTATTTAATAAAATGTTTTTGACAGCAGGATACATTTTTACATTTTTCGATAGCCGAGCCGGATTTCTCCATACAATGCTGGCTCGCTATCGCTCGCCAGGAAGAAATCGACACCTGTATGAGGATAAACGTATTAAAACAGTAGGCTGAATGGGGCCGAATGGATACAAGCCAGAGAAAGAGAGAACAGGAGAGAACAAAAGCAGGTCACCCCCCTTAATGGATGAGGATTAATTGTATGAAGTTTTGCTATAGCACACACAACAAAGCTACTCCAACAGCTTCCTCTCTCTCCAACACCCCTTCTCCTCTCTCAATACTCTTCGGAAAGTAGAAAGTAAATACGAGGTGCCGTTGTAAAGGCTTATTCCTCAATACCTTCACCTGACCTGACCTGACCTATAGTGTTGTCTGTCTTTAGGAGAGAGAGAGAGAGAGAAATAGAGAAATAGAGAGGTGAAACTATCAATTATGTACGATTAAATACGACAGGTTGGGTAAGAGGTATCCTCACCAGGATTCGAACCTACTCATTCCAGGTATATTTGGGAGAGTCGGGCACCGTAACCACTCGGCCATGAGCATCCGCTCATGGCCGAGTGGTTACGGTGCCCGACTCTCCCAAATATACCTGGAATGAGTGGGTTCGAATCCTGGTGAGGATAGCTCTTACCCAAGGTGAAACTATCCTTAGCTGTTTTCTTTTTGTGTTATATTCTTTATACTTCATAAGGAAGATAAAACAGAAATCTACAGCTGGAGGGAAACATGCCCACCAAAGGCCCAGAATATTGACCACGCTTATATTGTTTAGGAAGGTTAACAAAGGAGAGAGAGAGAGATAATTAGTTAAACGTGAAGATATCAAGTCCTCTCTTTTTATGTTAGTGATCGTAATAAAGCAAACTGATTTCCATAGCTTGAATTAGAAGAGTCAGTCAGTCAGTCAGTCAGTCAGTCAGTCCTTACTCCCACAAGGGGTGGGGAGGATCAGCAAGAGACTCGAGAACGGAAAAAGAGGTGACATGAGAAGAACACACATATAACAGTTCGCCCACAAAAAGCAAGCACACAAACATTCAGAAGCATTTAGAGGAGTGAGTAACAAAATAGTTGACGTAATCTACTCATCAGGTTGACAATGTGAGGCCTCGTTTATGATGTTCAGTATTAGCTTGGTTCCTTCTGTACCGGTAACGTCCTTTTAAATTTACTCTGGCTATTATTAGACAATTTTATTCACTTTAAAATGGGCCTCCCACAATTAACAGGTTTCGAACTATTTAAATTAACCATTTTGACTACCACAGATCCTTCTTAACCCCCTCAGACAGGAATAGTTAACTTACTGACAGGTTGGCAGACCACCCGGTATTTCCCCCACAATAGTCAATATCACACTGAGGGACCGTTAGGAGTCGGAGAAATTTGTGATTGCCATCAATTGACAGATTTTGACCTAACTTACCTAACTTACTGAGCTCAAAATGACGCAGAAGCGTCATATAACTTATTATTGAGATATTTCATTAAATTCATATGACGCGGTAGCATCATATGTGACGGAGGGGGTTAAACTGCATGAAATCGTCTAAATATAGCTAGAATAAAATTGAAAAGATGTTACCGGTATAGAAGGGGATAGTAGGCTTACCAATATAATCCACGGGTTCACTATTGATATATAATTATTATAGATCAAGTTGCCCGCCTCCATTTCCATCTGTGCCATGTGATTTTCCTATCGTTTTTGTAACCCCTTTCTGTACCGGCGACGTCTTTTTAACTTTATTCTAGCTATATATAGACGATTGTGTGCAGTTTATGAAGGAACTGTGGTAGTAAAAGGGGTTAAGTGAGATAGTTCAAAGCCTGTTAGTTGCTGGCGGCCCTATATATACTGAATATAGTCGTCTAATACTATCACTAGGAGACTTTGCAGGTACAGAAGGGATTAACCCATTCAGTACCAGGGACGTCCTTTTCAATCCTATTCTGGCAATATTAGACGATTATATTGAGCTTAGGAAGGACCTCCAGCTATAATATGGCTTCACACTATTTCAACCAACTCTTTTAACTACCACAGATCCTTCCTCGGCAACAACATATCGTCTTTTCTCATATGTACATGCTATATGCTGAAGTCAGGGTAGCTTATAGGTTAGCTAGATTGTACACCTTGCCTACTCGCCTTTGGAGACTGTTTGTCAAAGGTTTTTGTCAGGAGCTCTTTACAAGCTGCCAGGCTTTCTGCCTCATCTTAAAATCTTTGTCAATTTGTAACTGAGTAGGAGCACTGAAAGGGTCTACTAGCTGACATAACGAAAGTTTTGATGCACCCAAAAAATCAAGTATATATTCTGGTACTCCTGCCGCCTTACCTACTGGCATGGAAAATCAATTATTATCTTCCGGCGGGAGCTGATGACTGCTCTTATTTGTAATGGTGCTGGCAAAAAGCTGGGCCTCCTGTCCCCACGCAACCCACGGCCTAGATTCCTCACTGTCAATATGAATGACTGGGATACCTGCACCGTCCCTCTGAGGAATAGTTTTAAGTTCTGGGGTGATGCCCTGTAAAAGTTTCACATCATTCACAATCAGTCGTTCAGGATGCTGACGGTGAATCAGATCAGGCTGACACTACCGCCGCAAGGTTGGATGTGTTCCATAGATCTGACAGATGCCTACTGGCCAGAGGCTCTCTACTGCGGGCTAGAGTAACGATCCAAGTAACCCGTTCATGGTCGAGCGCCAGAACTATAAATCCCAGCGGAAGGGGAAGGCTTCCAAACGGGATTTCGGCTCAGCCGGAATGACTCACCTATATTAAAAATATACTCACGCGGCGTCAGTGAGGCGGAGAAATAATGTTAACAATACATTCAACAGGTATGATAACTTAGATATAGGCCAATGATAAGGATTATCGTGAATATGTAGTCTTAAGACCTTCAAGAGAAAACCGGAGAGTAGTTTTCCAGAGGGGTACGAAGGAAAATTAGATTAGTAGTGTACTAGATCTAATTTTTCGGCGTATTCGAGGTATATAACGTGTGTGAATGTCTTGGATTGTCCTTATGAGCATTGATTCTTGGAATTTTCTTTCCAGATCGCACACTTCTACCTCTGCAACGCGCCCCAGACTGGGGGCCGATCCTGGCGGGGGGGTTAGTAATCATGCAATACGTTACCCTATGTACGACACCGACGCGCATGAACGTTCCGATCTTTAGCCATAAACTATGTATACAGTGCGTAACATGTCTTGATCGCTCTAGGGGACTTTGGCTGTCTAAGCGAAGTTGTGTGTGTACTCGACTTCGTGATATATTATTGAATCACGAAGAAGCAATGTGTCAAGTGGCCCTATTGGAAATAAAGGCGCACTTTAACCCCTTAAGAGCAGCGCCCGGCTATAGTCGGACAAGAGAACCAAGGACTATGTGGCGGGGCCCGGCTATAGTAGCATGCGATATTGAGCACATAATCGCCTCTGAGAGAGAGTCCGAGCGGTGGGAGGAGCGTAGGTTGACTCTGACCGTTCGGCACGGCTCTCGCGCCGGCACTGGGCCCACCTCCACACACATCCACACTCATTGACTCGCTACACTGGGAATTATGTAAGGAAATTACCGTATTTTAGCAATTTTTCCTTCGTGTTGCACGATCGTTGAAAGAGAATGCGTGGTCGTAGAAGGATGGTTCTGGTGTCATTGGAAAGCTCAATTATCGCCCTTTCAGGGATACATAATTGTATTACGCTCTGGATCTTGTTTATGCATGAAAAAGAGCACGGAAATAAGCTCGTTTAGGGTAAAACCACCCGCTTGGCAGGTAGTAGAAGTTATCGCCTAGGCCGCTCGTTGAGTGTTAGCAACTATACTAAAGAGATACAGTAGCCCATAAAGCATTACAATGTGACGATGAGGCTTTGTGGGATTATTTGGTTATTAAATCTCCTCTTGGTAAGCATAATTCAGCTTGTAGTGCGGACAGTGACTCTGATGACACAAGTGCAACATCAAGACCCCCCCCCCCCCCCCCCCCCGTCGGAATGCGAAACGATCTCGGCCAGATTCGTCGCAACACGACAGAACCCGGTCTAGATCCAGGTCATCCTTAAAACAATCTTCGCATTTGTCGGGCCAATCGAAACAGCCGGCAACCAAGAAACGAAGAATCACGCCAGAAAAAGTGACACCAGCGACGTCAACTTCAGGCAGTAAATGGGTTACGTCTCTTACGGAGGCGTCGAGTGCGCAGCTCCGGCATACACCGGTGACGACACCTCCTCCAAGCCTAAAGTGAAATCTGGCAGGTCGGAGATGGTGACGGAGGTGGCAGAGACGCCTCCCAGAGACAGTGATAGTGACGTGAGCCAATTGTCGCAGTCAGTTAGGCCGGGTTATTCAATCCCCTGTTCAAATGTTCAGCCGGGTTTTAAAGTTCCACGTTCTCATGTACCGGCAAAAGTGTTAGCTGAGCAATATCGAGGGTACCAGGGGTGCACCAGGGAAGGTTCTGAACGATCGAAGAGTCAGATGTCCACTGCCTCGGAGGCCACATACAATGTAAGTGTGCGGCAAACCATTGAAGAACAAGTGCCTTCATCCATACCAAATTTGAGTTGGGAAGTCTTTGAAAGTGGCTCGCTGGTGTAGTGACTAGCGTCTTGGACTTCCACTCAGAAGGCCCAGGATCGCGCCCACGCTCGGCGCATTAAAGATTTTTCACAAGCACTGAGTCATTGCCGTCCCTCATGAGCAAGGGGATGGGGTAGTAGTACAGGACCCCAATGGAAATACGCCTAATCGGCCTTATTGGGCTATCCTTAGCTGGCTTAGCATGCGCTAGCTTTAAGAACTATTATTGTTATTATTATTATAACGATTAAATCCCGCGGTCAGGCATGAGCGGTTCGATCCCGCTCAGCCCGGCAACCGGAGGAAGCTAGAGTTGGTTATAGGCCACAATGGGGGTGGGAATATGTAATAATAAAGAATCAAAATATATTGATGTTGACTGCACAGCGTCCGTGAGTGATACTATGCGGGTACCAGTGTAGTTCTCTGAAGTTGGGTGAGTCATGTGGATTACATTTCCAGGCAATTTTAAGCTGGTTATTTCAAAATCAAAGCATTATGGGGGAATGGCCACTTAAAATAATCTGCAGCCGGTCTAGCTATTGACGATAATACAGAATACCCCAAATATATTGCTGGAAATAAGTTGCGGGTTTAAAATTGCCGGGTAAAGCATTCCTGTGACAGTTTAAAATGTCTTGTTGTGGCCAGTTTTAGTCGATTCGGACCTGGAGTTTTTCGGTTCATTCGCTTACAATAAAACATGATTCGCGTTAGCTTGGTTTAATTACACTGGGATGGTGTATTGAGGGTGGTATTACATGTAGAAAGTGTAATGTTAGTATAATTGGATACACATACAGGAAATAGAAGGCCTAAATATGAAATGTTAGAACTGACGAATGCGCCGGCTTCCACATTATAGATTCCGCGCAGCTGCTCGAAGACCCTACCATCTGTGTGTGGCTGCCACTATCTCATGGTAACCACCTTATTACTCTAGTATTATGGCATATTTGAATATATATAAACTGTGTGTATATATATGAATGCATCTAAAGGTGGAATGTCAAGTAGGCTAATTAATGTCTGTAGGCTAGGCTAGCTGAAATTTTAGTATGATTTTGATCGAGTTCTGTCAGAGGCCAATGGCTAGACGTATCGATATTGATGATCATCATAGTCTGGTTTGTTATATTCAACGACACTAGTGCAGCGTTATGAGAAACAATTTATTACGGAAAATAGGAATGCTAGACTACTCGGCCCAGTAAAACCGAGACAGCTCGGCCCAGTGTTAATTGCGAGACAACTCGGCCTTTCACAACCCTTACTTGCTTCGACAACATAAAAACGATATAGATGGCTATATTGATCATTTTGGAATCACTATGTCCCTATCTATTTGTGTAGCCTAGGCCTAGGCCTATCTATCTTTTCGTTTCATCAAACAAGTGACAATTCATTAACTTTTATTTCTCGTATTGATCATTTTGGAATCACTATGTCTCTATCTAACCTAACCTAACCTAACCTAACCTAACCTAACCTAACCTAACCTAACCTAACCTAACCATAGCATAGCATGGGGCTGAGCTGTCTCAAATAATGGGCCGAGCTGTCTTGCCGTCGTGGCCGAGTTGTCCAAAAGTGGCCCGAGCTGTACGAGCCGAGTTATCCCATGGGCCGAGTCGTCCAGTCACCGGAAAATAGGAGTAGGCCTATAACTAAATAAGTTGGTCACCAATTATTTTGCAATATTTGAAAACAAATATGGATTTTATATGCTCTAAACATAGGCCTAATATGAAAATGTGTTTTAAGCCTCGGCAAAACCTAATAAAAATATATGGTACTAAAATGGAATTTTGTCGTAACATGGTTGTCAATACCTTCCTATAGACGGCACCGATTCGTACACACGCCATTTTCACCTGTCTCCCGAGGTCTGTCCACCAGCTTTTTAGTCAACACTAACTCCACCTGCCCATCTCTATCGAAACTACAGCTTACAGGTGTTCATTTCCACAGCTTTGCGCATCACGTCACGATATACTAGGTCTCAGAAACAAGATTCGTAGTTGCGGTAGTATTTACAGAGGTATCTGAACACTTCGAGCGAATTCATATTCGAGCGGAGGCGCATTTAGGTTAGGTTAGGTTAAGTTGGGTTAGATTGTGCATCCGCTCGATCAGGAATTCGCTCGAAGTGACTCGCATTCTTTACAGATACGGCCGAATACCGGTAGGCTACTAAATGGGCGGCGGCCCAACCACCATGTTGTATCCCACGTAGGCCTACTAGGTACTACGGACACATTGTAGGCGTTGGGTGTGGATTAGGCTTGTATCCAATGTACTAGGTCTATGTTACTGGATATTTATTAGCGCGTTTTTCAAAGGCACAAAGAGGCATAGATTACCAGACACGACCAGACAGAAGCAGACAGCCTCCCTAGATTGTCTGGTAGTCTTTGGTCAGCTCGGCCAAGACTAAAGATTAACGGACTCTGGGGGTGTGGCCACCAGCCGGGAGGCAGGACTCTGGTGACAGTTTCAGCCACTCACAGCCTTCGTTACGAGCCAAAATTCTAAATAAGGTTACTGTAATTTGTTTACTCTTAAAACTCGCAAAATCCGATCCAAGTTTTGCCAAAACTTGGCTCGGGTTTTCCAAAATTCGGGTTTAATGGCTTTGCAATTTCGGGAAACCTGAGCCAAATATCTAAATGAGGTTACTGTCATTTTGTTATCTACAAACTCTCAAAATCCGAGCCAGCTTTGGCCAAAACTTGGCTCGGGTTTTCGAAATATTGGGTTTTAGGCCTTTGAAATACCTTAAAACCCGAGCCAAGTTTTGCTAAAATACGTTTTAATCGCCGTTTTACGCATTTAACCCCTCATTTTCCCTGTACTTCATAGCCCTCCCCACTATCGGGCGGCGTGTCTTAAGATCGTTGTATAATGGGGAAAACGGTTTCGCCGAGGGTTGTAATTATTTCCAAACACTATACAGTATATTGATGAAAACTAACAGGGAAAAATAAAAAAAATCCATGGGAAAATTGGTGACCATCTTATTTAGTTTTTCCAAAATAGGCACCAATAGATTCGCCATATTTTTCTCCATATAGTCCGCATGGAGGATATTAGTTATCAACAAATTGAAAAATACCCACTTCACAGACAAATACACCAAAAATCTAAGTCAAAGCGGGTGTGTGGGGGCGGTAGCCCCAGCCTATACAGTAATTACCTAATTTTGATACGATCTTACCTATAGGACACGCATTTGACAGGTACCACCAAGGATTTAGTGCATATTGGTTTTCGGTTTCAACGCATCCAACACCAAGCTAGGCTACACCTTTTGGTAAAAGTTTATCACCAACCATTTACGATTTGTTCAGGTACCGGTAATTTGTTGTTTTTTATTTTTTATTTGATATAGGCCTACAGACTACAGTGTTGTTTAATACCGAAGACCGTCGCATTTTAGTATTTTCAACATTAGCCTAACTGGTAGCATTCAAGAAGACTACTGCAGGACTCTTCTTCTTACCTCTGACCTGGTATAGGCTATCCTAGTGTTTACTAGCCTATACCCCTTTGAAAGGACATTAGCCTAACCTAACAACCTTACCTAACCTATCCTAGTATTATAGGTGGGGGCTGCCGCCCCCACACCCCGCTTTGACTTAGATTTTTGGTGTATTTGTGTGTGAAGTGGGTATTTTTCAATTTGTTAATAACGAAAATCCTCCATGCGGACTATATAGAGAAAAATATGGCGAATCTATTGGTGCCTATTTTCCGTAATAAATTGTTTCTCGTAACGTCGCACTAGTGTCCTTGAATATTATCGCCTAACCTAACTTAATCGAAAACTAACCTGTCTTGCCGATGGTCTAAACCCAGCTCACGTTCCCTGTTTATTGGTGCGCGACGGTCTAAACCCAGCTCACGTTCCCTGTTTATGGGTTCGCGACGGTCTAAACCCAGCTCACGTTCCCTGTGTTATGGGTGAACAATCCAACAGTTTCTCGTAATTTACTTATAGTGATTTTGCGACGGTAATTACATGTACACTAAGAAAGTATCTTACAGTATTCTTACAGTAGATCCTCTGGAAAAAGGCAAACTAGGCCTGTGTATCCAGCTCAGTACCAGTACTGTACTTGCACTGCTGCGGTCGTTCACGGTGTTGGCGGCGGCGGTAGCAGACGCAAAATTTTTACTAGTCTGTATTTTTGCTTTATAATCAAACTTCAAATCTTGTCTTCCCCATGCTTTATCAAGATTACTTTCAAACTCCCTTATTGATTCGGAATCGACTACATACTGGGGCAGTGCGTTCCACTCATTTACCACTCTATCACAAAATGAGTTCTTTGCCTTCTCAAGCCTATTTCTTTCTTTGTAAATTTTCTTAGAGTGTCCTCTCGTTCTTGTTCCCTCCCGCATCAAGAAGATACCTTCACACACATCCTCATCATACTTTCCTGACACTATCTTAAAAGTCTCTATCATATCCCCTCTCTTTCTCCTATATGCCAATGTCGGAAGCCTCAGTGTCCTCAACCTCTGCTCATAGCCCTCGTTCATGAAAGTGATAAAACACTGATAATCATCGATGGGGCCCGTAACTGGTTGGTCATAAACTAATATCCACCTTTTTCTGGTGTACGAAACACTAAAAAAAAACAATGGGGACACTTTAACACCTAAAGAGCGGCCTAGGCGGTAAATAATATGTAGCCACTTTTACCCAAAAAAGGGCTGTTTACGTGATCATTTTCATGCCTAAATAAGACCCAGAGCGTAAAACAAGTATCTATCCCTGAAAGGGCATAAACAGAGCTTTCCAATGACACCACAACGATCCTTGTATGACCGCTAGTTTTCTTGCAACAACCGCGCAACACGAGTGCAAAAACCATGTAATTCGGTACTTTCCCCATACATTTCACTATGTAGAGAGGGTGGAGGAGGGTGGGATTCATGTCAGTTGGTCCGCCGCGGTGGTCTGGAGCAGTCATACGCTCGCTACTCTCCTGCCACCACTTGTCTCTCTCTCAGCAACATTACGTGCTGAAATTGCCACACGACCTATGTCGCGCGCCGCCACATAGTCCAAATTTATTTCACTCGACTTATGTTGCGCGCCGCCAGTTAAGGGTTAATATTAATAATATGAGACAAAATAATTATAAAGAGAACTTATGTTGCGTTAGTGGAAGTAGCGGGGGTCTGGGGGTGGCAGCCCCCAGGTTTTGTTATGTTAACCCTCTCCGACATATGACGCGATTTTGAGCCGATTAGGGATACTTTAAAGCCTTTGTTACCATCAGGGGTATTTAGTTTAGTTACTTCAACCTCTGCAGTTGTCTTTGAGTTAGCTGTGGGCAGAAAACTAATTTTGGAGAGGTAATTATAAGAGTGAGATAACTCTTATTTCTTATTGCTAATCTGGCAACCTCTGCGTCATATGAGTCTGAAGGGGTTAAGTTAATGACAATATTGTCGAGTGTCCTGTAAACAAACCGACGATGGAAGCGACAACGGACTCCCAATTTTCGGCACAAACGTGTCGTTTTATTCTCGTCGAAAACCACATTTAAAAAGTTATTACAGTATATCGTTTTCAATACTATTACCGAACCAAAAAAAGGTGTAGCTTTGTGTTGGATGTGTGAAAACTGAAAACAAATATGTATTAAATCCTTGGTGGTACCTGTCAAATGCGTGTCCTATAGGTAAAATCGTACCTTAATTTTTATCACATTTAAAATACTGATATTAGCCTAGGCCTATTGGAAAAAATAGTGCAATTTTACTATAGGGGCACGCATTTGACAGGTAGGCCTACCACCAATAATTTAATACAGAGTTGTTTTCGGTTTATACAGTATGCATCCAACACCAAGCTACACCCTTTTCTGGTGTACGAAACACTAAAAAAAACATTGAGGACACTTTAATATTAATAATATTAGACGAAATATAAAGATTACTTGGTGGAATAGTTGCGTTAGCGAGAGTAACGTCGATCGTTTGTTGACATAGCGCTCGAGGTTATAGTAGGCTACTTCGCGCATCTAACTAATTTCCCAATATTGGCGGTTCAATTAAAAATTTACGACGCGGGATACAGTCTGTGTTGACCCCCCACCCCACCCCCCCTAGACTTATTGTCATCATCATATAACCCTTTGAGTACCAGCGACGTGTATTATGTTTTATTCTAGCTAGATTTAGGCGATATTTTGCCGCTTGGGAAGGATCTGTTGCAGTTAAAAGGGTGGGTTGAGATAGATTGAAGCCTAATTATTGCTAGAGGTCCTTCCTATGCTGCATAAAATCATCTAATAGTTGGCAGAATATGATAAAAAGGACACCCCTGGTTCTGAATGGGATATACTGTAGGCCTATTACCAGCAGGGGGCAAAAACACAATCGCAAATGTAACTTACGTCGAGCGTCGTGTCAACAAACCGACGATCGGAAGAGGCATTAAACTTCTGATTTGCAGCCCAAATGCGTTAATTTATTCTCGTCGAAAACCACATAAAAAAACGTTACTAAATTGTTTCTATTTCTAGTATCAGACCAGAAAAGGGTGTACTGTAGGTTGTTGATGGAGGCGTGGTAACCTGTATTAAATATCTAATAAGTACGTGGTGGTACTTGTCAAATGCGTGCCCCTTTAGTAAAATTCTACCGAAAAGATGCAAAGTCCCATCACACTCAGAGCTTCCTCGGATATCCTCGCTGTTTACAAAGGTCTTCATTATGGAGTATAATCTATATAATTATGTAGTGTCCGGGCGTACTGTCGTCATGTTTACACAAGTCGATTGCCGCGGTTAAGTTCGCGTCTTTTTTTTCGGTTATTTGCCCCCTGCTGGCAATATATATGATGATGACAATATGCCATGGAGGGGTGAGGGGTACATATTATTGGTTGCGATTTTACTATAGGAGCGCACATTTGACAGGTACCGTATCACCAAGGATTTAATACAGATTTGTTTTCGGTTGCCACGCATCCAACACAAAGCTACACCCTTCTCTGGTGTACAACTTATTGACGACTTATTGTCGTCATCATATATATTGCCAGCAGGGGAAAAAAAAAACAACAGCAAAGATCGGAGACAGAGGGTACTGGTGAATGGAATAGGCTCGGGGTGGAGGGAAATTACAAGTGGGATACCTCGGGGATCTGTGTTGGGACCACTACTGTTAGTTATATTTATCAACGACTTACCTGAAGTTATAACTAATGGAAGTGAGATATACCTGTATGCGGATGACACTAAGCTGTATAGAAGAGTGAGGAGTAAGGAAGATGTGGGTTTGCTTCAAGGAGATGTGGAGGGCATGAAGGGATGGTCTGAACATTGGTTAATGCCTTTTCATCCAAAAAAATGCAAGTACATGCGGATTGGGACAAGCAAGATAGACAAGGTAGGATACAGTATGTATGAAGCGATGGAGGAAGTTAATGCAGAAAAGGATATAGGAGTAGTGATAGACAATAAGTTAAATTTCTCAGAACATTTAGCGGAAAAGGTAAACAAAGCCAATAGAATTGTAGGGCTGATAAGGAGGACATTTGTGTCACTTGACGAAGAAATATTCAGGAATCTCTATACAGCGCTGGTTAGGCCGCACCTGGAATATGCGAACCAGGTGTGGGCTCCATATATGGTAAAGGATAGAGAAGCAGTGGAGAAAGTGCAGAGGAGAGCTAGCAAGCTAGTACCAACGTTGAAGAACGCGGGCTATGAGCAGAGGTTGAGGACACTGGCATATAGGAGAAAGAGAGGGGATATGATAGAGACTTTTAAGATAGTGTCAGGAATGTATGATGAGCATGTTTGTGAAGGTATCTTCTTGATGCGGGAGGGAACAAGAACGAGAGGACACTCTAAGAAAATTTACAAAGAAAGAAATAGGCTTGAAAAGGCAAAGAACTCATTTTGTGATAGAGTGGTAAATGAGTGGAACGCACTGCCCCAGTATGTAGTCGATGCCGAATCAATAAGGAAGTTTGAAAGTAATCTTGATAAAGCATGGGGAAGACAAGATTTGAAGTTTGATTATAAAGCAAAAATACAGAATAGTAAAAATGTTGCGTCTGCTACCGCCGCCGCCAACACCGTGAACGACCGCAGCAGTGCAAGTACTGTACTGGCACTGAGCTGGATACACAGGCCTAGTTTGCCTTTTTATAGAGGATCTACTGTAAGAAACTGTAATTAACTAACGTCGAGCGTCATGTCAACTAACCGATGATCGGAAGAGGCGGTAAACTCCCTATTTTCGGCCCAAACGCGCTTCCTTATTCTCGTCCAAAACCACCCCAAAAAAAAAAAAAAAAAAAAACGGGCATGCTCGTTTACATGACCGTAGGTGCTGGGCGGGTATATACAGTATACCGAAAACGAGCTTCATTCCATGCTCTTTTTTATGCATAAGCAAGAGCCAGAGCGTAATACTGTACAATTACTGTATATATCTGTGAAAGGGCGATAATAGAGCTTTCCAATGACATCTGAATCATCCTTATATGACCACCGGGTTCTCTTGCAATGATCGAGTAACCGGAGGTGAAAATACCCTAAAATGAGGTATTTTTCCTGTTTTTTTTTCCTTGATGCGCGAGGTAGGGACGTGGTAGTGGTGGCGAGTGGTCCGAGGCCAGCTATTGTCCCCCCAATGCGCGGTCTCTCTCTCATAGCTCATAATGTCCTCAAAATGGCACCTGTCATATGAAGGGCTGAAGGGCACCGCAGGGGTGGCCAATATTCTCTCTCCCGTCGGTTGAGGGTTAAAACTGTTATTAAATCGTTTCTATTACTACTGTAGTATCAGACCAGAAAAGGGTGTAGGTTGTTGATGGATGTGTGTAAACCTAAATTAAATCTCTAATAAGTATGTGGTGGTACCTGTCAGATGCGTGCCCCTTCAGTAAAATTCTACCTATTATTGTATCCAACGGCAGTCAAAATAGACGGGAACATGATCGCGATCAGCCGCCGCCGCCGCTCCGTGTAGTGTAAACAAAGCGGGCGATACGCCCGAACACTACATCCTTGCCATAATCTTCAACAATACTGCAGCGCTATTAGAAACAATTTATTTGGGAAAATAGAGACCAATGAACTCGACATATTTTTCTCCTTATAGTCGCATGGAGGAAATTAATTATCGACAACTTGAAAAACCCGATTTCACTGAAAAATAACCAAAAATAGTAAAAATCCCGATTGTAAACAAAGCATTCCGTCGACTTGACCTCCTTCTCCTTTTTGTTTTGTAAGATACGGCGCGCAATTCACCCAATAAATGACGCGAGCGTGACTCGCTCGCCATAGTCGTTACTTAACAAAATATTGACTTGGCAACCTGGTTTTGCCCCCTTACAGATCAACATATATGAGGATGACAATAAGTTAAGGGGGGGGTCCTCAACCCATATTGTATCCAATTTACCCCACGATTTCCCTCACCCAATAAATGCCGCCATTTAATGCTGTATCTTCAGATTGATGTATAATGAGTAAGTTAATGCAAATCCTCCACTCAAACCATGAAAAACAACAATAAATCACTACACTATATTCCTCGATCTATCTACCCGTCGTGAACTCCCAGAGGACTATCTGTTATATTTCAACAATATAAAAATCGACCCTTCATCTTCTCTCAGTATTCTCGGTGTCTCTTTTTCTTCTGCTCTCTCTTGGAAGGACTTATTACCAGTCTTGCTAAGGCGGCCTTCCAAAAGCTGGGTGTGCTCAACCGCCTCAAGGGGTTCTTTACCCCTGCACAGCTTCTTGCTCTGTACAGGGGCACAGTGTGTCTTTGTATTGAGTATTGTTCACATGTGTGGGGAGGATCCTCTCACACAGCACTTCTAGACAAAGTAGAAAGGAAAGCCTTTCGTATCATTAACTTCCGTCCACTCAATGACTCTGCAATCTCTCTCTTCACCGCAATGTTGCATCTCTCTTGCTATTCTATCGCTACTGCAATAAACAGTGTTCCTCAGAGCTCTCTCAGTGTATGCCACCTCCTCTATGTAGGGTACATAGCACCCGCCTTGCAACACAATCCTACCCCTACTCTTTGCAACTCTCCAACTCAAGATTGAAACAATATATACAGTAAACCCCCGCTCTTTCGGACTTCAATCTTTCGGAATTCCCAGACTTTCGGACTAGCATTTCAATTCGGACTCATTGTTCAGACTTTCGGATTTGTCTGAAAGGCTGAGAAAATACCTCCGTCCTTTTCGGACTACATTTAACTTCGGACTCATGGTTCAGCCTTTCGGATTTGTCTGACAGGCTGAGAAAAATTCAATCGCATTCGGACCAAAGAGCCGCGTTTCGGACTTGACTGGTTAGGTGAATGTGTATTCGGACTTATAAACTTCGGACATTATTTCAGCGTTTCGGATTTGTCTGAAAGGCTGAGAAAAATTCATTCGCATTCGGACCGAAGAGCCGAGCTTCGGACTTATAAACTTCAGACATTATTTCAGCCATTCGGACAAGTCCAAATGGCTGAAGTGTGAGTTCGGACTTTTGACACTTTTGGACAGTGGTCTCCCCCAATTAGTCCGAAAGAGCGGGGGTCTACTGTACTCCCAATCTTTCTTCTATTCAACAGCTGAGCTCTGGAACTCTCTTCCTGAATCCATCTTTCCCTCATCCTATGACTTAAATTGCTTCAAACTCCGTAAGTCCAGACATTTTGGCTTGAACATTCTTTGATTTTGGCCCTGTCACTCTTTCAACTCTGGGGGAGGCACTCATCACAGGCAGTTTTGCCTTTTGTCTCCCTCATCCACATAGGGAAATTTTTTTTTTTTTTGCCATACTGTACTGTCCAGTTTATCCTGTCGTTGTTTAGTTCTTTAATCCTGACAAGTGTTTTTGCTTTTTAATTATCCTGACCAATATTTCCCTGTCCTCTACAGAAACACATCGGGATGTCTGGCCAGTACAAAAGAGCATCCGTCTCGAGCATTGGGGTCAAACGTAGATCTGGGAGCACCAAGTTTGAGCTGACTGAACAGCAACAAGGCGATATAAAGGCTGCCTTCGACATATTTGACCCCAATGCTTCAGGAACGATTGACCCTCGAGAGCTTAAAGTGGCCATGAGAGCCCTGGGGTTCGAACCCAAGAAGGAAGAGATAAAAAAGATGGTGGCGGAAATTGAAAAAGATACCAATGGAAAGATCAAGTTCGAAGATTTCCTCCACCTCATGACGATCAAGATGGCAGAGAAGGACGTGAAGGAGGAGATACTCAAAGCTTTTAAGCTCTTTGACGAAGACAGCACCGGCAAGATCTCGTTCGCAAATCTAAAACAAGTAGCAGAGACACTTGGAGAGAATTTGACCGATGAGGAACTGCAAGAGATGATCGAGGAGGCCGATCGGGACGGAGATAGTCAAATCAATCAAGACGAATTCTTCCGCATCATGAAGAAAACCAGCCTATATTGAGCTTATCCATTCATGTGTTTTGTTTTGATTTGAAGAGGTACCGGTAGTATGCTTTTCGTACTTGGAACATTATTTTAATATACAGTACCGGTATTGTTCACTTTACTATAGAGTTCTTATTGGCTAACTACTGACTTTCATGCTCTTTTAGGAAAACTCTCCAGTTAGATGTGAAAGAAAACATAAAGATATATTTTTTAACCAAAACTCTGTGAATGTTCTTTGATTTTGCTACTCTCTATCTTGCGCTGTAGATAAGAGCTTTTAGAGACCTTTGATGTATCCCTACCTTAAGACTGAAAATATATAAAGGTACTGTATTGAACAAATATATGAAAATACTGAAAATATAATAGAAGCGACTACCAAATACGATGTGTGGAATTATTGTGGGGTTTGTGCGGTCCTACTAGTGCTTGTGACTTGTAAACTATTATTTATGCTGTAACTTGTGCTTGTTTATGTTCGCTACTGTGCCTCTCCACCGCTTTCCTGCATCCCGAACAAGACAAATGACTGCTGTAGCTTTTGATAACAGTGTTTTGAACTAGACCGTATTTGTGTTCAAGTGCTGTCTGAAAGTACCGTACTTCAAAGAGAAAACCTATATGAAAAAAATATATATATATATATATTTATTCAAGTTGTTTTCAAATATACGGTAGGCCTATATATTTTACAAGGATGATATTTTGAAAAAGACAATTGTATGTTTTCAAGTGTCATAAAAGTTCAAAAATATCTCAATAAGAAGACCTGTTGTGAAAGATGTGTAATTACTGTATAATGTAAAGCTTGCAAAATAAACAAACGAGCTGGGACGACGCAAGATAAACGCAAAGGAACTAATCAAAGTATTTGTTTTCAAGAGTTATTTGAAAATATCTCGCAAAGAAGACCTGATTAAAAAAAATTATTGGCTACTGTACCGGTACTTGTTTTTAAGAGTGTGTTGTAAACATACTTGACGAAGACACCAACATGAGAGAGAGAGACCTTCACTGAGGTTGAGTGTGTTCTAAACGTACTTGACGAAGACACCAACACGAGAGAGAGAGACCTTCACTGAGGTTGAGTGTGTTCTAAACGTACTTGACGAAGACACCAACACGAGAGAGAGACCTTCACTGAGGTTGAGTGTGTTCTAAACGTACTTGACGAAGACACCAACACGAGAGAGAGACCTTCACTGAGGTTGAGTGTGTTCCAAACGTACTTGACGAAGACACTAACACGAGAGAGAGACCTTCACTGAGGTTGAGTGTGTTCTAAACGTACTTGACGAAGACACCAACACGAGAGAGAGACCTTCACTGAGGTTGAGTGTGTTCCAAACGTACTTGACGAAGACACCAACACGAGAGAGAGACCTTCACTGAGGTTCCAATACTGTAATCATCATCGCACACATACCAACCAGTTACGGTACCAGTGCATTCAAGAACAAGTGAGTATGGATATGTATGCTTTGTGTTTGTGCATGTGCAGGGTGACAAACGAAAGCCAAATCCATTCTTTATATTTGAATGGCTAAAATTATGGTTTATTGTTCAAATTCTGTCTTTGGAAGTGATGAAATGGCCAAAACAATGCTATTTGCCTCAGGGGAGACTGCTGTCAACTTAGTCACTGAGTTGATAAACACCATGGGCTGGTCTATCAGAGTGAGAACTGAGCGATCTCTGCCATACCCATAGCTAACTCTGACTGTTCCTTTTACTTCTATATTTTCTAGATCTCAAGTGACGGCGTCTCTTCCGTGGATTGACCTCCCAATCTACCAAGATTGGAAGCCAAAGCGTCACATTTTTCCTATGCCCCTCAACTCTCTCTTCATAATTGCTGAGGGGCACAGGGCCCTGGGTGGGGCTTTGGTTTCCCGGGCGTTTCCGCACCCTCCTCGGCTCCCCGCCATGGAGTGGATTGTGGTTAGCAGGGAGGGTTCTGGGGGGGCGCTCGGTTATGGCCTTGGCCTTGCTCGGGGCCTTGGGGCTGTTCGGCCAGGCAGCTTGGGGAACAACAACACCATTATTAAAGATGAGAAAATCCCAGAGGATTGGCACAAAAGTGTAATAATAAATATATACAAAGGAAAAGGGGATGCGCTAGATAGAGGTAATTATAGGGGCCTGAAAATGCTTGACCAAATCATGAAGGTCTGTGAGAGAGTCTTTGAGGGTTTGATCAGGCAAAGCATCTCCATTGATGATATGCAGTTTGGTTTTATGCCAGTACGTGGTACAACCGATGCTATCTTCATAGTCAGGCAGATACAGGAAAGAGATGCTTACTAAAAGGCAGGGATCTTTACTTTGTGTTTGTAGACCTGGAGAAGGCCTTTGACAGGGTGCCTAGAGATGTTGTGCAGTGGGCTATGAGGAAACTTGGTGTGGAAGAGTGGCTGGTGCGTGTGATAATGAAGATGTATGAGCCTATGAGGATTCGCGAAGTGCGGTGAGGGTGAAGGGTGTACTGAGTGATGAGTTCGCAGTCCGTGTTGGAGTTCATCAGGGTTCAGTGTTAAGCCCCCTCCTCTTTATTATGGTCCTGGAGGCACTGTCTAGAGTTGTTAGAGGCGGACTCCCGTTGGAACTGTTTTATGCAGACGATTTAGTCCTAATAGCTGACAATATGCAAGATATTGAGGCCAAATTAAGAAGTTAGAGAGAGGGCATGGCGAGCAAGGGTTTGAAGAGTCAATATTAACAAAACCAAGGTTATGCATTGTAGATTGAGACGAGGCAATGTGGAAAACCCATGTGCAGTGTGTGGAAAGGGTGTGGGCGCTAACTGTCTCGAGTCGGCCACCCCAAATTAAAAAAATGGGGGGTTACCGTACTGTATGTATTAAGTTACGGTACCATATAAATCAGAAAGATATGGTGTGTAATAACAAGTAAAAATAACAAAGTATATATAATTGTTTTACAGTCTTAAAGTTTTTTTTTCAGGACCTCCTTCTCCCTCATATTTAGCCCCATTAGTTTGGCGATTGTAAGACCTTTTGCCAAATATATAAAAATAAATAATGAATAGATAGATGAATGAATAATAACCTCCACTTGAGCTGTATGTTTAATATATACTATAGTCCGTTCATTCTAGGTTGGGCAGAAATTGTGTCTTCTAACCTCTGTAACTCAAAAAGGGCTAGAGCAAATGAGCTGTCAATATCCACACCTATTCTCTAGCAAAGTCTTCCTATGTGGTAGAAATATTAACTCGATTACTCTAGTCCTTATTGAGTTACGAGAGGTTATATGTTACGATTTCTGCCCAACCTAGAATGAACAGACTAGTAAATAGATAAATAAGTAAAAACCTTCCCTTAACCCCTTCTGTACCGGTGACATCTTTTGTATGTTATTTTGGCTGCTATTAGACAATTTTATTCAGCTTAAAAAAGGCTTCTAGCATTTAACAGGCTTCAAACTATCTCAATTAACCTTTTTTACTACCACAGATCCTCCTTAACTCAATGACTGCGGGCTGTTATATAAAAAATACGGTCATCACTGCGGCACAAGTTTGTCATATGACAATTGCCGAATTTCTGCCTTGAACAAGGACTGTGAGGCAGGCGACCGAGTATAAGCAGCTCGGAATGGTCCCATCCATAGCCCCCCGTGTCTGGGCGATCTCTAGTGGCAGTGGGAGACACCTCCCACTCCCTTACAGACTTGGGAATAGCGGAAACCGCTCAAACTCGCTATTTTTTACCGATTTAGCGTCACCTGTGCAATATCGTTGCACGGCAACCAGTGGTCGTACAGACATGATTCAGGTGTCATTGGAAAGGTCTATTCCTCTGCTTTCAAGGATGTATCATTGAAATATGTTCTAGCTCTTGTTTATACAGTACAGTACATGAAAATGTGCAGGGAATGAAGGTTACTTTTAGTCCAAGACCCCCGTATGGTACAATGGTGACCAAGCAATTGTCATATGACAAGTGCCGCAGTCATTGTGTTAAAGTGCACAAAATTGTCTAAATGTACTGTAGCTAGAATAAAATTAAAAAGACGTCGCCGGTACAGAAGGGGTTAAGCTCAGGCAGGGTGTCAAACGAGCCAAATCCATTCTTTTTAGTCTTCATTACTGTATATGTATAGCTAAAATTAAGGTTTATAGTTCAAATTATGTCATTGGAAGGGATAAAATGGTCAAAACAATACTAATTAACTTTCAGTTTCATGTACTATATATTGTCTCATTTTTATTGGAAGGGATAAAATGGCCAAAACAATACTAATTCATGTTCAGTTTCATGTATTTCGTCTCATTTTTGTTGGAAGGGATAAAATGGCCAAAACAATACTAATTCATGTTCAGTTTCATGTATTTCATCTCATTTTTATTGGAAGGGATAAAATGGCCAAAACAATACTAATTCATGTTCAGTTTCATGTATTTCGTCTCATTTTTGTTGGAAGGGATAAAATGGCCAAAACAATACTAATTCATGTTCAGTTTCATGTATTTCGTCTCATTTTTGTTGGAAGGGATAAAATGGCCAAAACAATACTAATTCATGTTCAGTTTCATGTATTTCGTCTCATTTTTGTTGGAAGGGATAAAATGGCCAAAACAATACCGTAGTAATTCACTTTCAGTTTCATGTACTGTATATCGTCACATTTTTATTGGAAGTGATAAAATGGCCATAACAATACTAATTCACTTTCAGTTTCATGTATTTCGTCTCATAGTTATTCAAACAAAATTTCTCCAGTTTGACAGACTGAGTCAGAAGGGATTAACCCTCTGTTCCCGGAAGGGCTCTTGAACGCCCATAAAAAAGCATACACGAGCTACCCGGAAGGGCTCTTAAACACCCATGACGTCAAAGCCTGTGAGCTTGGTGTGCGAGGCGTCGGTCCGACGCATGTAAACAACAGCCGGCAGGACCGACGCTCCGCCTCTCCGGCCACAAGAAGGAGAGCGTCGCTTGTTCGTGTGTGCCTGTATGTTGTTGTTAAGTATCGAAAAGTGGTGTAAAGTGGCTGTTTTGGCCATAAAGTTATCTCCAATGAAATCATCATCACAGCTCAACCAGTTGACTTAGAGAGCTCTACTTAATGCCATTCTACAGGTAAATAACACAGCTACGCTTGGGGATGCGCGGGAATGCGGGAAGCAGTCTGATTAACGAATATACGGTAGCCTAGCCTAGACGTTTTTCGGCCAAAACACCCGGTTTTCGAGGAATATATATATAATACATAGCCGGGGCTGGAGGGTTAAGCTGTATGTGTGTCACCCCCTAATTTGTTTACTCTTTTATTTCCAGGAAAACTTGTAGTGCAACCACCACCACCACCACCGACAACAACAACATCAACATCAACGACAACAACAACAACAACAACAACAACCAACCTCTTATCTACCTAGGCTATATCTCCATTGACAATACAAACCACACCATTATATCGTCGGTAATACTCTCTGATTTTTTTATGTACGGGAAGTTAATTATAGCCACCAACACATTATAGCTTTGGTACCCGGTAATACTGTGCCTGTTATAATGTAAAACTTGCAAGATAAACAAACCAAAACTTATACGAACACAGTAAAAAGACAAAACAACTAATCAAAATCGCTATGTGATTGTGTATGTGATTCTTTATGTTTGCGTACAATGGCCAGTAATATAACTGAGCTAAGTAAGTGTGATCTGTCTGGCTCAAGTCTACTGTCCAACACCCAGTCACCCTCACAGTTGCTGTTGGAGAAGGTGCGGAACATACGGGCGCTTTGTGAACGACAGCGAGCGGAGATTCCCAAGCTCAGCTGTTTATCCTGTCACTCTGAGGCCCCTGGTACACAAGAACAGATGCCAGGCATATCATACATTACCCAGGAACGAACGCAAGACGAAGAACAAATGCCAGGCGTATCGTACAGTAGTCAGGAACAGACGCAAGACTTATCCTACGGTTACTCGAATACATCCATTCACGCTCAGGATCGTCAGTCTGATGTGAATGAACCACAAGATATTCATAACCATCAGTCTGTAAACGAACGTCAAGTCATCCAGAATAATCAGTCGAACCTGAATAAACCCAAGAGTGTTCAATATTCTCAGCCTAACTTGAACGAACCCCAATATATTGATAATCAGCTATCGTATCAAGGTAAACCCCAGCATATTCGGAGTAGTCAGTATAACTCCAATGAACACCACAATAATCAGAATCGTCAATCCAATCTGAATGAACCCAAAGGCACTCAGTATCAGTCAAACCAAACTCCCTCCAATTGCCAGTCTCTTGTTCAGAACCCAACTAAGAGCTCTCAGTTGAACCAGAGCACACCTGGAGATCTTTCAAAAAGTCTGTCTTATTCTTCAGACTACTCTCAAATGTCACAGACTTATGGAGAATCAAAAGAGGACAGTAAATTTGGTGTGAAAACTCAACAAATAGATCAGAAATGTGTACCAGACGGCAAGGAATACAGCGATAACGATGATGTAGTTTTGATTCGTTCCCAGCCACTCACAGGTAAAGCATATCCGCATTTACAGCAGAAAGATAGCAGGATAAATAGTTCCCACTGTAAAACTCAATTAAGAGAGAAAAAGCTCCAGCATTCTGACGGTAAGATGCAGCACCACTTTTATGAATCGCCCGAATCCTCCAATCAAACAACCCCCTACAGTTCAGACACAGGATTAGCAACTTGGCCCTCTCACAGAAGTACGTCGGAGGATAACTTTGCCTCGCCGGTGCTTCAAAGTTGCTCTATGACACAAATACCGCCGGATAATGTAAAATTGTCCAGAGAAGAACCTAGTAAACCCAGTTCTACATATTCTGTACCACAAAAAATACAGAATGTAGAATTGCGCACACAGAATTCTAGTCACTCCATTCCATTCGCTGCCAATTCTCCCAGGACACCAGCAGTACAGGAAGATGTGGATGTATTACGCCATGAATTTAGTGAATCTGAAATGTCGACTGGTAAACGCACAGAATCAGAAATGTTGACTGGGGACTGCACAGACTATGATGTTACCGAGGAAGTGGTGAGTAACGAGAGCGACAGTGAAAGGTCTGACTACACCAGCGCACATGAAAGCAGCAGTTGGGAACCCGCGTCACTCACAGCCACTTCGGACGCTTACACCAGCAACTATCAAGATCTTGAGACGGATGCAGAGTTGACGTACCGCTCGGAGGGTGAGAAAGTTAGAAGAAATAACCAGGATAATCCATACCACTCAGATTATTATGCACAAGGTCGAAGTGATAATATTGATATGAGAGACGTTAAAAGAAGTGAACTTGAAGAACTATATCAATTAAATAAATATGCACAAAGCCAAGGAAGTCCTGTTGAGATGAATACTATCAGTAAGAGAGACTATGAGCTGTACCGATCACACAGATATACTCAAGACCAAGATGACAAACTAGAGATAAGGGAAGTTGCAAGAAACGAACTAGATGAGCGGCCAATCCATCCCAATTTTGACAGATCGGATACGGAAATTGCCTACCACTTGGAGAAATATGCTCAAGATGGCCATGTTGAGATACGAGATGTAGACGGGGAAGAATATGACCACCGACCAATCCATCCCAGTTCTAGTCCAGCAGATATCCAAAATGACGCTCAGCAATCAATATACTCTCAATCTCATAAACCAGGTGACCCCTATAGAAACTCTGACCAGCGAGTAGTGCATCCAAATACATATAGATCAAGCCTCCCCAAGCCAGACCTTAGCTTTATCGAGGAAGTGTCTGAAGAGTCGTTGAGCGATGCACCTAAACCAAAGCGCACGTTTTTAAAGAAGGGTCAGGGAACGTCCAGATTTAACATGAAGGCAATGAAGTTACGTAAGGCCGAAATATCCGCCACTTCAAAACACCCCTCTCCAAAAGCTGTCATTGCGAGTAATAACAAAACCTCTGCCAGTAAACCGGAACCCCCTAAGGCTGCCTCAAAGGTCATATCCAGAATGCCCATGAAGCAGCTGCAATTACAAAGCCTACCACCTCTCTCCAAGCCTAAATTACTGGAAGGGAAGAAGTCAGGTCCTCAGTGTAAGGGTCAAGCAAGCACGGTCAGGCAAACTAAGCCAAAGAAACCATCAACAGTGTCACCGAGCACAGTTCCAGGGCAACAGGTTCATACTAAAACACCTACCGACACCAGCACCAGACTGCCACAACCAACTACAGACAAATTGATGACCAAGGCCTCAACTTCAGATTTTGATTCACCGAGCCAGTCTCGCCCATTCACCGACAAATTGAAAGTAATTCCCTCAACTTCAAATACTGAGGGTCCAAGACGACTACCACAACCATCTACGGACAAACTGGTCCCTTCAACTCCAGAATTTGATAAAATGCGACGGAAAGAGCAGGCCGAACTGGTTGCGTTCGAAAAGTTAGAGGAAATGGCTGATGATTCAAGTTTCTCCTCCACCTCCTCGACGGTTGTACGACTTTTGAAGGGTGGCCACCAGCAGAACTCCACCTCATCAACTCCACTCAGCATCAGCTCTCCAGTTCCACGATTCTCACCACAGTCCACACCTATACACACCACCACATCTATACACACCACCACATCTACCCAGTACGTGGCCAATCCTGGAAGTAGTGATGGAGTAAATATAATGGCGCAGGGAACTGAGGCAAACGGTAATCGAGGTGGAAGTACTGGCGTAGTGAAGCAAATACCCCGTGGAATTGAAATTAACAGTAAGGACGGCGTAATCAATCAAAAGCCGCAGGGAAGGGAGAGGATAAACCTTATGCCTGGTGACCCACAGCCAATCTTTAATATGAATTACATCCTGGAGCAGCTAAGGGATATTGTTAGGCTGGAGGGACATGACACTTTGGACCTTTCTAATGATAATGTACTCACTTTTCTTGAGAGCTTCAGTGACGCTTCAGTGACTCCCAATGCTGCTGAGCAGTTTGCAGCATCTGTGCGCGAGATCCAGCGCTCTGCCTACCCCACCAGCACCCCTACAGATTCTTCTATGCAACAACAACAACCACCACAACCTCAAGCGTCCGGTCCTCATCATTCTCAACCTCAGATTTTTGCATCTCATCATTCCCAGGGTCAATCGTTTACCTCTCATCAATCCTATACTCAGACTATTGCCTCTCATCAATTCCAACCTCAATCATTTGTCTCTCGTCAATTCCATCCCCAGTCTTCTACGCATCCATCCCAGACCGTAGCTTTGACGGACCAGCCACAAGCTCCACGTGTGCACTTTGGTAACGAGGAGGTGGAGGTTCAGGAGTTTGAGGTTTCTGATGGTGACGATACTCTGACTGATGCCACGTCTCTGGCCGAGGATGACAGTGATTTAATAGTGACAGGCTCAGACTTGGAAACCCTGACAAATTACCTCCACCTTGCGTCAGCACCGGAAATACAACGTCAAGCGGGCCTTTCCCAAACTGCTAGATACGAGGAAGACAGCGAGGGGGAATCTACACCCACGCCGGAATCGCCTAGTCCAAATCAGACCCCTTTTAAAAGGAAGAAGAGGAAGAACTTACAGCCCGTAGCACTGCAGTTCTCACCACCAACACCATACCCTAAGGATTCAGCATCGCACTACATTTGGTCAGTATTTGGCAAAGAGAGAGACTCCAAAAAACTCTCCAAACCAAAGAAACCCTCTGTTAAACCCAAGCACCAGGTCACAAGTGAGAGCATACCAAACGAACAACCACAAAAACCCAGACAGGAGGACAGGAAAGTTAATACACACTCCCAGGCTCAAGATGATGATATAGAAGCCCACAAAGCTTTACTCCTAGCCCACATTGCCAAGCTAGAGAAGGAGACCATGATATTCCAACAGGAGAACACTAGACTTTCCAAACTTCAGCAAGAGGTCCAAGCGGATAAAGAGAAACTAGCTGAAGAGAGGACCAAACTGCAAGAGGAGATAACGAGAGAGAAGAAGAACCTGCAAGAGTACATTGACCGTGAGAGGAATGCGTTGTGGAAGGAGAAGAAACAAGAAATGGCTCAAACTGTCCCGACCATATCGAACGTGAAGGAAAACTCGCTGGAGATTTTGTACCTGAAAGAGCAGCTACAGGACCAGCGGGAGGAGGCCAAGAAGAAGGAGTCCGTTCACCAGTTTTCCCTCAAGCGCTTGAATGAAAGGTTGAAAATCCTGGAGGGTGAGAACAATCAACTCAAAAGCAAAAACACAACTCTTGAGAAGGAGAACTTAGACCTAAAATGCAAGCTGGATAGAGCCAGGGCTTCCAATCGACCGAAAAACTCAAAGCCCAGAAAAGAGCAGGGTAGGCCGAACTCAAAGACTAAAACCGTGGACGGGGTGAATCGATCCATTGACCGATTAGTCAGACCCCAGATTAAAGTTGTGCGTGAGTCTGAGTCTGGTCAGGGTCTAACAGATGGTAACAAGAGAATCATTGAGCCTAATACAATGCTTCCCAGTGGCAGACAGCTAAGCAGTACAGTAACCTCAAGCACTGCTAGAGAACAAGGTGAAATGATAAGCATTTTAACCCAACCAGGTAGTCTTCCCACAAGTAATAACAGAACAGAAAATATCAACAGGCCCTATGATTCTGTTCCTGTTAGTTTAGGTCGCAGTGAGAATGAGCCAACCGTCCTCCCAGCTCAAGAGAGTTTAAGGCTCCCCAGCAACAATCCTATGATCCCGGATAGTTTAGGACACGGTGAAAACTATAAAACGGTTCCGGTTAATTTAGGTGGCCGAGAGAACCATCCAACTCTGGCAGCCAAGTCCCCGGACGACACTAGCCTTGAGTTCACCGAGACCCTAAAGGAAGACGGGACGAAGGAACTGATCTACGCCAATGGTACCAAGAAGACCATTCACCCCGACGGCACCCGCATCATGAGTTACTACAACGGGGACACCAAGGAAGTACGGCCGGATAGAACCGTTTACGTCTATGGTACGGATCACACCTCTCACACTATATTCAATAACGGGAGCGAGGTCTTTGTTTTCCCCAGCGGACAGACGGAGACCAGACACCCGGACGGCTCATCGAAAATCCTCTTTGCCGACGGAACGCAGAGGTCGACTGCACCGAATGGAACAGAAACGTGCACCATGAAAAACGGGACAGTGGTGTGCACAAACCCTGACGGAAGTAAGATTGTTCAGTTCCCTAATGGACAGAGGGAAGTGCACAGTGTCCGAGAGAAAAGGAGAGAGTACCCAGACGGTACTGTTAAGATCCTCTACCCTGACGGAAAGACGGAAACTAGGTACAGTAATGGCCGAATGAGGGTGAAGGATGCTGAAGGTCATCTTTTGGTCGACACACAAGTAAAAGACAGTTGACATTTATGGACAGTTTATATTTTAGTCTTTTCAACCCTCTCAATCAGATAACATGTTGTAGATTATTCCAACTAAAGTGCAATTTTATTCAACTTAAGAATTATCTAGGTCCGTCAGAAGGTTGATTAAGTTACTCAGTTTGGTAGCAGCTTTGATGAGAAATGTCTTTATGTATGCTGGTACCACACAAACACTTTTCCCTCACCTTATGTTGTCATAACTGATCTGGCAGCTTTTGATGTACATTAAATTGTTTCAATGTTTGTCTTTTAAGCTAGTCTCTTTTCTATTCTAGCTTTTTGGTAGTGCAAAAAAATGCCCAAAATGTTGCCAGAAAAATGTTGACAATCAAAATTGTGAAGAAAGTGGTTGTGTGGTGCCCCCTATAATATACCGGTAACATGACGTAACTTCGGAAAGTTCAGCTTCCCGTATAGTAGCATTGATTGTTGGAATAACTTGGATGGGGAGGTGGTGGGAGCAAGAAATATCCAAACTTTTAAAGCAAAATTGGATAAATGTAGAGAGAGAGACAGGACAACACGAGCTTAGGCTCAAATCCTGTATACTACAATTAGGTGAGTACAGTTATGGGATAAATTAAAATGTAAAACTTGCAAACTAAACAAACCAAAATTGGGACAAGGACAACAAATTAAATTATCAAAATCGCTATGTGGAAACAACGCTTACTAAAATGAAAATTATTAAATAAAAGAACACAATCCACCACATAGGGTGTACATTACTACATGAGCAAGTTAATCTGTTTCCCAAGCAAACTAATCGCACATATAACAACGCACTATCGTCACGTTAAAGGAAGTAGTCAAGTTTGGGAAGTCCGGGACGTTCTGGCAAAATTTACTAAACTCTGCATGAATAAAGAAACTACATGTTAAATGTCAAAATATTATTTAAAATCAAATTTGCAACATGACAAGACATTAACAATAGTAGAAAATACAAATATTGATAAGATATCTATACTATTACAAAATAATATATAAAATTAAAATGTAAAACTTGCAAACTAAACAAACCAAAATTGGGACAAGGACAATATAAAGTCAAATTAAATTATCAAAATCGCTATGTGGAAACAACGCTTACTAAAATGAAAATTATTAAATAAAAGAACACAATCCACCACATAGGGTGTACATCACTACATGAGCAAGTTAATCTGTTTCCAGTACAGCACTCACTACACATGATGTTATGGAAAAACAAGTATGTCTGCAGTGTTCTTCCATAATGCAGAGTCATTTTTCCATAACTAGCTTACATACTGTTATCCAGAAGTGTCCGAAGTATAGCCCCCGTCCGAAGTTAGGTCATTTCACGGTACCAATGTTGTCATATGTTGTTCTACGTATGTTGTCAATCTTGGCAACATGTTTTCTGTATTTTAGTTAGGTTTAACCCTTTTCCTGCTGCCTCTAACCCCTTCTGTACTGGAGACGTCTTTTCTATTTTAGTCTAGCTATATTTAGATGATTTTGTGCAGTGCATGTCGATAGGCCTATCCGGGCAATCTGGCAAAGAAGCGTTGTATGTTAACATAGGCCTATTTTTGTTATTTTAACTGCTAAAGAATTCACACAAATCTCAGAATGTAGCCGGGCGGGAAGGGTTAAACGCAATAAAATTGTCTAATAGTAGCCAGAATAAAGTAAAAGGAACCGTGTTGGTGCAGAAGGGGTTAATTTAATAGAGTATATAATTTTGTTTCATAAGATTTATATATTTATTTTTGTAACCTAGAGTACCGGTACACCTGTATCATATCGGCAAAATGACGGGCGGTGGGGTCGCTGCATGCCTGCGCCAGTGAGAAAGGGTTAACTTCTAATCTATATCTGTATCAGATGACGCCAATTTGGTTTTATTCTGACAACTTAGCCATTTTTGTATAGTTTACGAAGGATCTACAGTTATCATTGTCAGAAAGCAGCTAACTTGACGATATATAACTCAAATTTCTGACTTGCGAGTTTCGTTCTATAAGGAAGTTGGAGCAGCAAACAACGATATTTAACAGAATTTACAGCTAAAATACGATTGTAGTACATTTATAAATACATAAAATCCAATTCAACATACTGTACCATTTATCCGTCAGAAACGTACATTATTCTTGCATTTCTGTTTAATATCAATGTTCACGGCCCCAACTTCCTTATAGCCTGAAACTCGCAAGTGGTCAATTGGCGTAATTTAATTAACCCCTTCTGTACCAGCGACGTCTTTTTAATGTCCTCTAGCTATACCGGTACTGTATTTAGACAATATTAACCCCTTATTGGCGGCGCTTGACTTAAGTCGTGCACCAATTTGCAGCAAGTTAGGAGCATTATTAAGGCTTTTAAAGGGTTAAAATAGAGTGCAAATGGCCGGGAGCACAGCGGGCCAGACAGCCGACTCCCAGGGCTTACCGCCGCCCATTAACTCATGTTTCCTGTGTTCTCGAGAGGCCGGCAGTGTAGCCAGTAGTGAGCATAGCTGGGGAAAATAGACCGATATATGCTAAACTTCCATGTTCGTGGCACCACTGCAAGAGAACCACGAGTGCTACGTAGCTCGTTCTGGTCTCATTTTGAAGCTTTTAGTGCATAGTTTTTTTGCTAAAATTTTTTTTTTTTTCATGCAGATGCTTGATTTATCATGCAGGAGGGCCTGAATATGCCCAAATGAGCCCAAAACACCCCGCTAGACAAGGGTTAAAAAGGGTTAACACTATTTGGTGCAACGTCGCGGGGGTTATGGTATTTTGTTTCATTATTATTGAGGTTTTTATTTGTTTTAGCCATTTTCGAACAATGTGTTTTTAGTTTACCCGCTAGACTTTGAAAAACGCCTCTTCAAACCCCCTTCAAACTAAAATAAACTCCCCCAGACCCCCTTCAAGTTAAATGTGTACATTTTTCGGTAGAAAAATGTTCCGGCCATAGGCTGATTTCTCCCAAATTGAGGGCTCGCTTGGCTCGCCCAGGAAAAATCGACACCTTATTGGGTTGAAGCATCATATAATCGCCAAACTAATGCGATGAAACGTCTTAAAATCTCCAAGCTAATGGAGTAAAACTGGGAGGCTCCAAATTGGCCCGCCCTGCACCTAATAGGGTTAAGTTAGATCATTCGAAGCCTGTTAATTCCTGGAGGCCCCTTTTGAACCATGAAATTGTGTAAATACAGTATAGCCAGAATAACGTTAAAAGGACGACACTGGTACTGTGAGAATAAATGCTTGTTAGGTAAGGAATAAGTCTTATTTTGTTAAGGGTATTACAGTCGACCCTCGATACAACGAATTTCGGATTGAACGGACTGTCCGTTAGGTGGCGGGCATATATTAGTTTAAGGTAAGGAAAACAACTTTATTTGTATCATGGAATTGTTCATTCTCGTTTATCTACTGTTCACCTATATTGTTTTATTCTCTTCTATCTAAATAGGTTGAACTTATACATAGAAAGTTTAAAATCTTTATTATTTTGGCATATTTGGGCAAAAACAAGTCTGGAGGGAATTTTCCAGTAACGGACACGCTTTCCCCCTATTAGTCCGTTAAATCGAGGGTCGACTGTACTGTAACATGCACTTAGTTAAGGGTATTACTGTATTTACCTAATTGTAGTTTACAGGAGTTGAGCTAAGCTCGTGTTGTCCCGTCTCTCAGTCTACTTTTTTTCCAATTTTTTCTTGAAAATATGGATATTCCTTGCCCCTACCACCTCCTCCTCCAGCCCATTCCATTTGTCAATACATCTATAGGGGAAGCTAAACTTCCTGATATCGTTCTTGCAGGTAGGTCTTTTTACTTTGTAGCTGTGGCCTCTAGTTATTCCTGTATCCATAATTAATATATCCTCCCTATCCAGCCTCTCCAGCCCCCGGGTGCATTTGTACATCATTATCATGTCTCCCCTCTCTCTCCTCTCTTTTAGACTCGGTAGATTTAATTTGTCTAGCCTCCCTTCATATGGCAGTTCTCTGAGACTTGGAACCAATCTAGTAACTGCTCTCTGGATTCTTTCTAACTTGTGAATATGCTTCTTTAGATGCGGGGACCACACCACTGCTGCATACTCCAATCTTGGTCTAATCATACTCTTCATAATTTTCGCTACCATGGTCTCATTCAAGTAGTTCAGAGCAACTTTCATATTCCCGGCCATTGCATACATTCCGCTAAAGAGCTTGTTAATATGTTTCTCTGGCGACAAATTATCTTGTATAATCAACCCTAAATCCTTTTCTTTTTCGGCCTTGCTAATTATATTATCTCCCATCCTGTACTCCCAATTTGGTCTATTCACACTTCTTCCCATATTTAACACATGGCATTTACTTATATTAAATTTAATTTTCCACTTGGTGCTCCATTCGTATATTTTATCTAAATCCCCTTGCAGCTCCTCACAACTACTTTTATTTGTTATTTGTCTCATAATTTTTACGTCATCTGCAAACATTGACATGTAGGAGTTTATGCCTATCGGCAGGTCATTCACGTACATAAGGAACATGAGAGGTGCCAACACAGATCCCTGCGGCACACCACTCTCAACTTTCCGCCACGATGAGTAAGTTCCTCTAATGTTGGTCCTCATTTCCCTATCTGTTAAATAGCTCTCCATCCATTTCAGCAAACTCCCCCTGACACATCCTAGCGTCTCAAGCTTAAATAACAATCTCTTATGTTATCGAATGCTTTGGAAAGGTCTAAGTAGACGCAGTCCACCCATCCGCCTCTTTCTTGGAGTACATCTATCACCCTACTGTAATAACATAGCAAACTGGTAACACAAGATGTCCCTTCTCTGAATCCAAATTGCTTTGGGGTTATTATCTTCTTTCTCTCCAACATTTTCATCCATCTCTTCCTAATTAGCTTTTCACAAATCTTGCATACAATACTAGTAAGTGAAACTGGTCTGTATCATGCACTTAAAGGTGAATTACATAAGCTGCATATCAAGTAAGAGTTATATTTTGTATGCGTCAAAACATATTAAGGATGCTCAGGTTTGTGTATAATAAAGTAAATTTTTGTCAGTAAAGAAAACAAATACAGTCCATCCTCCTACAACGCGAGTTTAGGGGCGGCACTGCGCCTCGTGTTGTAGGTATTTCGCGTTGTAGGAATAACACTTTAAATGGAGATAAGGATGTTGTTTTTGGAGGCAAGAAGATAGCATTGCATTGAGGGTGAAGATTTTGCAAATAGGCAGGATGGCATGGGGCATTATCCATTAGCAAAATCATCTTAAAATCCAGTGGCATCGACGTCATCGGGCTGTAGGTGGTGGGGGGTGGGGGGGGGCGCCGGATTTGAAGCACTCGGCAAGGCCATTTCGCTTTATATGTTTTCGGCTCGGGTTATAAGAGGTTTAGGTAATTCGGGACCCTCCCCTCGTGTTGAAGGAGGATCGCGTTGTAGGAGCTCGTGTTACAAAGGAGTACAAAGGAAATCAAGCAACAGCAGATCTAGTGACCCTTCTAGGTTGCTTGTCCTCCAAAACACTGAGGATCAAGTGTCCAAATAGTGGTGTTATAGGAGGATGGACTTGTATTCAACGTTTTTATATCTGGCGGCGTCTGGTAGTTGACTGTCTTGCAAATTTCGCGCCTTCCAGTATTGTGATGACGTTATGAATTCCGATTGTTGTCCGGCAGCAGTAATTTACCTTTAACTTGACCCAATTTATTTTCTATGGTAGGGGCACATGTAAGGATATTCCCATTTAACGGTCTGCTGAATAACTTATCTCACTTTTTTTTTCATCTCTGTGTAATTGTTATTTTTAGGGTCTATATATTTATCTATTCATATATTTTTTAGTTGCCTCACTTTTCCTTCATCAAGATTCAAAGACACTTCTTAGACCCCCCTCCAAGATAAATTTGTACATTTTTTTTTATAGTAAAAAGTCTCGGCCGAAAGCTGGTTTCTCTTAAATTTACAGGCTCGCTATCTCTCGTCAGGAAAAAAACAACAACGCCTTTGTTATGCCCTGTTTTTCTACAGGTTTAACTTGGGTAATGTGAGTTCTAAATTGACTGGGTATATAAGGCTGCATGCACAATACAAGATATGAGGAATAGAGAACACAAAGAAACACATGGTAGCAAGTTACATGATCACGTTTATTGATATACCACTGCAGAATACTTGTGTAAGACAATACAATAGAATTGAACAACACTAGCATAAGTGGATCTGGATGGAGCCTAGTCTCCCACTTCCAACGTTCAGGTATTAATCTTCTGATCACTGGCTTCGATTCCACAGGTTTATATACCGAAGACCATCAATGTTACTTATAGATTCATATTCACTGTTAGATTTATTACTGGTAGCTCTGGTGCACAAGTAGTAGTTCACAGACTAGATTAGACACGCGTATTTTAGAGCACGGGAATTCTAGTAACCTCAGGGGGTACTGATCTAAGTTTTATATCCTTGTTTCAGAAATACATAGAACGCAAATCAGTGGGCGAACGTTAGATATCACTAGAGTTTTAATATCTGAATAAGGTAATTACGAGAGTCAAGGTCGCCTGTTAATTAAAGAGCACTGATCGCTTAGTACGTCCCAAATGGAATGGTTAAGTATGAATTACACTGGGCAAGGTCTTAGCCACTTCGTAGAAATATTAATTAGTGAATCTCTAAACAGCACAGTAATATGTAGTACTGCTAAAGGGAATCTTGGGTAGTATCTGATGGGTCTGGTCCTGGTTATCTTGCGTCCATGATGTTGGGGGCTAACGACTGGTTCCGCGGCCGTCCAGGGGGGCCATATGTGTGAAGTTCTTCAATACGTGGGCAGGTCCTTCTATCCAAATCTGCCACGGAGTCTGCCGGCTCTGGGATCTCACTCCGGAACAACACAAGGGCAGAGCTAGAAGTTAACTGCAGGGTAGTGACCCCTGGTTGGTGTCTAGCTTTCAACTGATTTGACTGGGGGCGGGAGTTAGATTTATAGGCTCGGTTCTGGACCCTGTAGACAGTAGGGATCTCGAGTCTTATGGACTTAATTGAGCTCTCAATAGATATGGGGACTAGGTAAGATGGTATTTACTGTTGTGGCACAGGGCGATAGGAAGCCTTTATATTTTCATATAACAGCCTTAGTAAGAGGTACTATTTTGGCTATACTGGATGTATTTAGGGGAGAGAGACTGGATCTACTTTGCGAGGAGGATGGGGACAGCTGTGATAGGAGCGTCTCTCTAGATTGTTCAATCTTCATTCTATGGTATAGCTGAGGTGCTAATTTAGTGATCAGAGCATGCAAGAAAGGTAAATGGTTTATTGTGAGGTAATAGAGGTTAGTAAAGGTGTTAGTCATTCATGGTTAGTTCATTGATAGGAAGAATTCCTGTGCTACCTGGCAATGACTCGAAAGTCAAAACAGGGGCCAGGTATACCTCCGCGGGGGTGGGGGTCTCCCTCCTCGGGTGGGCAAAAAGGGGGAGCTGGGCGCCCTCTCTCTGTGATAGTCGTCCGGCGGCTGTGGCTAGGGGCTTGCCATATCACCAGTGTTTGTAATAACCCTCTGTGTATGAGACAGATGTGGGTGTCTTTAATACCAAAACCGAAGGTGCCTTAGCTAGCTGGTTTTACTCGGCTGGTTGTTAATTGTAGGGTTTGCTGGATGTGGTGGAGACTGGGTTGCTAACTCTGCCACATTTATCTGGAAGTATGGCAATAGAAGTTAGTTACTGGCGGGGCGGCTAGCCTCGCACCGACGACCATTGGGTGCAGGGTTGTGAATGTGTTGTAAGAGAATAGATGGCATGCAAGGGGCTAGTAAAGTTCTAATGTTGTTCTGGCCTACTAAGTGAAGGTAGGCTGGATAGGAGTATATATATAAAAGGTTGGAGAGCGTTAGCAACGGACAATTCAAGGATCTTCAAGAGGTATGAGAGAGAGGCTAGGTCGGACAAGAGTCGAGAAGCGCGGGTGTCTTAATGAGAGGGGGGGGGAGTTCAAGGGCTACAGGGAAATTTTGCCCCTAAGGTCCCTGGGCGTGGGGGTGGCATTAGGCTACAATTGATATGGAAGTTTGAAAAGGCAGTAGAATACGTTAGCCAAATGCTACCGGGGAATGCAACTATGGGGTGGTATATGAGTCTGGAAAAGATAGTTATGTGATCAGTCGGAGGGTTATGGATACTATTAGTTGGCCCTGGGAACTCCGTTTTCTATTAAATATAAATACCAACAACAGCGGCAGTTCGTAGGGGTACTTAGTTATTGTTTCGGGGTACTTATGACAGATACTGGTAACCAGGTTATCTTATATAATCTCTGGTTGGGGTAAGAGGTGTAAGACACGAAGTAAATTGGCGTAGTGTGGGCTGTGGATACGAAGGAGGCAAGGGGAAGACGTATGACAATTGTGGAAAGTAAATGGAAAAAGGTGAACACAATGGCGGATAAAAATACTTAACCTAAGGATTGCATACATCGATGAACGATGACATTATAGTCGTCGTCCTAATAAGGTGATGAAACCTGGTTGATCTGTACTTGGCACGATACGACACAAGGACAGTGCCGCTATGTCGCATCAATGCTGGTGGCAGTTAATATTATAGACTTAGTTACTAGAGGAACAATGCAAGGGGCGACTGAGCACGGGTTACATATATCTATACTCGTCATGGAAAATGATATACGAGGTCTAGGGACAAGCGTGGGTGTTTGAACTTCTAAGATATATAACATCTACTTCTCGGATGTAAGAACATACATAGATATAATTATGGCTGTCTGATGTGTTGGCATTGGCTCAACGTCGGGACAGGGCATGTTTTTAATATGAATGTATATTCCTGTTCATCATCTTTGTAGCAAGGACAGTGCCGCTATGTCGTATCAATGCTGGTGGCAGTTAATATTATAGACTTAATTACTAGAGGAACAATGCAAGGGGCGACTGAGCACGGGTTACATATATCTATACTCGTCATGGAAAATGATATACGAGGTCTAGGGACAGCGTGGGCGTTTTAACTTCTCAGATATATAACATCTACTTCTCGGATGTAAGAACATACATAGATATAATTATGGCTGTCTGATGTGTTGGCATTGGCTCAACGTCGGGACAGGGCATGGGTGTTTTTAATATGAATGTATATTCCTGTTCATCATCTTTGTAGTTAGGAGTGTAGGACACGAGAGGGTTAGTGTACGTGAGGTGTGGAAAATGGTCAGTCTAGAAAAGGTAAATGGGTGGGTCCTGGAGCTGTTTAGCCCTGCGGGCTTGGGCCTGTCTGAAATGGCTGGCTCGGTCAGCTGGTCCTTTCGTTCTGTGGACCTTTCCTTTGGTGTTTCTGTGTGGTGTTCGTTCATGGCTTCTGTGGTGGGCTTCTCGTTCTGGGGCATTTTACTTCCCTCTCCTTCATTATAGGCTCGTCCTCGAGCCTCAAGGGTGAAGTAAAAAGAAGCATAGTCAGAAAAATGTAGGTTAACAAGAAAAGTAGTATGACTAAGGGAAAAAAAATAATATATACAGTATATGGAAAACATGTAAATTTAAGAAAGGACAGATAATTAAGAACACAGGAAATTAAGAAGAGGTAAAGTGTTTAACAATGTATAAAGCAAATTTAAAAGATAGTCAGAAAAGTGTAGGTAACAAGAAAAGTAGTATGACTAAGGAAAAAAATAATATATACAGTATATGGAAAACATGTAAATTTATAGAATCATGCCCAATCGCTTAGGAATTGAAAACATTCAAAACAATTTAGTACAATAATATCCTCATCATCATCAGGGCGGGGCGGGGGGTATTTAGGGTCGCCGTTAGTCTGGGTGACGGTCTGGTAATAGGGGGTGGTGGTTCACTTTCACTTTGGAAGGGCGGGGTGGATATACCGTTAGTTCTTGTCGTTAGGAATGTGGGTCTGGGGGCGAGCTGGCCCGGGGCCAGGTTTGGAGGGGGGGTCTAAGTGGTTTTGGTCGGGGGTAGTGATAGGGGGGTTTTAAAGATGAAACGGGCAGGTCGAGTCGGGGTTGTTGTTGCGGAAGAGGTTGGTGCTGGGGAGGGGTTGAATTGTGTAGAGAGTTGTGGTCGTGAGTGGGGTTTGGGGAAGGGTGAGTAAGGCTGAAGGTTGAGAGTTTACTATGATCGGGTGGTTTGGAGGTTTGGTGTGTGGGGATTTGATAGGGAGATGGTGGGGGGGGTCTGGGCAGGCAGGGTTGTGGTTTGAGAGGGGTTGAATTTAGACTGATTTTATTTCCGGGAGAGACATGGATGGGATTTCGAGGAGTGGTTGAAGTTGAGAGGTTGATTATGTTGTTTGGGGCGAGAGAGAGAGTATTTTGGGGTTTAGCCAAGGTGGAAAAAGTTTTGTGGTTGGATTGGGATGGGAGTGGTATTTCGTCGAGCGGGATCTTTGGGGGGGGGAATTTGGGGCGGGTGGGGTAACGGTGAAGAGGGGGAGGTTGAAAGTTTAGCTGGGCTCATGATGGTGGGGGACCGACTGGTGAGCAGGTGTTCGGTACGCATGAGGGGGGGGAAATCACTTTGGTGGGGGTCACGCGTGAGGGGGGGATTAACGGCGCGTGTGGGAGGATCAGAGTGGTGGGGTGTGACGGTTTGCTTAGAGGTTATCTGGGGTTGGTGGGTTTGTCTGTCATGAGGGGGTGAGTCAAGTGTGGGGTTTTGAAGTTTATTAGACTACGTCAGGAATTCGCGAGAATAGGGGTGACAGGAGGCATCGCGTATTGTGAATTCGGGTATTGTGGAACTAACTTTAAATGGGAATAATTAGATTGGGTGACATCTCTCAATTATGGCCTATTTTCGAAATTTTGGCCCTATTTTCGACATTTTTGGCTCTACAGTACAGTCTATATCTTATATATAAGAAGAACAATGAATAAAAATATGAAACCTTACCTTAAAATTAGTAGTAGATAGGCTAGGACTAGGACCAGGACCGTAGGACTTCACGATTTTCTCCAACTTCTCCCTCCCTAACCAAATCGTACGAACAGTTTACTCTGACAAGCCTATTGCACAGTTTCCTTCTCTTTTCTTGCGAAACAACAATTCCACCTTCATTTTGTGTGTTATCTTCTTATATTGGCGTGGCATGGCGAAAAAAGTGGCAGGCACTACAAACGTTTGGTCACTCCGCACGGCTATGAGCGCTTGAGCGGGACTGTATTTACCTAATTGTATTTACCTAATTGTAGTTTACAGGAGTTGAGCTAAGCTCGTGGGTCTCTCAGTCTACTTTTTATCCAATTTTTTCTTGAAAATATGGATGTTCCTTGCCCCCACCACCTCCTCCTCCAACCCATTCCATTTGTCAATACATCTATAGGGGAAGCTAAACTTCCTGATATCGTTCTTGCAGGTAGGTCTTTTTACTTTGTAGCTGTGGCCTCTGTGGGAGGGAGGGAGGGAGGGTAAGCGGGAGGGAAGGCAGGCGTATGCCCGTCTTCTTCTTCTTTTTTCAGAGCTACTCCTGGGCCTCGCGAAACGTAGACGTGCTCGCGTATCAAGCGGGAATAGCGGATTTGGCCCCTTCTTAGCTCTCGATACGTGTATTGTGGTACCACCTCGCGTAATTAATGCTTAATTAATTAATGTTATTTTCGAGGGGTAACTCGTGTATTAGGGTTTTCGCGAATTGTGGAATCGTGTATTGGGGGTCCTGACTGTACTTCCTTTAACGTGACGATAGTGCGTTGTTATATGTGCGATTAGTTTGCTTGGGAAACAGATTAACTTGCTCATGTAGTAATGTACACCCTATGTGGTGGATTGTGTTCTTTTATTTAATAATTTTCATTTTAGTAAATGTTGTTTCCACATAGCGATTTTGATAATTTAATTTGACTTTATATTGTCCTTGTCCCAATTTTGGTTTGTTTAGTTTGCAAGTTTTACATTTTAATTTATTAGGGGTGTGAATTGTGGGGGGGTGGAAGGGAGCTACTGACGGAAAACTGTCATAAGGGAGATTTTGTTGGTGGGAATTGGTGGAGGTTGAAAGTTTAGGTGGGCTCATGATGGTGGGGGACCGACTGGTGAGCAGGTGTTCGGTACGCATGAGGGGGGGGAAATCACTTTGGTGGGAGTCACGCGTGAGGGGGGATTAACGGCGCGTGTGGGAGGATCAGAGTGGTGGGGTGTGTTGGTGGCAGTGACGGTTTGTTTAGAGGTTATATGGGATTGGTGGGTTTGTCTGTCATGAGGGGGTGAGTCAAGTGTGGGGTTTTGAAGTTTATTAGGTGTGTGAATTGTGGGGGGGTGGAAGGGAGCTACTGACGGAAAACTGTCACACGGGAAATTTTGTTGGTGGGGAAATAGCTGAGCATTTCTGGGGGAAGGGGGGGAACATGGTTGGGTCCCTAGGTCGTCACGCGTGAGGGGAGGATTAACGGTGCGTGTGGGAGGGTCAGGGTGGTGAGAGGTGAGAGAGTTAGGAAACGGGATTTGTTGGGGGGACTGCGGCGGGTTGGTGGGGGAAGAGTTCGGTGTAGAACAGGGGTTATTGGTAGAGGACTGATGTATTGATTTGGGGTTGTTAACAGGACGAATTTGGGGAATTTGCTTGGTGTTAGTCTCGGTCTGGTTAAAGGTTATGTGGGGCTGGGGAGGATTAGTGGGGGCAGAGTTAGGCATAGGACATGGGTTATTGAGGGAGGAGTGATGTACTGATTTGGGGTTGTTAACAGGACGAGTTTGGGGAATTTTCTTGGTGGCAGTCTCGGTCTGGTTAGAGGTTATCTGGGACTGGTGAGTTTGTTTGGCATGAGAGGGCGAGTCAAGTGTGGGGTTTCGAAGTTTTCTAGGGGTGTGAATTGTGTGGGGGTGGAAGGGAGCTACTGACTGAAAACTGTCACAAGCTACCGACGGAAAACTGTCACAAGGGAAATTTTGTTGGTGGGGAGATAGCTGAACATTTCTGGGGTCATGGGGAAAATATGTTGTGGTAGGCCTACATAGGTAGGCATAGCTAGAATACGGGGCTTGTTGGGGGGGCTGCGGAGGGATGGTGTGGGACGAGTTAGGTGACGAACAGGGGTTATTGGTAGAGGACTGATGTATTGACTTGGGGTTGTTAACAGGACGAATTTTGGGAATCTTGGTGGCAGTCACGGTCTGGTTAGCGGTTATCTGGGGATGGTGGGTTTGTTTGACATGCATAGAAAAAGGAGGGGTTTATGGGGTAACACAATTGATGGAAGATGATCGTTGGTAGATGGCTGGGCAGGGGAAAATTTAGGGATGGTCAGAGAGGATAGAGGCAAGGAAGAGTGCACTGGGGTTGGACTTTCACCGGAAGTCATTTTGGAAGGGTGCACGGAGTCTTGGATAGGGGCTGAAGGGTTGGATAGGGGATTCATCGAACTGCGTAGGCATTCTTCTCTGATGGAGAGCATATGTTCTTCGAATAAGCCATACGGGTCGAGATGGGCGGTGATGTGGGGTGGGAGGATGTTTAGCAATGCGGTGAATAAGAGTTCATTTTGTTGGTCGTAATCTTCATAGCTATACGTGGTCCTCACGTATCTGTAGAGTTGTATGAGGGTCACATTTATATCCCCTTCATACTTGATCTCGTCGACTTTTATTATTTTGGGGGCGACGGGGGAACCCAAAAGTGGATCTAAGGTCCGGATCACGAAGGATCGAAACTGGTTCCAGGTACTCTCTGGCGTATCCTGTGTCACCATTTGGTGAATAAATTCTGTAAAGATAGGCTTATCAACAAGTTGGGAAACGGCTTCTCCCAACTGTATAATATGCAAAATTGCCCAGGCGATTTTTTTGCGGTCATTATGAAGTACCACATCGTACACTGGCTTTATTATGTCTAAGTAACTGGTGATATCATACGTGTTTACATCATACTTGGGAATGTGTGCGAGTGGCTGAAGATTTCGCGATGTTGCCATGCTTCTACTGTTCCAAACTTGCAGTGTAATGCAACCTTTTATCCGAATCAAGAACCACCGCTGCCGCCAATGTTATGCTGGGTGTGAAGGGAATTCATGGTCTCCTGAAATATCTCCAGGCTACCTTTAGGATCAACTTTTCCTGGTACCTGGCACGGGGTACGAACCTCTGAAGGGAATTTAACCCCCCTAAAAACCCACAGGTTTTGAGATGCCTTGGGTGGGGTTCGAACCCTGGTTAGTGACCCAACCATCACCACCAGGCCCGCGCGCTAACCCACTGTACTACCACGGACGTACTAAAAGTATAGCAACCTTAGTCCGATTTTTAAGAACCAGGTGATAGTCTCGTGGTGTTATCACGTGATGAGTTTATTGGACTTACCATCTACGACTATTTTACGCTATACCTGACGTCAACTCGGGTTAGTATTATTGTGGGTGCGGGACATTTTCGAGGGCATTACACTAACCCCAAAAAATCTGTGGATAACCCAGCGGCTTTCTTCACAATGCAAGAGCCCTCTCCCTCACCAATACTGACCGACATAATCCCAGAAATTAATGATATAATTCAAGCCATTGACGACACCGCAGCCGACTCAGCAACAGGTCCAGACGGGTTCAGTGCACAGCTCCTAAAAACCTGCAAAGCTGAACTGGCACTACCACTTCAACTAATCGCTGCCAAGTCCCTAGCTACCGGTACAGTTCCCTCATCCCTGAAGGAAGGGGTAGTGAAACCTATCCACAAAGGGGGTAGCAAAGGACTGGCCAAAAACTATCGCCCCGTAGTGCTAACCTCGCACATAACAAAGATAATCGAGCGGGTCGTCAGAAAGAGAATAACGAAACACATGGAGGACCTCGACGCTTTCAACGGGGGACAGCACGGGTTTAGAAAGGGCCGGTCCTGTCTGTCGCAGCTACTAGTCCACCATGAGGCTCTACTAGAAGACATCAGTAAAGGCAAGAACGTCGACGTGATATACCTGGATTTCGCCAAGGCATTTGATAAAGTAGATCACGGCCTCGTTCTTCACAAGCTGAAAAAGCTTGGTATAGGAGGAAACCTCGGTAAGTGGCTGCACAGCTTCCTAACACATAGGGAACAGAGAGTATCGGTCCAAGGACACCTTTCAGACCCAAGCGAGGTAATAAGTGTCGTTCCGCAGGGGTCTGTACTAGGACCACTTCTGTTCCTTATCATGATAGGGGATATTGATCATGATCTCCAGCACTCCAAGGCCACCTTGGTGACCTTGGAGGGTAGAGACAGCTGACGATGTGGCCCTGCTACAAGAAGATCTGAATCGCCTTCTGGACTGGGCAGATTCCAACAACATGAGGATGAACGGCGAGAAATTCGAATTGCTAAGGTACGGCCCTCTACAAACCATCAAAGAGAGCACCAGCTACCAGGCCAATCAAGAAACCATCATGTGCGGGATCTGGGAGTAACAATGAGTACCGATGGAACTTTTTCTCGCCACATCAACCAAACCACCGAGACAGCTAGGAGACTCGCAGGATGGATACTCAGGACCTTCCAAACTAGAGAGAGGGCCTGTATGCTGACACTCTGGATGGCTCTGGTCCTCCCAAAGGTGGAATACTGCTGCCAGCTATGGACTCCCCACAAGATAGGTGACATCGGCAAACTGGAGTCTCTACAGAGGACCTTCACCAGCAGGATCTGGGGTCTCCAATACATGAATTACTGGGAACGCCTGAAGGAGTTGCGGCTCTACTCCCTTCAGAGACGACGAGAACGTTACCTATTGATTTACGTGTGGAAGACCCTAGAAGGGCTGGTACCTGACGTGGGACTAGTCATCAACAACCACGTTAGAAAAGGGCGACTGTGCTACATCAAGAGGACTGAGGCTACCTCTCAGAAAATAGCAACAGTCGCCCACAACAACTTCAGCAAAAATGGGGCTCGTCTCTTCAATACTGTACCAAAGGCCGTCCGGGAACTGACGGGAGTCACGACAGACTCCTTCAAGCGTCAGCTGGACCGATGGCTGGCTACAGTACCAGACGAGCCCCCAATACCAGGATATCCCAGCACCGCATCCAACTCGTTAGTAAATAGACGGAACGAGGGAATTTTGGAATTCACTTCCCTCGAATTGCTTTCCACAAACTTACAATCAACAAATGTTTAAATCCAGTTGTTACAAACATTTTATGAATGGAGGATGCCTTTAGGCACATGGACCTTTTTGTTTTATCTGTGTTTTTCCTTCCTCCATTCATTGTCTCTTAAAAAAAAAAAAAAAAAAAAAAAAAGTTGCGGAGCTGCCTGGCTGCAGCGGAGGTCCACTTTAGCTGCGTCCACAGAGGACGGAATTCTACCAAGTATGACCAAGTAAGTAAGTACCCACATGGCCTAAGCATAGTGGGGGGCCATTTGCAGATTGTTGGATAGCCTAGGCCTAATTTGGTCATTACTAATTTCCACCCATCCTTAAAATGCAAATAACACCGTATATCAAAGAAAAAATGCAAAAAATAAGATATATAACTACTAAAAATGCTTCAATTTTTACCGAAATAGCCTAAGCCTAATCTTACCCAAATCGAGGTGACGCGACTGCTAGAATCCGCCGGAATAGGAAATATATGGAAAATCTGGGCCTCCTACTCTCTGAAAAGAAAGATATATATACATAGAAACCTCTGAACATAACATTTACCTGTTCCAATTCCAATATAGGGTGATGTTTCCATATTTTCGAGGAGTTTTTTGGATTCGACGGCGACATCAACAATGGCGGTCGCCTGTTGCTATACGGCATACGCCAATTCACAGAAAACGCGCAATTCACAGAAAACGTATCACCGTAAACTAATATAAATGTATGTGACTCTACTATAAGGAAGTTGGAGCTGTAGTTATCGATATTCACTAGATTTACCTGCTAAAATACGATTGTAGTACATTTTTCAATATAGAATACCCAATTCTACATACTCATTACCCATCAGAAACTTCCATAATTATTGCATTTCTAATTACTATCGATGTCTACACCTCCAACTTCCTTAACTGTGTTGGTGGTGCAATGAATTAGATACTTATGTTCTGGGTGCCGTGTCCCGAGTTCAAATTCCGGGAGGATCATATGCTTTCATTAGTTTATTTTTGTTATGCCACACTTTCAAGAAGCGAGGTATATTCCGATCGCCCTTCCCAGCTCTGGGAATGGTGCAGTAATTTTCAACTTAAGCCGGTATCACACGAGAGCTTTTATAGTCAACATTCGATAATCAAAATTTTTCTGGCAACATTTCTGGAATATTTGGCACTGGTATCAAAAACTAGACTGATGGTAGATGAATTAAGGTAACCGAAATACAGTATAATTATATAATGTTGCCCTCAGAAGCTGCCAGACCAGTGTTGAGCATAAACGTTGAGCGAAAAAGCGCTCGTGTGATACCGGCTTTAGGGTACTCTAGACTGAGCGAGGACTGACCTTAGCTCTATCTATACTGTAATACCCTGTACCCGCAAAATCCCGCAACCACAAAACTACCCGAGTTGACGTCTGGGATAGCGTAAAATAGTCGTTGGTGGCGAAGTATAAGAAACCCACCAATAATACACTGTGCCCGGAACCACAAAACTACCCGAGTTGACGTCTGGGATAGCGTAAAATAGTCGTCGGTGGCGAAGTATAAGAAACCCACCAAGAAAGCCCGAACAGGGACAACACAGTGGTATTATTGTGTGAACATCAAGGGACTGAATTAGTTATGAAGGTGGAACTGGATATTTTTAGCCTACTGTACTATATTTCCAAAAAAAATTCAGGCTATAATAATTAGATCTTATTTAGTTTGGGAAGGATTGCAAAGAACCAAAGAGGTAAAGTATATCTCATTCTTACCTGGTTATTTTATCTGGTGGGCCATCCGATCCGACGTCCAGCCAAACTTCTGACTAGAGGGAGGGGTGTGGCCCAAAACAATAGTCAGGCACGCCAGTCAAACGTGCAATTGACCACTTGCGAGTTTCAGGCCATAAGGAAGTTGGAGCCCAAGTTGGAACGTTTGTCGGCCAGAGTGACAGAAGGGTGCGGAGTTGGTATGGTCATTTGAACAAATGGAAGATGAAAGGCTTACAAAGAGAATATGCGAGTCAGATACAAGGGGAGATAGAGGGGCAGGAAGACCCCCATTGAGATGGAGAGACTGTAACACAAGCTTTGGACAATAGAGGAATGACCATGGATCAGGCAAGAGAAGTGGTAATAAACAGGAATGAATGGAGAATGCTAGTGAATAAATTAGTATAAACACGGTCGTTTGGGAGAGAGGGTCATGCGCCAGTTGGACTAGATAATAGTCCGTCAGGCGCCTGGCCCGGGGAGCCGGTGGTAGTGAAGGTTGCGCCTGGAAGCATGGTGGGCGGGCTTATGGTGCTACAGCTCCGCTGCAGGTCTGCCAGCAGAAATCGGAGCCTCTCCGGGGAATCTGGGACCTGGGAATATTTTGTTGGGGACCTCAAATGGGCATGGATCTCAGGGTATTTCTCCTGGACAACCTAGATGTGTATGATCTTGAGCTTTGTTTTGTTCTTTCTGATGTGTTGTGATGTCCCTGTTCGGGCTCTGTCTCAAGTCGGCCACCCCCATAATAATATAAAAAAAAAAAAAGGAAACTGGGGTAAGTGCCATAGTATATACATACTGCACGTACATACATTGTTTTTCTGATGTGTTGTGATGTCCCTGTTCGGGCTCTGTCTAGAGTCGGCCACCCCCATCAAAAAAAAAAAAATAAATTAATTAATTAATTAATTAAAAAAACAGAAAAAATAAAAAAGATAAACTGGGGCAAGTGCTTGATTATCTACATAAATGCAGTACAATACATACATACATACATACATAACATTTTAAGACTGAGTGTTCCACACAAGTGCAGTTTCAGTCTCTTGTCCTAATGGCGGCGCTCCAGGCAACCCTGTTAAGGGCTGCTTCACTTGTCAAGTTCTTGGATTTGAGATCGGCGCGTATAGTCCGATCCCAGGTCTTCCTCGGTCCACCCCTTGGTGCAGCTCCCTACACAATCGCAGACCTGCATTTTTTCACCCAATTTTGTTCATCCATTCTCTCCACATGTCCATACCATCCCAGTCTACTTGTACGCATCACCTCGCTAATACTCTTTATACCTAAACATCCCCTCAGCTCAACATTTGTTATTCTATCCTGTAGCCTGGCCCCACACATCCATCTCACCATTCTCATCTCATTACGTTCCATTCTGTTGACATCCTCTACTTTAACGGCCCATGTTTCTGAGGCATACGTCATTGCACTTCTAACACATGAGGCATACACCTCTCCCTTCAGGGGGAGAGGCATTCTTTTCATAGTTAGGATTGGCATCAGTTCTCTGAACTTCCCCCAGTACATGAATAAAGAAACTAAAACATCTGAGTGTTTTAATATAAACATTTCCTGTAAATAAGTGATAAAGAAAACGTACAATGGTAATGCTACGGGGTTATAGATCTCCCTCGATATTCAATGCCCCAATTTATGATTTTTTTTTTTTTTTTTTTTTTTTTCCCTATTCGGGCTCTGTCTCGAGTCAGCCACCCCCAGTAAAAAAACAAACAAAAGACCGAGGGAGAGGTGGAAGGATGGAGTGAGGAAGTATATGGATGAAGGCGGTGCTGGTTGGGAGGAGGGGCGTCGACTGTCCCCACAGAGGTACATAGGGGCGGTTCGTTCGTGGCCACCCCTTCGGGGATCACGGCGTCAGGCAATAGATACTGTAGATAGATGACCATATTTCACAACAAAATCTTCAAAATAACAGAAATCTTGATTGGAAGTTTGCAATTGACCACTTGCAAGTTTCGTTCTATAAGGAAGTTGGAGTTGTATACATAGATATTTAGCAGAATTACCAGTTAAAATACGGTTGTAGTTCATTTATAAATACATAACATCCAAGTCAACATACTCTAGCCATCAGAAACATACATCATTATTGCATTTCTGTTTACTATCGTTGTCTACAGCTCCAACTTCCTTATAGCCTGAAACTCTCAAGTGGTCAATTTACTGTCAGTTGAAAAGAAACGGGGTACAGTGTGTGGGTTAATCTATTTTTTATTAATTTCACCACAACACCAAACACCTCTAATGAAATTAATGAAAGCATATATGTGATCCAACAGGATTCGAACCCGGGTTATCACACACAGATTTTTAGACACCTTAACCATTACACCACCAAGCCTGAAACTCACAAGTGGTTAACTTACCGTCAGTTGAAAAGAAACAGGGTACAGTGTATGGGTTAATAAAAGAGTCGGGTTAGTACGGACAATTACTAATTTACTATCGTTGTCTACAGCTCCAACTTCCTTACAGCCTGAAACTCACAAGTGGTCAATTTACCGTCAGTTGAAAAGAAACAAGGTACAGTGTATGGGTTAATAAAAGAGTCGGGTTAGTACGGACAATGGCCCTTTATTTAAATATTCACAATATAATACAAGGATAGTGTATCACCGTTACAGCAGTAATATCCCTCCTTTGATGCCAGGAACCTACGCCAACAATATAATACAGTCACCGCTATGTTATTCTGGGAACTATTAGAACATTTTATTCAGATTAGGAAGGGTGTATGAAGTCAGAGGGTTGTTTGGGCCCGCTTTTACCATTTTAACTCCCACAGGTCCTTCCTAAACTGTATAAAGTCGTCTACTGATAGCCAGAATAAAGTGTTCAAACGCATCCTGAACCTCAAGGGATTAAACTCACCACCTTTCCTATAAACCCCCCTATGTACAGTCGGCCAAATAAGTGATGTCTCGACACCAAGTATGTTTTGATCAATAATTGGTATCAGTAATATCTAAGCTTCATTTCCTCATATCGAGTGAAATATACAAACATGTTCCTACACTTACCCACCCTATTCAACATCTGACAGACATTAATACAGCAGAGAGTGAGCCAAACCTAATGATAGCTGAGACATGACTTATTAGCGCCACTGTACCTTCATCTGTTGACGTTTAAGCCGGTATCACACGAGAGCTTTTATAGTCAACATTCGATGATCAACATTTTTCTGGCAACATTTTTGGAATATTTTACACTGGTATCGGAAACTAGACTGTTGATAGATTAATTTAGGTGACCGAAATATTCTAAATGTTTACCTCATAAGCTGCCAGACCAGTGTTAAGGGTAAATGTTGAGTGAAAAAGCGCTCGTGTGATACCGGCTTTAGATAGTGATAGTTGTCTAGACCAGTGTTCATAGCTCGAGTAATAATAATAGCGTCGGTCATGGTGGTACAGTATATCTGTTGACGTTTAGGACAAGAGGTGAGTTTATTGTAGCGGTGCCATTAATGTTGTTGACGTTGGAGGCTCCTGAACGTTGGAACGAGGACAGCCAAGATGACGTACAAAATAACATTGGAGTACAACGTGAACGACAACACTTTATTACCAGGGACACTTACGGCCGATACACGCACTCAGATTTGTCAGTCTAAGAACCGTAGTACAGGACAGTTTGTGTGTAAGCGGTTAATTCTCTCAGGACCGGTGACGTGTTTGTTCAACTATATAACAGTTGGACTTCAAAATTATTGTTTAGACAGGACAGACAAAGAAGAAGTTAAATTTGTAATTAATGAATTTTGGAGGATAAGTGAAAAACTAAAAAACACAACCACATAAAGAAACAAGGAAAGAAACCAAAAAAGGGAGGCCGTTGCAAGAGGCTATCTCCCCGACCAACAACCGAACCATCTTTTTAAGTTCATTCTAGTTGCATCTAGATGATTTTATAAGTTTATAAAGAATCTGTGTTAGTTACAAGGCTTACGGTAATTGAGATAGTTTGTTACCCTTTAATTACAGGCGGACTCCCGTTGTAACTGTTTTATGCAGACGATTTAGTCCTAATAGCTGACAGTATGCAGGATGCTGAGGCCAAATTCAGAGAGTGGAGAGAGGGCATGGCGAGCAAGGGTTTAAGAGTCAATATTAACAAAACCAAGGTTATGCATATTGTATAACCTCTGCTTACTTTTTGTCTGTATTTATTGTTTATCTTTTTCTTTTTCTATTATTATTATTATTATTAATATTGATGATTTTTTAAATTTATTGTTCTTGTTAAAAGAGTACTCTTTGTTTAAATCTGTTGTTACTTCATATTTTGCAATTATTTGTCTTTATATTATATGTATTCATTGTCGATAGTATCAATTGCTTACTTTTGCGATTTCCTTAGTTTATTTGTGCTATAAATGTAGGTTATTTGTAGGGTAGTTATTGATAGGGGTCACTTGAGGCATGCTATGCTTACAGGTACCTACCCGATAGCACTATCGTTAGTGAGTGCTGTACTGTATTTTATATATTATTTTGTAATAGTATAGATATCTTATCAATATTTGTATTTTTTACTATTGTTAATGTCTGTCATGTTGCAAATTTGATTTTAAATAATATTTTGACATTTAACATGTAGTTTCTTTATTCATGCAGAGTTTAGTAAAATTTGCCAGAACGTCCCGGACTTCCCAAACTTGACTACTTCCTTTAACGTGACGATAGTGCGTTGTTATATGTGCGATTGGTTTGCTTGGGAAACAGATTAACTTGCTCATGTAGTGATGTACACCCTATGTGGTGGATTGTGTTCTTTTATTTAATAATTTTCATTTTAGTAAACGTTGTTTCCACATAGCGATTTTGATAATTTAATTTGACTTTATATTGTCCTTGTCCCAATTTTGGTTTGTTTAGTTTGCAAGTTTTACATTTTAATTGTAGATTGAGACGAGGCAATGTGGAAAAGAGCGGTGCATACCCATGTGCAATGTGTGGAAAGGGAGTGGGCGTTAACTCAATTCAATGTAGCATCTGTCAATGTTGGGTACACCGTAGGAGTAAGCGCTGTAATAGAATAAAGAGGCCCCTGCCGAAGGATAAGTCAGAAATAGAGAAATTTGAGTGCGTAGTGTGCAAAGGCGAGCTTGTGTTAAGTGATGATCCTGTGGCTGTGAATTTTGGAAATGAGTCTTTGGAGCTGGTGAACAAGTTTTGTTACCTAGGAGATACCATCTCTGCCGGTGGTGGGACCGAGGCTGCCACTGTTGCTAGAATTAGGTGTGGCTGGGGGAAGTTCAGAGAATTGATGCCAATCCTGACCCTGAAGGGAGAGGTGTATGCCTCATGTGTTAGAAGTGCAATGACGTATGCCTCAGAAACATGGGCTGTTAAAGTAGAGGATGTCAACAGAATGGAGCGTAATGAGATGAGAATGGTGAGATGGATGTGTGGGGCCAGGCTACAGGATAGAATAACAAATGTTGAGCTGAGGAGACGTATAGGTATAAAGAGTATTAGCGAGGTGATGCGTACAAGTAGACTGGGATGGTATGGACATGTGGAGAGAATGAATTAACAAAATTGGGTGAAAAAATGCAGGTCTGTGATTGTGGAGGGAGCTGCACCAAGGGGTGGACCGAGGAAGACCTTGGATCGGACTATACGCGCCAATCTCAAATCCAAGAACTTGACAAGTGAAGCAGCCCTTAACAGGGTTGCCTGGAATGCCACCATTAGGACAAGAGACTGAAACTGCACTTATGTGTGGAACACATAAGTACATTGGGGTTTTTAATGGATGATTAATGTTAAGAACGGGGTGTTTCTAATTTCTGGCTTGTGTGGGCATTTTTGGTGAAGTAGGTTAGGCCTTGGCTTAGCATCAGTCTTGTAGTCTGTTTGATGTTGGACTGCTACGCTACAGGCCAAGGTTCGAAGCCCGGCCTGGTCATACGTTAAAAAAAAATCAAATCCCGGGTGAATCATATGCTTTCTTGTCTTGCTGTCTTGATAGCGTAATGCATAGTGCGCGGAATTTCGATGCGAGTATCCTGGGTTCGAGTCCTCTGAGTGCCACATGTATTTGTTGATTTCATTTATTTGTTGATTTCATTAATTGAGTTTAGATGTGAAATTGGTTGGTGTAAAAAACATAATAATTAATTAATATCATTGGGAGGTGTTTGGTGTTGGGAGTGAGTTTTAAAAATTAGATTATTCAATATCTAGAGATGGTTATAGTATGATCTAAAAGAAAACAATTGTGAAGGAAGATTGAGTCGCCTACCTACACAAACTTAATTAATCAAACCTACAGGTAAACTGTCCTATGTAGTACGGTAGTTAACCAATAGTCCGTCTGAGTGAGTGTGTCAGCATCTACACTAGGCTGGGTTGTGGCAATTATTCCTGCTAACTTTCCACCGGCAAAATTTATCTGACAATATTATAATGTAAAACTTGCCTAATAATTCAAAGTATAATGCAAAATATTTCAATTATTTTGCATTGGCTTCTGAAACGACTATGCAAAATATTTCAGTTATTTTGCATTGGCTTCTGAAACGACTATGCAAAATATTTCAGTTATTTTGCATTGGCTTCTGAAACGACTATGCAAAATATTTCAGTTATTTTGCATTGGCTTCTGAAACGACACTGAATATAGATCATGCATGTAATAGGTAGCTCTTGCAAATCTTGACTTTAGAATCTGCCAGATCCAAATTGCAGTAAAAGGTGCTAGTGTGACAGTACACACTCGAAGGTCGGCCATAACGAAGCGCAGTGTATAAAGCCGGTATCACACGAGAGCTTTTATAGTCAACATTCGATGATCAACATTTCTGGATTATTTTGCACTGGTATCGGAAACTAGACTAATGATAGACATGAATTTAGGTAACAGAAAAAATTAAATGTTGACCTCATGAGCTGCCAGACCAGTGTTGAGGATAAATGTTGAGTGAAAAAGCGCTCGTGTGATACCGGCTTAAGGTCCCTTTATATCGAGTGTTTTCTCCCAACCCACCAATAATATATATATATATATATATATGTATATATAACTCACTCTCACAAACTCTCTCACAGATGAAGGTTTAAGGGGATGCTACAGCCACTTTAGTTTAGACAGTACGGTACGGTACTATAGGTAGCGCCAACCAACTTGACAAAAATCTGGATACCTTACCTCTTTGTAACTTAAAAGGGACTGGAGCAAACTGGTTGTAAATACCCACACCTAATTCTTGGTGGACTCTTCCTAAATGGTAGAAACGTCAGCCCGATTGCTTTCATCCATTTTGAGTTATAAGGAGTCATAATTATTGTCAAGTTCACTGGCGCTACCTATACCACACCGCAATAGTTGTGACAAAACATGAATTTCAACAACAATCATAATAATAACCAACTTAATTTTAATAAAACATATATATATATTCGGGTATAAAACCTAACATCCTTTTGGTGGTATAAACAGCCCAAATTTAGTTAAGACAAAACGAATCTAAATTAATTATTAAACAATATTTAGAAGAAAAGAAAAAACATAATAGGCACGTTTCATTCTGCCATGAGTAAATTTATAAATATTCAACCACAAGTAAGTTTATTAACCCTTTCAAGCTCCAATACGCATTCCTTTTCTGTTTTCTGGTAATTATTAGACAATTTTATTCAGATTAGGAAGGGTATATGGCCGTCAGAGGGTTGATTGAACTAGTCTTTATAGTTTTAACCCTTTATTAGCGGCTCACCACATAAGTCGTATTTAATAAAGCTGGACTATGTGGCGGCGCTCGACATAGGTCGAGTGGCAATTTCAGCACGTAATGTTGCTGAGAGAGAGAGACAAGTGGTGGCAGGAGATTAGCGAGCGTATGACTGCTCCAGACCACCGCGGCGAACATACTGACACGAATCCCAGCTCCCTCCTCCCTCTCTCACTCGCTATATAAGGAATTGTATCGGGAAAGTGGCTAATTACATGCTTTTTGCACTCGCGTTGCACGGTTATTGCAAGAAAACTAGCCATCATAAAAGGATCGTTATGGTGTCATTCGAAAGCTCTGTTTATGCCCTTTCAGGGATAGGTACTTGTTTTACGTTCTGGGTCTTATTTAGGCATGAAAATGATCACGTAAACAGCCCTATTTTGGCTAAAAACACCCCGCTGGGCGGTACATATAAATAAACCGCATAGGCCGCTCGTAAGGTGTTAATACCCACAGATCCTTCCTTAGCTGCATAAAATCGTCTAATGATAGCCAAAATAAACTGCTAAAATGCGTCAGAGCTTCAAAGGGTTTAAGGGAAAAAAATCCGTTCTTTCTAAACATTAACGCTGTCTCGGTTTCTTTGTTTCTTATTGCCTAATGAAAATCATACAGTAAATGAGATTGAGATTTCTTATTTTAAGTGTTAAAGTGATACAAATTATTCAATACGAGTGTTAAAATAAAAAATACATACCAACATTAAAAATATTTAATTCAAGGAGTTAAAAAGAGAAAACTAATCAACAGAGTATTAATATTAAAAAATAAATCTATTGAATATGAAGTTGAAATGATGAAGAATTATTTGATATGAGTGTTAGAATAAATACAATTACTCAATGTTAACATATAAAACTAAATGTGTATTCAAATATGTTAAAACAAAATAGCCTTACAGACAAAATACAAAATCATCGATCGCCTCAAGGCTGAAGTCAAATGAACTTATCAAAATCGCTATGTGGAAATAAATGAAGAAATTGTAAACAAAAATCTGTACTGTTGCCTCATAAAATTACTACACCAGGTATACTGAAATTGATGTTTTAGGTGGGAACTGGAGGGGGTGGTGGTGGTATGGGTGGGATCGGAAGAGGTTAAGGGGAGATGGGCAGCTTTTCTGGTCCCCTGTCCCCTTTCCCCACGTTATATCTCTACCAGAAAATCAGAAAAAATTATTGCTGGAAAAAGAGCTTACATGAATCGCCATTAAATTGAAGAAAAAAAAAACTGCCATTAAATTGAAAAAACCCTGAGTAAAACTAAATATATATATAAATAAAGAGACGATACAAATGCAGTTTCACTATATAATTTAAAGATTGAGGAATTACAATAGTTTCTTTTATATTTTATAATTTATTAGGTTTCTTATATATTTTGAAGATTTACTAGACAAAAACACAATACAAGACAATGGCAAAGATTTATTACAATACTTTCCTATACATTTTAGGGTTTATTCAATTTTATTACACATCTTTAAGATTATTATAATATTGCCCTATACATTTTTTATATTTTAATATTTTTTAAGACTTATATATCTTTAGATACATTACAATCTTCAACAATGTATTTAGACAAGGGAATAAACCCGATATCACACAAGAGCTTTTATAGTCAACATTCCATGACCAACATTTTTCTGGCAACATTTATGGAATATTTTGCCCTAGTATCGGAAACTAGACTAATGATAGATTAATTTAGGCGACAGAAAAATATTAAATGTTAACCTCATGAGCTGCCAGACCAGTGTTGATGATAAATGTTGAGTGAAATAGCGCTCGTGTGATGCCGGCTTAAGACATATCCAAAAAGTATGCCTAGTGTTACAAATTATAATAATAAAATTGTATTAACATAAACAATGACAAATACTGTACTACAAATAATGCTACACAAATCGTACACCAGTAGCTTGAACAATACTGTATACACAAAACAAAAACAAAAGTCGTTAAGGGGAGATGGGCCTTTTTTCTGGTCCCCTTTCCTCATGTTTAGCCCCATTAGTTTACAGATTTCAAGATGCAGGTATTTGCCCCATTGGTTGTCAATTTTTAAGACCTTTCACCCCATTTCATTGTCATTATTAAGACCTTTCGTGCTTTTTAGGTGTCAAATTTTTTTCTTGGCTAACGGCAGTGAACCTGTAATTTTGGAAAAAACGGCCAAAGGCCAGGAAATTTTTCTACCGAAAAATTTACAAATTAATCTAGAAGGGGATCTAATGGATGTTTTATTAGAGTTTGATGGAGGTCTATGGAAGAAACAAACAAATATTCAGTATAAATTAACAGATAAATACGACCCATCCCCCTAAAACCGTGTGGATAAACCCTTCAGTAACACGACGCCTTCCCTTCATTCTGGCTACCAACAAGTTTTATTCAGTTTAGGAAGGACCTGTGGGACTTGGAGGAGGGTTAATAGATATATATTCCCACCTTTTGATTCCCACGAGGTCCATTCTTGTCATCTGCTTGAACTGTCCTTCCTAAGCTGAATAAAATGGTCTAATAGTGGCCAGTGTACGATGAAACAGAACGTCCCCGGCACTGAACGGGTTACTCGCACACACACTCCACACTTCCGGGCCGCCCAGGTTTTAAAAATATACACACTCCAAAAAAATATCTCTTAAACATTGTAAACAAAACAATAAATGGGTCATATTATAGGAGGTGGGCGAGCCAATTTGTACTCACTGCTTCAATTATAGTATCGGTGCGAGCCAATTTGTACTCACTGCTTCAATTATAGTATCGGTGCGAGCCAATTTGTACACACTGCTTCAATTATAGTATCGGTGTGAGCCAATTTGTACTCACTGCTTCAATTATAGTATCGGTGCGAGCCAATTTGTACTCACTGCTTCAATTATAGTATCGGTGCGAGCCAATTTGTACACACTGCTTCAATTATAGTATCGGTGTGAGCCAATTTGTACTCACTGCTTCAATTATAGTATCGGTGTGAGCCAATTTGTACTCACTGCTTCAATTATAGTATCGGTGCGAGCCAATTTGTACTCACTGCTTCAATTATAGTATCGGTGCGAGCCAATTTGTACTCACTGCTTCAATTATAGTATCGGTGCGAGCCAATTTGTACTCACTGCTTCAATTATAGTATCGGTGTGAGCCAATTTGTACTCACTGCTTCAATTATAGTATAGGTGTGAGCCAATTTGTACTCACTGCTTCAATTATAGTATCGGTGTATTTCAATTAAAATACTAACATAAAGTCGCACTAATAAGTGATGTCTCGGCACCAAGTATGTTTTGATCAATAATTGGTATCGGCAATATCTAAGCTTCATTTCTTCATATCGAGTGAAATATACAAACATGTTCCTACACTTACCCACCCTATTCAACATCTGACAGACATTAGTACAGCACAGAGCGAGCCAAACGTAATGACAGCTGGGACATGACTTATTAGTGCGAACGTACCACTACTGACAAATCTTGAGCTCTTGCGCTTTTCATAATGCGAATATATCCATTTAGCTTCATGTTCAGATCAAATCCGCAATATATTAACCCATTCAGTACCAGGGATGTCCTTTTGATCATATTCTGGCAAATATTAGACAACTTTATTCAGCTTAGGAAGGACCTCTAGCAAATAATAAGGCTTCAAACTATATCAATTATCCCTTCCAACTACCACAGATCCTTCCTAAGCTGCCTAATATCGTCAAAATACAGCTAAAATATAACACACGTCGCTGGTACTCAAAGGGTTAATATATAGCTGATTTGATCTTAACATCAATGATTATAAGATACTAAAATAATATATCACTTTAATTCAGAAGATGCCAGTCTACAATTGCCAGTAAACATTGACGGCAAATCGCTCGTGTTAAGGTAAGTGGTCGAGTTTCGTATATTTTACACCACCAGTCAGTAGAGCGTCGGCAGCTGAACAAAAGGTCGGCGGATCGAGCCCGCATTGTCAAAATGTTACTGGTAGATGGAGGGAGCTGCACCAAGGGGTGGACCAAGGAAGACCTAGGATCGGACCATACGTGCCGATCTCAAATCCAAAAACTTGACAAGTGAAGCAGCCCTTAACAGGGTTGCCTGGAACGCCGACATTAGGACAATAGACTGAAACTGCACGTATGTGTAGAGCATTCAGTCTTAAAATGTTATGTATGCATGTATGTAAGCCCGGGCAACTTGACCTAGCGATTCGTGACAAATGCCTAATGTTCATGGCCACCCCTTGTCGGGAATTACGGGGCTTAATAATAAAAATTGTAGCACTGCGTATGAATTGGCTCTTCCACCCTTTGAGGTACGGCACTTAAAAACAACAAGATAAAAGAACACAAGAGGCAACATAGCTATCTTAACCCCTTCAGTACGACGACACCCTTCTTCACTCTACTCTGACCATCGTTAGACTACTTTATTCAGATTAGGAAACATCTGTGGGGGTGAACGGCTTATTTGAGATGTCCTGCAACTCGTAATTCCTCGAGGTCCTTTCAAAGTTTCCTAAAATTCTATGATAGTCAAAGGGACAATAGGGACAGTTTTAACCCTTTTAATTCCTAGAGGCCCTTTGCAAGCTTAGTAAAATTGTCTAATTATAATGTAAAACTTGCAAAATAAACAAACCAAAAATGGGACGACACAAGATAAATGCAAAAGAACTTCTCAAAATCGCTATGTGGAAATAACGCTTAAAAAATAAAATTTTGAAATAACATTAACAAGCATCCTCGTACTGAAAGGGTTACGTTTGAGCCAGTCCAAAATTAGGGTTAAAATGAGTTTTTAACCCATTGAGTACCAGGGACGTCCTTTTTATCATATTCTGGCAACTATTAGACGATTCCATTCAGCTTTGGAAGGACCTCTAGCAATAATATGGTTTCAGACCATCTAAATCAACCCTTATAACTACCACAGATCTTTCTTAAGCTGCATAATATAGTTTAAATATAGATAGAATAAAATCTAACACACATCGCTGGTACTCAAAGGGTTAATCAGATCATGGCAAAGGAAAGGAGATACTGTTACAGAAAAAAAATATTATTATTGTAAATGTCTTATCAAAGGAGAGAAAATTATATGTAGGGTTCCTAAACTGCATCTGGTCCTATGGTCTATTCGCTGTAAGTAGGCGAGAAATTCATGACCTCTATCCTCTGTAACTTCAAAAAGGGCTAGAGCAAATGGGCTGTACATTTCCACACATACTCCTTGACTGACTCTTCCCAAATGGTGGAAATATTAGCTCGATTACTCTGGTCGTTTTAGAGTTACAGGAGGTTAGAGGTCATGATTTCTCGCCTACTTTACAGCGAATAGACTAGCAAAGAAAAGATTTACACCAAATATAAATAAATCTGTTAATACAAAATAATTATCTGGTTTATATTTCTCAAAAAGCGCCAGTTTTTCCGAAGGAATTCACTAGCGCTCAGAACGCGTTGCCAACCACAATTGACCATTTGCGAGTTTCAGGCTATAAGGAAGTTGGAGCAGAGAACATCGATATTAGACAGAAATGCAATAATAATGTAGGTTTCTAATGGATAAATGGTATGTTGAATTCGGTTTTATGTATTTATATATGTACTACGATCGTAATTTAGCTGTAAATTGTTAAATATCGTTGTCTCCAGCTCCAACTTCCTTATAGAAAGAAACTAGCAAGTCAGCAATTAAATTAATTGTGGCATTATTTATATACAGTATAAGCTGCAACTGTGGAAAATGGCAGCAAATAAAACTTGTAATATAATAGTTAAAGGTGCAGATCATTACAGAAATTATTATTGAAAGAAATTATGTATACAGTAGGCCTATAGAGAAGTTGTGGTATACAGAAATGATATGCTCCAAGGTTTAATTATTTCATTAATCGAGTTTAGGAGTAAAGTTGGTTGGTGGAGAGAACATAATAATTACATACCCAATGCTACACAAGCCTAGTTTACCTTTTTCCAGAGGATCTACTGTAAGAAACTGTAAGAAACTGTAAGCTACTAAAGGTCATATGTATTTCTTGATGGTTGTTGTAGTGGATATAATAATGGTAGCTGTGGTGGTGATCCTGGTGGTTGTGGTTATTTTGGTAGGTGTGGTACCCTAGTGGTTGTGGTAGTTTTAGCATTGTTCATTTGATATTGATAGTTATGAGGATAGTTCTGGTTGCTGAAATGGTGCTAGTTGATGCTGTGGGGATTTTGGTAGTTAAGGTTGTGATAGGTTTGTATTTTGAGTGTGATATTGATAGATGGATAGTTTTGGTTGCTATAATGGTGGTACGGTAGTGGTTGTGGGGATTTTGATAGTTGTGGTTGTGGTAGTTTAGTATTGTTCATTTGATATTGATAATTGGTTAGTTTTGGTTGCTGAAATGGTGGTAGTTGTCATTTGGGTAGCTATAGTTGGTTTGTTGATTTGATACTATAGTTAGTGAGTGCTGTACTGTATTTTATATATTATTTTGTAATAGTATAGATATCTTATCAATATTTGTATTTTGTACTATTGTTAATGTCTTGTCATGTTGCAAATTTGACTTTAAATAATATTTTGACATTTAACATGTAGTTTCTTTATTCATGCAGAGTTTAGTAAAATTTGCCAGAACGTCCCGGACTTCCCAAACTTGACTACTTCCTTTAACGTGACGATAGTGCGTTGTTATATGTGCGATTAGTTTGCTTGGGAAACAGATTAACTTGCTCATGTAGTAATGTACACCCTATGTGGTGGATTGTGTTCTTTTATTTAATAATTTTCATTTTAGTAAGCGTTGTTTCCACATAGCGATTTTGATAATTTAATTTGACTTTATATTGTCCTTGTCCCAATTTTGGTTTGTTTAGTTTGCAAGTTTTACATTTTAATTGATAGCTATGAGGATAGTTCTGGTTGGTATAATGGTGGTAGATGTGGTTGTGGGGATTTTGGTAGTTGTGGTTGTGGTAGGTTGTTGTAGGTTTATATTACGAACCTCGTATGCGTGAGTCGAAGATGTTTTCAAATTGAGCGATGTAAAATTTCCATTATCGAGTTGTCCCTTTTAGACCTCTCTGTACAATGGCATTATTTTCATTGTATTCCAGCCTACATCAAACTATTTATTCAGCTGAGAAAGAACCTCTAGGCATCGCGGTAGAAAGTAGGTTCTGAGGCAATGTGTGTGTGGTGTGTGTGTGTGTTCTGAGGCAGTGTGTGTGTGTGTGTGTGTTCTGAGGCAGTGTGTGTGTGTGTGTGTTGCTGGTGGTTTTGTAATGTTTAACCACTATTTCATCATTTACTCACAAAAAACACAAATAGGTGACAAAAAGTAGGATAAAAAGTACAAAATATGGTTGAGTTAAGGGCCTTGAGGAATTAATTAGAATTGATCCCATTGATTATTTAGTTCACCTTATCGAGATGACCTAGATGTGTGTGAATTTGTATTTTGTCTTTGTGTGTTGATTGTTTTCTGTTGACCATGTTCTTGCTCTGTTTTGAGTCGCCCCCCCCCCACACACACACACACACACACACACACACAAACAAAAAGAAAATAGGAAAAGTGGGGATTGGGCCTGAGTAAATAGATAGATAGATAGAAATAGATTGAGATTTTGGATATCGTGCGCACTCGCAAAACCAATTAGCAGTGATAGCCATGGGTCGACTGTACGTACATACATATTCATACTTTTATTTGACTAAAGCGTTATTTCCACATAGCGATTAGTTCTTTTGCCTTTATATTGTCATTGTCCCAGTTTTACAATTTAATACATATAGTTATCGGAAGTATGTATGGGTCTCATTTAGTGACTGGATGGTCTGGTTAAACTAATTATAAAACAAAAACACAAGATTGGATGTACCGGGTATGTATTAGTTTCATGGATTCATTAATTAGAAAGAAAAAAAGGAAAAGAGAGGGAAAAAAAGGAAAAGTGGGGATTAGGCCTGAGTATATAGAATAGAATAGAATAAATTAGAAATATTTGTAAGTTAATTGGGTTGGTGATAATATGAATGTATAGATAACACCACTTTAATTGCTTGAGGTCCTTCCTAAGCTGTATAATATGGTCCAGTGTATAGCGCGGACTAATGAATAATGGGCCACGTTACTGCAAGGGTTATTCATAATGTATAAATGTGATGACCCTACACTAATATGTATAATGAATGATGCCTTGATGAATATTGAATACAGCACTAAGAACAGTCATATGTTAAATGTCGATATATATATATATATATATATATATATATATATATATATATATATATATATATATATATATATATATATTTATATATTCATATCTATATATATATTTTTTAATAAGAAAGGAAAAACATGCAAACACTCACATCCCCTGGTTACCTAATAATACCATACAATTTTTCTCGCTGGTAAATTTATATATATATATTTTTTAAAGGTTTTGTTTAACCCCTTCTGTCCCAGCGACGGCAGGGAGCCGTCAGTAGATAAATCACTCCCCAGTCCCAGCGACGGCAGGGAGCCGTCAGTAATGTACTTTCCTTGTAACTACCAGTATCAGGCAGTGCCTGGTACCACGACCGTGGTGATGGGCTGGTCTATCAGAATGAGAGTTGAGCGTTCTCTGCCATACCCATAGCTTACTCTGACTGTTCCTTTTACTTATATATTTTCTAGATCTCAAGTGACGGCGTCTTTTCCGTGGATTGACCTCCCTACTGCCAACCCTGGCAGATTGGGAGCCAAAGCATCACATTTTTCCTTTGCCCCTCAACTTTCCCTTCATAATTGATGAGGGGCACAGGGCCTTGGGTGGGGCTTTTGTTTCCCGGGCGTTTCCGCACCCTCCTCAGCTCCCCGCCTTTGAGTGGCTTCGGTCACCTGGTCATTATTAGTGGTAAGCTGGGAGGGTTCTTTGGGGGCGCTCGGTTATGGCCTTGGCCTTGCTCGGGACCTTGGGGCTGCTCGGCCAGACAGCCTGAGGAACAGCAACAACAACCACGACCGTTTGAGCACTGCTCTAGAGTTGGCAACACTTCTCAGCTTATATCCAAGCCTCTGCAGGCTGGGAGAGCCAGTATTCCTTCATCTTTTGAGGTGGAAGGTTGTTCTATCTTGCAATTTTGGCCACATTGCTTGGGACTGAGGGGGACTGTTATTACTGTATCCTCTGGTACAGTAGGGGTTAAGTGAATACAATAATTACTAAGGGTTATGCTTCCATATAATTACTAAGGGTTATGCTTCCATATAATTTCTCCCGACGTAATGGTCTTGGACTACCACCAGAACAGTTTATTCAGCTTAGGAAAGACAAAGTCTTTCCCAAGCTCAATAAAACCAGTAATTGATAGCGAATATAATGAAAAACTTCTCTTTTGAAACTTGATAAAGTATTTTTGTTTTAACATACTGTATATTGGCGAAACTCAAGTAATGCAATACTAATGTGATTTACATAATTTTGTTAGAAAAAAATATATTTATTGTGGAAATCAACAATAATGTACAGGTGGTGTTGAAATTTACGGCCCATTTACTCTAGCCCGTATTACCGGAGACGTCTGTTAACTTTGTTCTGGCTATTATTAAACCATTTGTATTAAGTTTCAATAGGGCCTCCAACAATAAAACAGGCTTCCAACTATCTCAATTAACACTTTTTAACTGCTACAGATCCATCTTAAGGGGAGATTTCCACTTCAGGGACTTTTTTCTTGACCCCTTTCTCCCTCATGTTTAGCCCCATTGCTTTTGAGATTTTAAGACGTTCGCCCCATTAGTTTGGCGATTTTAAGAACCCTCGCCCCATTTCTGTCAATTTTAAGACCATTCGTGCCATTTAGGTGTCGATTTTATCCTGGCGAGCAATAGCGAGCCTGTAATTTAAGGGGAACCGGCCTTTGGCCGGGAAATTTTTCTACCGAAAAATGTAAAAATTTATTTTGAAAGGGGGTCTAGGGGGAGTAATTTTAAGCTTGATGGAAGTCTAGGGAATCAACTAAAAACCTCCCCTTAAGCTGCACAAAATAGTCTAAATATAGCTAGAATAAAATGAGAGCAGCTCGCTGGTGTAGTGACTAGCGTCTTGGACTTCCACCCAGAAGGCCTAGGATCGCGCCCACGCTCGGCGCATTAAAGGTTTTTCACAAGCACCGAGTCGTTACCGTCCCTCATGAGCAAGGGGATGGGATAGTACCGGTAGTACAGGACCCCAATGGAAATACGCCTAATCGGCCTTATTGGGTTATCCTTAGCTGGCACATGCGCTAGCTTTAAGAACTATTATTATTATAAAGACATACCCGGTACGGAAGGGGTTAAGCGAGGAATTACTGAAACCAGGGAGGCTACCTACCAAAAATGTCTAAATCATCTGACAAAAAAATAAATACTTTGCATAAATAACAATGAAATAATTCTACAAATTGCAAAATATACTATACCGTACAGCATACAAAATATACTATACCGTACAGCATACAAAATATACTATACCGTACAGCATACAAAATATACTATACCGTACAGCATACAAAATATACTATACCGTACAGCATACAAAATATACTATACCGTACAGCATACAAAATATACTATACCGTACAGCATACAAAATACTATACCGTACAGCATACAAATATACTATACCGTACAGCATACAAAATATACTATACCGTACACCATACAAAATACTATACCGTACAGCATACAAAATATACTATACCGTACAGCATACAAAATATACTATACCGTACACCATACAAAATATACTATACCGTACAGCATACAAAATATACTATACCGTACAGCATACAAAATATACTATACCGTACAGCATACAAAATATACTATACCGTACAGCATACAAAATATACTATACCGTACAGCATACAAAATAACTATACCGTACAGCATACAAAATATACTATACCGTACAGCATACAAAATATACTATACCGTACAGCATACAAAATATACTATACCGTACAGCATACAAAATACTATACCGTACAGCATACAAAATATACTATACCGTACACCATACAAAATATACTATACCGTACAGCATACAAAATATACTATACCGTACAGCATACAAAATATACTATACCGTACAGCATACAAAATATACTATACCGTACAGCATACAAAATATACTATACCGTACACCATACAAAATATACTATACCGTACAGCATACAAAATATACTATACCGTACACCATACAAAATATACTATACCGTACAGCATACAAAATATACTATACCGTACAGCATACAAAATATACTATACCGTACAGCATACAAAATATACTATACCGTACAGCATACAAAATACTATACCGTACAGCATACAAAATATACTATACCGTACACCATACAAAATATACTATACCGTACAGCATACAAAATATACTATACCATACACCATACAAAATATACTATACCGTACAGCATACAAAATATACTATACCGTACACCATACAAAATCCAAATCCATTCTCCAAAAACATCACACGTAATGATACCCGAAAACAGCCCTCTGTGGGTTCTGCAATTAACTGAATTGAAAGACAGAAGAAGAATATAAGGAGAGGTTAAGCGAAATGTCTTAAACTTTTATAAGAATAGATTAACCCTTTCCCTGCAGGTGATGTTCCGGAACGCCATGGCAATTTACAGCAATTTCCAGGCTTTAAAAGCCTTTAAAAGCCGTAGAAATTGAGTGTCAGTGGGCGGGAGCGTGAGGGACCTCCGTCCGACCCTCAGAGCAGCCAGCCGCTCACTGAGGGAGACTGTGGTCTCGCGCGGCTGTCTCGACATTGTTGCCGAGCGAGCGAGAGCTAATAATTAGCGAGTTTTCCCGAATGTCTATGGCAACGCTGCGGGTGAACCCCGCCACCTACGAAGCTCGTTCTGGTGTCATTTTGAAGCTATTTTCGCCTAGCTTTCGGCAGAATACAGTTCATTTCATGCAGATACTTGATTAATCATTCATGAGTGACTGAATATGCGTTAAATAGCGCGAATAAGCCCGCAACGTAAGTGTTAATTAAATATAAAGTTTTCAGTGACATAAAAATGACTCGTGTACTGTATGGCAAGGTCGGTATCACGTCAGATCCTTTTTCCTCAATTTTTGATGGTCAACATTAATTATAGACTGAAAGCAAATACAAATATAAAAGCATATACCGGTACTGTAACGATCCGAGAGATGAAAGAAACTACAGTAGTACCGGTAGCTTGTTATGCAGGAGAATGTACTGTATGATATGCAATCAAAATAAATCAAGATAAATGTTGAGTAGCAAATAAAAGTAAAAGTAAAAGTGGGGATTGGGCCTGAGTATTAAGATAGATAGATATAGATAGATAGATAGATAGATAGATAGATAGCAATATATTATAACAAAACAAACCTTGAGCATAAAATAATGTCTAAGTAATATTAAAAGTTTGTATGAAGAAATTTAGATATCAGATGTGAGTATCCTAGGTTCGAGTCCTTCAAGTGCCACATGTATTTGTTGGTTTCATTAATTGAATTTAGAAGTAAAGTTGGTTGGTGGGGATTATATATATATATATAATATATATATACGGTATATATATATAAATTACAAAATAACACCATGCACTTCTAAAGAAAGTGTACACATGTGAAGTAATTCAGGTAAAATCAGCGAGTTATTACAAAATAAATAAATCATCGCCGTACAGTTTGGGTATGAGAAATATTTAGATAAAATTGAGTGGTAAATATATATGTATAGGTATATGTGGATTAAAATTGGGCATACAATCAAAGTGAGTGAAGCATTTTAGGGAAGAATAGGAAAGGCATACACTGCATTCAAACGAAATAGCCCTGGTACTTTTAAGTGTACAGTATAGGAATCCTTATAGGTCATATTTAGAGCTATTTATTGAAGAAACACAGGGTATATACTAATTTTAAGTGTATACAAAGCATTTTAGGTCAAAATTGGGTAGGTACTGTCATAGACTACAGTACATTTGGATGTAACACGAAAATGGAACTTTGCAGTAACCGCGAAAATGTGACATTTAATCGGTTTCGGGGTTCGTTCTCCGATTTTGGGTCACTTACTGCAAAGTTCCATTTTTGTGTCAAGTCCAGATCTACTGTAGTCTATGGTACTGTTTATGAAAAAGAAATATACGGTATAATATAATAATTTTAAGTGTATATGAAGCATTATAGGTCAGAATTGGGGGAAGTACTCTACAGAATGTATATAAATAAAAATCATTGAAGCATTATAGGTCAGATTTAGGGAGGTACTTCTGTATATATATATATATATTAAGAAAAAACATTAGAAGCGTTATAGGGTAGAAGGGTATATTGTAGTGAATGAAGCGCGGGGCACACAGCACGATGCCTCTGGACAGATCAGTACGGTAATATCTACGTCCACCTAAACTCACAACATCTGTAGTACACCTTCAATACCACGGACACTCTTTTATCCTGTTCTGGCTACCGCTAGGTGATTTTAGGCAGTTTAAGAAGGACCTACCAACCTATTGTCGAGTTCGCCACGCTTTTAATGGCACCGAGGAGCGCACCCCTCATTCTGGGGGTTATTTAGCTGTTCAGTTTAAGAAGAACATATGGCCTTAGCCTTGCTCGGGACCTTGGGGCTGCTCAGCCAGATAGCCTGGGGAACAGCAACAACAACAAAAGAAGAACAATTTATTTAGGTGTTGTCAACAATTTTAAAGGTGAACATTCTCTGGTGTTACATCCAAAGACATCCCCAGCCTTATGAGGGCTTCTGCCCAGTAGGCTGTTGACAAATAGTTTTATTATTATTATTATTTCCAAAGACATAAGTTAAACTATAAACCATAATTATATCATTATATATACAATAATAACAACTCTAAGTAATGGACTTGGCTTTCGTTCGACACCCTCTAAGAATAGCCGGTTCCAACAGGTCCTTTCTAAACTACACAAAATCATTTAACGGTAGCCAGAATAAAGGAACAAAAGGTGGCCATAGTACCTAAAGCGTTAACCGGGCGAGAACTGTGATCCCCTGCGGCCAATGTTCCTGACGCAGAATAACAACTACTACAGCTCTGCTAAATATTAATGGTTGGTTTTCATAATGGATGATAATTATTGGGTGGATAAGTAAATTTGTAAGCGGTGATCCAAACAGTTGATGGCATTGATAATAATAATAATAATATACCCATACAATACAAGTCAAATTTGATTAGTGTATTAATGTAAATGTTTTAATGTATTACAGTAGGCTACCGTATTTTTCATTAAGTATATACCGGTACTAAAATGATTACCGGTAATCTAACATTATTACCAAGTGAGGCTGCCTGGAACGCCCCATTAGGATGCGAGACTGAAACCTCAAAATTATGTATGCATGTATAAATAGTATGGTAGGCTACTGTATATTTGTTGTGTAGTATTATGTATGCATGTATAAATAATATGGTAGGCTACTGTATATTTGTTGTGTAGTATTTCTATATTTTTATCAATGCAGCATTGTTACTAGTTGGAGCACAACATATATGTATTTGCTGATCCATCCTAACCCATTATAAAACTCCCGAGACAATTTGGTGAAGCAGCTTTGGGGTGATGACAACTCCTGGCCCGGTATAGATGAACAGAGCGTACACATTATCCTTTATATCACATAATCTCCGTAAGATTTTTTTTAAAGTTTTGTTTTTAAAAGTCGGCTTAACATATACATTTAGTTTTTTTTTCTCATTTATGTATATTATGTACAAGGAGTAAAACTGCACCAGTGTCTGTTAAATATATATATATATATGTATATATAAACAAAATGAATCGTTCAGTCACTGGATGAAAGCTCTCGAGAACTCTTAAAGTCTCTCCATATATATATCACTCACTAAGTTGAAATGTTTCACTCACTTAAAAGATCCATTCACTTAAGTCACGTTCCAAGCACTTAAACTGAGAAGGTTCCCGCACATAAGTCGAACGGTTCCCGCACTAAGTCAAAAGGTTCACTGACTTAATAGGTCCATATATATCCGCTCTCTAAGTTAAACAGAATCCACCGCTAAAGGAACGCTCGTCCGACCCCTATACCCTGTTCAAAACATGGCAGCTTGTCCCTCCCTTCTCACGGTTGATCCTGATTGGTCCAACTCAATTCCATCATACATCTGGGGTGAGGATTTACTGCCAGGTTGATTTGACCAGGGTATAGTAGCCGACGCACGAGTTGTATATAATGTAACTCCGATCGTCAGCGTACATTTTGAGGGCATTGAGGGATAGAGGGGGCAATGGGGAAGGGAGGGGGGCATTGGGGGATGGAGGGGGCCATGGGGGAGGGAGTTTGGTTGGAAGGTTGCATTGGAGGGTCGGCCATTCACGTTAAGATCGTATATTTTCATCATAGGAAAGTTTTTTTTTTTTTTTTGGAAGGCTGCGATGGAGTTTCGACCACTCACACTAAGATGGTATATTTTTGCCACACACTTTTTCCTTTCTTATTAACGACTATACTGAAATATTCTAATGTACCATACTGGGGTTGACTTACTTTAGCGTTTCCATGACACTTTTGATGGAACTCATGCTAGGAAACGACAACTACATTTTGTTTTCTTAATCAAAAACTCAAACTAGAATACTACAGTATATATTTGCTATATGAAGCACGCACTCCCACAAAATTAATATTTCCGTTTTCTGCAATTTTTCTTTTCATTTACCGTACTGTACTGTACTGTACTTCTTAATCTGAAACACGTACTACCGGTACGATACCATAAATAAATCATTCTTTGAGTTTTCTCTCTTAAATAATTATTTATTTTCCTTCTCTTAATTGAAAAATAACACTTGCACATAACTAATTTTGTCTTCTTTCTTAATCTGAAACTCACACAGGCATATAATTACGATTTAATTTACCTTTCTCTCCTAATCAAGAACTCAATCTCATGTACAATTACTATATTTTCTCTTAATCCTTACTATACTGTAGGCTATGCCTTTATTAACCCTCTCACGACCATATGATGCAAAGGTTGCCAGATTAGCATTAAGAAATACAATTCTCTCACTCTTATAATTACCTCTCCAAAATTAGTTTTCTGCCCACAACTAACTCAAAGACAACTGCAGAGGTTAAAGTAACTAAACTAAAGGTTTCTAAATACACCTGATGGTAACAAAGGCTTTAAAGTATCCCTAATAGGCTCAAAATTGCGTCAAGAACGTGAGAGGGTTAACTGATCAGTAACTTTTGTTTCACACTACAGTACACACAAATTGGATGTAAACATTTTATTATTCATCCTGCATTTATCTTGTAAGCTTACTAGATCATCAGTACAGTACCGGTACTTCAATATTTGTCATAATTTTCCAACAATTATTGATATATTATACTCTTTACTGTTACCACACTTCCCTCCTTTATATTTAAAAAGATGACATTGAATTTCCTGTTTCACTAGGGGACATAATGATTGGCTTCAAATTTCTTCCACGTACTGTATTCAATTTATATATTTTTGTTTAATGCTGTATACAATTATTTTCACAGTTCTTGATTCTGTATCCCCTCAATCGTTTTTCAGTTCATTATTTTTCCACACACTGTATCTAATCTCCTTATCTTTTGTTAGGTACCGTATACAATTATTTTCTCAGTTATTAATATAATTTTTTTTTTTTTTTATCTTTCTATTCTACTGTATATCCCATCAATTTGTTTAGTTCCTCATTCTACTTTTGGTTGGTACCGTATACGATTATTTCTCAATTATTTTCTTATCTTTTTATTCTGTAGCCAATTAATTTAATTTAGTTCCTCATTCTACGTTCTCACTTCCCCTCTCCAACTGTCCAGCTAAGAACTGCAGTACTGTATATTGGTAAACGTAGGATAACAACAGCAGCCTGACCCGACCCTTTAAACGTAGCCGTGTGATCCGGAGTGGAATCGAATTAATAAGATTTAGGCACAAAGGCCAAGCACTGGGACCTGTAGAGATCATTCAGCGCTACCGATCCGAAGTGGACCATCGCCGGGGAGGAGAGATCGGCGCTCCTATCTTGGCAAATGTGTCCCCCTTCCTCTTCGTTTTCTTTGCGCTCCTTTCTTCTTTAATGTGACGCTCTTTCCCCGTTTTCTTGGCACTCCTTTCTTTGTGGTCGTGTCACCCTTTCCCGAGTTTCCTTGACGCTCCTTTCTTTGTATACGCATCCTCCTCCCATATTTTTTGGTGGTCGTACCTTTGTTCTTCATATATTCGGCCCCCTTTCCCCCGTTTTCTTCACGCTCCTTTCTTTGTATACGCATCCTCCTCCTATTTATGTGGTGGTCATTACTTCGTTCTTCGTATAGTCGGCCCCCTTTCCCCCGTTTTCTTAATCATCCGTAAACTTGTCGCCCTCTCCCACGTTTTCCTCATCCTCCCACTCTGCCACAGACGGCCAACGGAAGTCATAGCTTAATAACAACCACTGGATCTCTATAACGTCTTGTAATCCAATAGTCGAATAACAAAAGGAAAGGAACCTGACACTCGACGCACCGCTATACTTCATGCCTTCACCAGGACATTTAATGGGAAACTAAAGGATATTTTCGCTTTACCGGGGATATATTTTTGCCTTTTATCGGGACATTTCTTTGGGAACTGATGCATTGGAGATTTTATTGTACCGGGTGTATATAATTGGCCACTTTCCGGGAAATCTATTAAAGAACTAATACTTTGGATATTTGTGATCAAATTTGCTAGTTACAATCCTTGTCTAGAAAACTTTGATAGAGTGGACATCAGAATTTGATTCTGGCCGTACTATTTCACCCATCAACATAGCCATATATATATTAAATGGTTGCAAAGGGAATTATCAATGCCGTGGGTCACTTATGCATAATTCTATCAAAGATAAAGCCATTATTTAAAGCAATAATAGGTTGTAAGAGGAATTATTAATTAATGTGGAAAATTGCTCGCATTTCCATTTCAGATATAGCCATAATTAAAGAGGAATGATAGGTTGTTGGGAGGATTAATGTAACTATTGATCACATGTTTTCTGTTTACCCTTGCGGCCGTTCCCCGGGATAATCATAGCGGTGGGTCATCCTGTCGTATCTCCGTTAGTGTCCGTTACCGAGACACAACGGACGACGGACCCCACCGCTTCCACATTACAGATAAATATTGCACACATAATTTCTTGAGTTATCAGCACCAAACCACGCTCTATCTATCCGTCACTAGAAAAGACATCCGTGGGTTGAGGTCAGCGGCTGGGTTGGGTAGGGCACGGGGGGGTTAGGAGGGTAGCGGAGGATTGAGTCCATCCATTGAAGGGGTTTGAGTCACCGGCATATAGTCCTGTGGCGGCCAGTGGTAGGTGCGGTAGTTGCGGCAGGGTGGTGGTGGTGATTGTTGTAGTAGTAGTAGTGGTGGGTGACACTAGAGAATGGAGCAGGAGGAAGAACAGCAGCTCGAAGATCCTCCCTTGCTCTTCTGCCGCTGATCTGAGGGACAAACATAAATGGTTAGTGCACAAAATGTTGGTATTAGTATCCTAGGTTCGAATCCTTGGAGTATCACATGTATTCATTAGTTTCATTGAAATAAATATTTAGTGCACAAAATGTTGGTATTATAGGTAGCGCCAGTGAACTTGACAATAATCTTAACCCCTTAACGTCTTATCACTCAAAATTAATGCAAGCAATCGGGCTGACATTTCTATCATTTGGGAAGAGTCCACCAGGAAATAGGTGTGGATATTTACAGCCAGTTTGCTCTAGGTCAATTGCCTTAGGGGGTTCTTTTCCCCTGCACAGGTTCTTGTTCTGTACAGGGGCATAGTGCGTCCTTGTATTGAGTATTGTTCACATGTGTGGGGAGGGTCCTCTCACACCGCTCTCCTAGACAAAGTTGAAAGGAAGGCCTTTCGTATCATTAACTCCCGCCCACTCACTAACTCTCTGCAATCTCTCTCTGTCCGCCGCAATGTTGCATCTCTCTCGCTACTATAATAATCAGTGTTCCTCAGAGCTTTCCCAGTGTATACCACCACCTTTACGTAGGGCACGTGGTACCCGTCTTGCAACTCAATCCCACCCCTACTCTGTGCAACTCTCCAACCCAAGAGTGAAACTTTACTCTCAAACTTTCTTCAACTCAACAGCTGAGCTTTGGAACTCTCCCAGAATCAGTCTTTCCCTCTTCCTATGACTTAAATTGCTTCAAACTCCGTGTGTCCAGGCATTTTGGCTCGAACATCCCTTGATTTTGGCCCTGTCACTCTTTCAACTATGGGGGAGGCACTCGCTATAGGCAGTTCTGCCTTTTGCCTCCCTCAATCACATAGAAAAAAGGTCAGGGATCAAGATTATTGTCAAGTTCGTTGGCGCTACCTATAGTATCCTAGATTCGAATCCTTGGAGTATCACATGTATTCATTAGTTTCATTGATTTTATTCATTAGGCTTATTTGTAAGTAAATTGGCAGGTTGGTGATAATATGAAATTATAAGACAGTGCAGAACATCAAAGAAATGTAGACCATCAAAAATTGAGGAAAAAGTTCTCCTGTGATGGGCCTACCCACTTTTGTGTTTGGCAAGAATTTACTATAATGTAAAACTTTCAAAATATACAAACCAAAACAGGAACGAGACAATATGAAGACAAAAAAAATTATCAAAATCACTGTGTGGAAATTATAATGTAAAACTTGCAAAATAAACAAACCAAAACTTATACGAACACAGTAAAAAGACAAAACAACTAATCAAAATCGCTATGTGGAAACAACGCTTAAGTAAAATAATAATTTATAAATAAAAGAACGCAATCCACCACATAGGGTGTACAGTACATTACTACATGAGCAAGTTAATGTTTCCCAAGCAAACTAATCGCACACATAACAACGCACTATCCTCACGTTCAAGGAATTAGTCAATTTAGGAAGTCGGGGACGTTCTGGTAAAAGAACACAAAACAAAATGACGATCAACCCTATGAGATTGTTATTTCCACATTGTGATTCTGATAAGTGGCATTATATTGTGTCGTCCCTGTTTTGGTTTGTTTTTATTTTGCAAGTTTTACATTATAATTAATGTATGACATATACAATCACCTGCAAAAGTAACTAGTACAATACTATAGGCTATAATAAACTTGAGAGTGAACAGTAAATAAATTAAAATGTAAAACTTGCAAACTATACAAACCAAAACTGGGACAAAGACAATATAAAGTCAAATTAAATGAGGAAACCACTGACTCCAAAAATGTTTTTAACCCTTGTCTAGCGGGGTGTTTTGGGCTATTTTGGGCATATTCAGGCCCTCCTGAATGATCAATCAAGTATCTGCATGAAAACAAATTTATTTAGCAAAAAACTAGGCGCTAAAAGCTTCAAAATGAGACCAGAACGAGCTACGTAGCACTCGTGGTTCTCATACAGTGATACCAGTAACATGGGAGTTAACGTATTTCGGCATATTTTTCCCAGCTATGCTCACTACTGGCTACACTGCCGGCCTCTTGAGAACACAGGGAACAGGAGTTAATGGGCGGCGGTAAGCCCTGGGAGTCGGCTGTCTGGCCCTCTGGCCCATTTGCACTCGATTTTAACCCTTTAAAAGCCTTAATAATGCTTCTAAAGGTGCGGTTACACATGCCCGAATTTTTGCCACCCAAGCAACTTTTGTCACCGCTACGGGCAACTTTTCTGAGACCCAAAAACAAGTGGTTACACATGCAGGAAGAGAGTTGCTCGTAGCACTATCTCCCGTAGCCTACACTCTTTCGTTTTCACTTCGAAATGAATTGGTCTTAATTCGGCCGTTTTAGCTTCCCGTCACGCTATTAATACATCACAATCCCTATGATAAAGCTGAGCATATATAAGTCCGTTGAAACAGCAGCACGCTCATGATTGGCTATGTTATCATTACCCTGATAATTTATTTATTATCTGTATTGTTCCTTATTTATTCATTAAACTAGATATGTTTAAGCAATTTAAACCCCTTATTGGCGGCGCTCGACTTAAGTCGTGCACCAATTTGCAGCAAGTTAGGAGCATTATTAAGGCTTTTAAAGGGTTAAAATCGAGTGCAAATGGCCGGGAGCGCAGCAGGCCACACGTCCGACACCCAGGGCTTACCGCCACCCACTGACTCACGCTCCCTGTGTTCTCGAGAGGACGGCAGCGTAGCCAGTAGTGAGCATAGCTGGGAAAAATATACCGCTATACGCTAAACTCCCATGTTCGTGGCACCACTGCATGAAAACCACGAGTGCTACGTAGCTCGTTCTGGTCTCATTTTGAAGCTTTTAGCGCCTATTTTTTTGCTGAATAAATTTCTTTTCATGCAGATACTTGATTGATCATTCAGGAGGGCCTGAATATGCCCAAAACACCCCTCTAGACAAGGGTTAATGATTACTTAATAAATTGCAGTACTATCCGAATCTAAAGAGCTCTTAAAGAACACAGGAAACACAATAATAACGTATATATCATAAAGTAAACACAAGCAAGATAAAGATATGATAAACCAAGAAGTAAGCGAGAGAGAAGACTGCCTGGCCCGGGCTCACCCGGTTTAGCCAATCACAGGCCTTGCTTTACGTATTACACATTTAAAATAGGCAGTGACAGTATTTCTTTTCCTTGCTTGTGTTTACTGTATTATATGTACGATTTTATGTGTTCCATGTGGTATTTTATAGTATAGCTCTTAAGGTTAGGATATCACCTGTCACATTATCATTAGAAGTATTAAAACTTATTTATATTAATATAGCCTACTGTATATGGATTATATATATATATATATATCTATTGCCTGACGCCGTGATCCCCGAAGGGGTGGCCACGAACGAACCGCCCCCATGCAACTCTGTCCCCAGTCAGTCGACGCCCCTCCCCCCAACCAGCACCACCTTCGTTCATGTACTTCCTCACTCCATCCTTCCACCTCATATTCGGTCTACCTCTCCCCCTCTGTCCCTCCACCTCGCTCTCATACACCCTCTTAGTCATTCTCTCGCTTTCCATACGTTCCATATGGCCGAACCATCTCAAGTTGTTCCTTTTCACACTTTCCAGCACATCTACCTCCACACCACACCTCCTTCTTACTTCCTCATTAGTCTGTCTATCCCTCCATGTAACTCCGCACGCACTCCTTAAGTAATTCATTTCCACTGCTCTCACTCTTGGTCTGAGTCTCTCAACCAACGTCCATGCTTCGCTTCCGTAAGTCAGTGTCGGGATTACCACACTGTCATGCAAGGACTTCTTCACTTCCATACTGACCACCCTATTTCTTGTTACTGCTTTTAGCGTTCCTACAACCCTCTTCCCCTGTTGTACCCTCTCCCGCACCTCTTCATCCATAGTCCCATCTTTACTCAACACACTGCCCAGATACTTAAAAGAGTTGACGATCTCCATAGCCTGACCGTTCAGCTTCACCTCACACTCTGTGACTTCACCCCTTTCGAAGACCATAACCTTGCTCTTCCCCGTATTTACCTTCAAATTCCGTTTTTCGCACACTGTTCCAAACTCATTTACCAGACCCTGCAACTCCCATTCATTATCACTCATCAGAACTGTATCATCCGCAAACAGCAGTATAGGTAGCTTCCACTCAATTCCCTCCCTTTTCAGCGATACACCAACATCCACTGCTCTTGATAGTATTTCTTTCATAACTCCATCCATATATACAGTAAACAACCACGGGGACATCACACACCCCTGTTTCAAACCAACATTCAGGTCAAAGAACTCACTCTGCTCACTCTCCACACGTACTGCCGCCTTTGCACCCTCATACATGCTCTTCACTGCTTTCAGCAACTTGCCCTCTACTCCGTATATTCTAAGTACTTTCCACAAACCTTCTCTATCCACTCTGTCATAGGCCTTCTCCAAGTCCATAAAGGCAACATACACCTTTTGTTTCTTCTCCAGATACTTCTCCACAACACAATTCAGGGTAAAAATCTGATCTACACATCCTCTTCCCTTCCTAAAACCTCCCTGCTCGTCGCCTATCCATTTCTCCGTTCTCACTCTCACTCTCTCAATCACTACCCTACTGTATACCTTCCCTACTACGCTTAGAAGACATATTCCTCGGTGGTTACCACACACTCCTCTTTCCCCTTTGCCCTTATATAGGGGGACTATTATGCCAGTCTTCCAGTCATCGGGTGCACTCCCCTTCTCCCATGCTAGTTTGCACATTTTCCATACCCATTCTATCACTATCTCACCACCATACCTCAACATTTCCCCACACACTCCATCTGTTCCTGGTGCTTTCCCCAACTTCACTCTTTTCATGGCTTCCCACACTTCTGACCTCCTGATCCCCACCTCCTCCTCCACTACTTCTCTTCTTCTCCCTCCCATACCATATCCAGCTATGTTTGCTGGCTCTTCATTCCTTTCATTTAGCAACTCACTGAAGTACTCCCTCCATCTTTCGACTCTCTCTTGCTTCTCGGCTAGCATTCTCCCATTCTTATCTTTCACACCCTTACTGTTTCCCTTGCTACCTTCCCTAACTTTCTTGACTTCTTTCCAGAACAGTTTCTTACTCTCCCTCCATTTTACACTCAGATTCCTTCCAAATTCCTCATCTACTCTTCTCTTACTTTCCTTCACTACTCTCTTCACCACCCTCTTACTCTCCACGTACCTCGCTCGTTTCTGTCTCTCGGAATCTTCATTCCCTCTGCTACCCAACCACTCTCTATATGCTTTCTTCTTTTCTTCCACAGCTATTCGTACCTCTTCTGTCCACCATGCTGTACCTTTCCCTCCCTCTTCTCCTCACTCCACACACCTCCTCACATGCTGCACAGATCTCATCCTTAAACACCTTGCTCATCTCCTCCACTTCCTCCATAACTTCCAGGTCGAACCCACCTAGTCGTCTTTCCACTGCTCTCCTGTACTCCTCCCTGATTTCCTCCTCCTGCAACCTCTCCACCTTCCTCACCATTCCACCCTCCTCTCGCCTCCCTCCCGCTCTCCTCACCCACTTCTTTTGTATCCTAACCTTAGCTACCACTACATAATGATCAGACAGACCCCCTCCAATACCCCTATACACCCTAGCATCCATCACAGATTTCTTCATTCGTTCATCCACACATACATAATCAATCAATGACTTTCGTTCCACCACTGTCTTATCCTTCATCGTCAACATCCGTTTCCACGTGTACCTGTGGATCATTCTGTGTCGGAAGAAGGTGTTGGCTATCCACAGCCTCCTCCCCACACATACGTCCACAAGTGCACTACCATTCCCATTCACCTCTGATGGTACCCCCCACCCTCCCACCACTCCCTCAACTTTCCTATCACCCACCTTACCATTCATATCCCCAATCAGAAATATTCTTTCGTTCTTGTCAAACTTCTCCAGGCACGCCTCCACATTCATCCAGAACTCCTCTTTCTTTCTTTCAAGTATATCCTCTGTCGGGGCATACACGCATACAATCACCCACGTTTGTATTCCTACTTTCATTCTCACCCACACAATCCTTGAACCCACAGACCCATACTCTCTTACACATTCCTTCCATTTGCTACTTACAAACAAACATGCACCTTCTCTCGCTGTTCCTTCACTCACTCCAGCACACACACCCATTCCACACTCCCACTCTCTCACATCTGAACCTTTCCATTTGGTCTCTGTCATTCCACATACATCCAGCCTGGCATTCACTAACACTTCCAGAACCTCTCTCTCTTTTGTGCCATCATTCATGCCACTAACATTCCACGTAGCCATTCTCAGAATGTCCGAAGGCATGTCCTTAGTCGGTCGTGGTTCGTCAACGTTGGTTCCGTCCGCATCCGAGGCTGTTCGTTCGTTTTTCCTTGCTTCGATATTTTTGCCGGGTGGGGGTCGCAAGCCCACCGACCCAACCTCTTTAGTCGCCTCTTACGACACGCAGAAGGCACGTGGGGCATATTCTATTCCCTAACCCCCAGGGGGGGTTATATTATATATATATATATATATATATATATATATATATATATATATATATATATATATATATATATATATATATATATATATATATATATATATATATATATATATATATAGGCCTATTTAGGCTATAGGCTACATATGGAATATATTTCCACGACATAGCCTACTAATTCACGCCAAACACTATTACCGTATACTGTACTGTACAGTCTGACCTGCCAATACGCGAGCTTTTAATACGCGGTTCACCTTATACGCGAGGAGGGGGTCGAATCATACCCAAAACTTTCAAAACGTGTGATGTACCTTTAAAACGCGAATCCGGGCCCGATATACTGTAAGGGCAATTCCGGGGAGTTCAGCTAATACGCGAGGCCCCCCACCATTCCGCACCAGTTACGTAGGCACGCAGGGCATTGTGGGATACGCCAGTCTACCCTCAGTCCACACTCGCGCAACAGCTGTCCGACTCGTGTTGGACATTTACTGTTAATTTTAAGGTGAGTTTATTATTATTGTTATATTTTCTTATGATTTGGATGTTTATGTATACATATATGTACCTTTTGTGGCAATTGACGGAGATAAATAGGCCTAAAGTAGACAACTTGGAGTCAGTGCCGCCCATATCGATTTATTCCCATATAATACTCTATTGCTAATACGCGATTTTCATTCCGCGCCCTCGCGTGTCGCCCATATTCTCGCGTATTGGCAGGCCAGACTGTATATGTAAGCTACTAAGTTATGTAAAGAGTAGCCTACTATTTAGCACGTCGCATTAACCGAACCTATAATGCATAAATACGGTATTTAACCTCTGAAGTGCGCATGGGGTGTATTAGACACCTCTGCCTGTGCGCATGTATTTGAGCTGTTTCCATCACTAAAATATTCATTTTACCATAAATAGCATTAATACTTATCCATATGCGCCTATTATAGGTTGATTATAAAGGTATTAACCTGTTACAACAATAAAACAAGTGAAAACAGCGTTTGGATGGTCAAAATCGGCGATACAGGGCAGGAGTTACATAATGTATGGGTGAGGCAACCTCCTTTCCCGCCAATTTCCCCCAAGGCTGGAGAGACACTGTCGATCGATACTCTCTCTCTCTCTCTTGCACTCGCTTGCTAACAGTGATGACAATGCCCTGCTTGCAACTCGCTAATGTTAGCACGAAAATATACCTCAGAATAAGGGAATAACAGGGAAAATAGGTGATAACTGAAGGAGGGGAGGAAAGTGGGGAAGGAGGGGAGGTAGAGGAGTGATATTTTGCATGGCCCAGGGGCAAATTTTTTTTTTTTTTTTTTGTGTTTTTTTTTTCGATGTTTAACCCCTCCACCCCGGAAGGGCTCTTGAACGCCCATAACAAACTCGGCCCGCGCAACCCGGAAGGGCTCTTGAACGCCCATTGCTTGCGTGCGTGCTTTCGAATGCCGCGCGTACATTTTTGGTATCGTGGGACGGTAGGTGGCGCCAGCATGCGTAAACGACGCCACAGCAACAGTATCTACCCCGACGCCATCATGGACAGTACGCCAAATAGTGATTCCGCTGTGTCCGATACCGTGCTTCCTACGACGCCCTTGCTAGTTCGTCGCGCCTTACCCCGACGCCATCGCCTAAATGTGTTATCTCCCGGAGGTATTGAGACGACATTGAGACTATATGAGCGTGCTGATGCCAAGTATATTGTTGATGATTTAGTCAGTGACGACTCCAGTAATTATAAGTCGAGTGATTATGGCCATGAGAGTGACAAAGAAGAGCAATTCCTGGGATTTGCGAGAGAACATGACAGTGATGAGAGTGATGAAGGTGATGTACCAGTTGTTGAGGAAGCTGGTTTACCTAAAGACAGTGAACTTGATAGAGTGAGTGAGTGTGAGAGTTCAAGGTCACTCACCAAATTTCGCATAAGTGACACGACGCCAAGCCCTTCCCCAGGTAAATCGCCTTTCAAGCTACACTTATATAAGCAGAAAATACTTGAGAAGGCGGCCGCGGCAACTAGGGAACAAGCAAAAATACTTGGTGAGGATGAGGCTGTGAGTGAGGGTGAGCGTGGTGACCCTTCTCGCCCGCCATTGTCTCCCTTATCTACCCACGCCACCCAAGATGACCCGGATGCCCCGCATTCTTCCCCACCACCCCCACCACAGCCAAGGGTTGAGGACCCCCCACTTTCGGCCTATTTGCCTCCTAGGTCCCCCTAGGACATACTGCTGCATGTCATACATAGTGAGACATACTGCTGCCGAAAAGGGGAAAGGCAGGAAATATACCAAAAAAAATTAAGAAAAGTAAGAGAGTTTTGTTCGAGGCTCCCGCGGCGTCCACCCCTGCCGGCCCCAGCCATACGCCCCCGCAACTTTCCCCACGGTCCTCCCCACCTCTCCCGCCTTCAACATGTCTTCCTGAAGAAGTCTTTGAGCTTGCATCACCAATACCTGGGCCTAGTGACAGTGAAGCATTGCTTTCTGTCACTCGTCGCAGGCCAAGGAGCCCAGGACCTCGGGGGGACACAGCCTCACCTGCCACTCCTTCCCCACCTCGCCCACCCGCACGCCGCCCACGCATCACTCGTTCCCCGCCAGATTATGTGGGGGCCACTGATGATGAAGGGCACCTCTCTGAAGACTCTGGCCATGATTACATGGGTCCACCGTCAGGGCAAGATGACCACTCTGACGATGACTATATGGACATCGACAGCCCTAGACCCATCCGCTTGGCCCGGCGTCGTGCTGCCCGTCGTGCTGGCCGACGCCCTGACCGCCGCCCTCGCCGCCCTAGGGCGCGGGCCTCCCGAGTTGGCCGTGGGCGTGCTGGGCCACCAGCTGGAGCTCCTCGTCAGCGTAGACAAGACCCATTCTACGTTTTTCAGTGGCAAGACGTAGTTGATGGGGATGGATACAACCCTGATGTGCCAGCTTTTGATGAGGTACTGGAGGGTTCAGGCATTACCCCCAATTTTCCTGCAGGCCCCAATGCTCCACCACACGAACTATTTGAGGCCTTCTTTGATGAGGAGGTGGTAGGCTATGTTGTCAAAGAGACAAATAAGCAGCACCAATACCAGGTCCACTTTTTGGGCAAGGTGACCAAGGGCCACATGAGGCAGTGGACCCCAGTGACTCATAAAGAGTTCATGGTGTTCCTGGCACTCACCATGCTAATGCCTCATGTCAAGAAGCATAGGTTGCCTGACTATTGGATCACCAATGATCTCATATCCACCCCTGCCTTCGGGAAATATATGTCTCGCGACCGGTACCTTGATATCCTCGCAGCGCTCCATCTTGTCACCAACCTTGACGTCCACCTCCCAGACAAGCTGTGGAAGATTAGGACGTTGTACGAGATGATGCGAGAACGCTTCACCTCCTACTTCAAGCCCTTCCGCAAGGTCGTCATTGACGAGTCTCTTGTGCGGTTCCGGAGAAAACTCAGCTTCCGGCAGTACATCCCCTCAAAAAGACATCGCTTTGGCATAAAATTCTTTGTGCTGTGCGACTGCCAAACTGGCTATGTCCTGGACTTCCTGGTCTACAGCGGGAAGGAAGGGGACTTGCTTGTGGACCCCCTCATTGGCTTTGGCGGAGCAGTGGTGCAAGCCATGATGGACCGCTACTTTCATAAGAATCACGTCCTCTACACGGACAATTATTACACGTCCCCCAATCTCTCACAGTACCTGCATGAGCGCAAGACGGGGACTGTAGGCACAGTACGAGGGAAAAGGAAGGGCATGCCACCATTCCCTCCAAAGACCAAAAAAGGTGATGTGTTCAAGAAGAAGTCGGGGCCCATTCTGGCTATCCACTGGCACGACCAGCGGAAGGTCAACCTCCTGACCACCATCCACAAGGGGGAAGTGGTGGAGACTGGCAAGGTGGATCGCCGCACCCAGGCCAGGGTGACCAAGCCCGATGCTGTCCTGGACTACAACATCAACATGAGGCTGGTGGACAAGTCCGACATGCAGATAGGCTTCATTGACTGCCTGCGTACCTCGTGCAGATGGTACAAAAAGTTCTTTCTGCATATGGTGGACATGTCAGTTCTGAATGCCTACAATATACAAGCTTCGGAATGTGAACACACCCATGAAGTTCAATAGCCTGCGGAGGTTCCAAAAGCAGGTGTTGACGGAGCTCCTGGAGAAGTATGCTACGCCACAGAGGGCAGTGGCACATCCTGGGCCCGCCGTTATTGACCGTTTGCAGTGTGGTCAATACTTGATTAGGCACAGGCTTGGTTCCCTGCCTCAGAATGAATCAGGAAGAACGCAGCAGAAGCGGTGCCATGTCTGCTACAACAGCAGGGTGAGGCCGAGGTCAGGTAAAAAGTCAACCATGGAGTGTGTGGAGTGCAAGGTGGCACTCTGTGCTTTAGAGTGCTTCTTTGATTACCACTCCAAGCTGGAGTTCTAATAATCATACTGAAAGTGCCAAATAAAATGACAATATGTACACTATATATATAGGCAAAAAGTGGAAGAAAACCAATTTATTATTATACAAAAGTCATGTATTATGAGAAAATTGATACAAATACAATTACACCATAATAATATGTGAAAGTGACACATATGTATATACCAAGTGACATTCATATGATTAGAACCTATAGAAATATATAAATCAGTGAAAAAAGACAATAAATTGTACATAAAACGTTTACAAATCATATAACTAAGTGAAAGTGACACAAGACCTAATATTTGAAGGCCAAAGTATAATAAACACCTGTGATAACGAATAATCAGTGCCTAATACAACAATAACCTACCTCAATTACTAATAAAATGTACGGTATCGAGTGAAAATGAGCATTATCAGTGTCAGTGACACTCTCTAAAGCATATTTGTCAAAGTGAAAGTGACAAAAGACCTAATATTTGATGGCCAAAGTATAATAAACACCTGTGATAACGAATAATCAGTGCCTAATACAACAATAACCTACCTCAATTACTAATAAAATGTACGGTATCGAGTGAAAATTAGCATTATCAGTGAGTGACACTCTCTAAAGCATATTTGTCAAAGTGACACAAGACCTAATATTTGATGGCCAAAGTATAATAAACACCTGTGATAACGAATAATCAGTGCCTAATACAACAATAACCTACCTCAATTACTAATAAAATGTACGGTATCGAGTGAAAATGAGCATTATCAGTGACAGTGACACTCTCTAAAGCATATTTATCAAAGTGAAAGTGACACAAGACACAATACTTGATGGCCAAAGTATAATAAACCTGTAATAACGAATAATCAGTGCCTAGTATAACAATAACCTACCTCAATTACTAATAAAATGTACGGTATCGAGTGAAAATTAGCAATGACAGTGATACCCTAATAAACATACTTTATATAATTGGCCTCAAAATTACTATAAAAATATCAAATAAACATCACATTCTCAATATCAAACACTAAAATCGTCTAAGGGAGATAAATACTTTGGCGCGACGAGCGGCTAGGTGCGTCGTAGCCATGGCCGGGGCGACGCGTCCGAACGCGGGAAGAATTTGCCGCCGAAAAGCACTCGTCTTCCCGCGCTCACCATTATGCAACCAGATGGGCTAGAGACCTCTACTCAACGCCATTCGACAGAGGAAGGTTTGTGGAACATTATTCTTTTGTATTCATAATATTACATGCCATATTCATTGAATTACAGAGGAGTTAACATAGGCCAAAGATCGTCAAAACACCCGGTACCACAGCACAGTCGCGAGCTATAGCCCCCGGGGCTGGAGGGTTAAAGTTTTTTGGGGTTTTTTTCTCCGACTCTTAACCCGGGAACTGCGGGGAGACTCTTAAGAGTCGGAGAAAAAAAAAATCAACTTTTGATATCAATTTTTTTTTTTTTTTTTTTTTTTTGCCCCTGGGCCATGCAAAATCTCAGTCCTCTACCTCCTCTCCTTCAGTTATCACCTATTTTCCCTGTTATTCCCTTATTCTGAGCGTATATTTTCGTGCTAACATTAGAAATCCGGTTACAGGGTGTGGTCATCACTGATAGTAAGCGAATGCAAGAGAGAGAGAGAGAGAGTATCGATCGACTGTGTCTCAGTGGCCTTGGGGGAAATTGGCGGGAAAGCAGCTCACCCATACATTATACAACTCGCGGGCTATATCTCCGATTTTGACCATCCAAACGCTGTTTTCACTCGTTTTATTGTTGTTTCAGGTTAATACCTTTATAATCAACCCATAATAGGCGCATATGGATAAGTATTAATGCTATTAATGGTACAATGAATATTTTAGTGACGGAAACACCTCAAATACGTCAGCACAGGGGGAAGTTTCCAATTACCCCCATGCGCACTTGTTAGGTTAAGAGTCTTCCCGCAGTCCGCCGGGGGAACTCTTAAGAGTCTTCCCGCAGTTCCCGGGTTAATCAAGATTACAAAGCATACAGAATACATAATTTGTAATACTGAAGGAAGTATTAGGCTAACCATTGCATTAACGAAGCTATTATTCATATTTAGTTATAACAAATCGTTTACTGTTGCAAATTATAATTGTAAGTTGATTATGATAACCGATATACGATACATTTAATCCCTTGAGAGAATATTCTTCCCATTCTTGCCTAAAGATATTGTAGGCTATTTGTGCAAACTTGAAATTTCGCATTCATACCGTAGCCTATTTCTTGATTAAACCGTTTTCTCTCATCCCAATCTATTGAATATTATACTGTGATGACATATATATTTAAGGATTGAGCATTATTATAGTATATTAATGCTTGCACATCTTATATATAGTTATCACATTACTACTATTGCATGCAACCCATATTTATAGTTGCCGCAACAGGCGATGCGTCCCGTACGTTCGGGACGCAAAAGTTGCCCTATTCGGGTGACAAATGGGTCCCGAAAAAGTTGTTTGGGGCGCAAAAGTTGCTCCACGGAGCAACTTTTGTCACCGATTCAGGCAACTCGGGCATGTGTAACCGCGCCTTTACTTGCTGCAAATTGGTGCACGACTTAAGTCGAGCGCCGATCTTTAAGGGTTGTTGTTGTTGTTTTTCCCCAAGCTGCCTGGCCGAACAGCCCCATGGCCCTGAGCAAGGCCAAGGCCATAACCGAGCGTCCCTACAGAACCCTCCCTGCCGACCACAATAAAGCCTGGGTGACCGAAGCCACTCCATGGCGGGGAGCTGAGGAGGGCGCGGAAACGCCCGGGAAACCAAAGCCCCACCCAGGGCCCTGTGCCCCTCAGCAATTATGAAGAGAAAGTTGAAGGGCAAAGGAAAGATGTGACGCTTTGGCTTCCAATCTTGGTAAATTAGGAGGTCAATCCACGCAAGAGACGCCGTCACTTGAGATCTAGAAAATATATAAGTAAAAGGAACAGTCAGAATAAGCTATGGGTATGGCAGAGATCGCTCAGTTCTCACTCTGATAGACCAGCCCATCACCACATGACTAGAACCCAATCCTCTCAGCATCAGCTAGGAAAGGCCCTAGAAAGCTGCCTTTGGCGGGGGGATAGCTCCCCTATTTCAACCCTTTTCGGGGTTGGGCACCCGTCAGTGTCAAAATTATTCAACAATATCTATACCACTTTTTACAGCAGGCAATTGTACAGTTGGCCACATTAATTTGGATAGGGTAAGACGGGGTAATTTTTCCGCAGCGCTAATAATTTGCATTCAAACGCCGATATCTCCGAAACTGTTGCATGGATTCGGCTGCAGTTTGGCTTAGGTTGTAGAGCAGCTTTGGTTTAGGTTGTAGAGCAAGTTTGGCTTAGGTTGTATAGCCAGTTTGGCTTAGGGTGTAGATCTAGTTTGGCTTAGGTTTTGTTGCAGTATGGTCGGGTGTTTGTGGGTGGTTTGTTTGTGTGTTTGTTTGTTTGTATGTTTGTGTGTGACATAGTGTTGGCAGTAGCCGTCAGCTGCTGCCTGGTACTTTGTATTAGCAACCTACACGCTGCACCCACACGAGACACGTCCACACCCGCACTAAATATTTCCACACCTGTAGGCCTAATAAATACGTCCACAACCGCACTAGACACGTCCACACCCGCACTACATGTCCACAACTCCACACCCGCGCTAGACACATCCACACCCGCACTAGACACAGTGGCGCCTAGGCCTACACGTGTGACACACCTGCATCTCTGCCCGCCCTGTTCAGTTGTGTGTATTTACCCAATTGTAGTTTATAGTTGAGCTAAGCGCGTGTTGTCCCGTCTCTCAGTCTACTTTCATCCAATTTTTTCTTGAAAATATGGATGTTCCTTGCCCCTACCACCTCCTCCTCCAGCCTATTCCATTTGTCAATACATCTATAGGGGAAGCTAAACTTCCTGATATTGTTCTTGCAGGTAGGTCTTTTTACTTTGTAGCTGTGGCCTCTAGTTATTCCTGTATCCATAATTAATATATCCTCCCTATCCAGCCTCTCCAGCCCTCGGGTGCATTTGTACATCATTATCATGTCTCCCCTCTCTTTTAGACTCGGTAGATTTAATTTGTCTAGCCTCCCTTCATATGGCAGTTCTCTGAGACTTGGAACCAATCTAGTAACTGCTCTCTGGATTCTTTCTAACTTGTGAATATGCTTCTTAAGATGCGGGGACCACACCACTGCTGCATACTCCAATCTTGGTCTAATCATACTTTTTATAATTTTCGCTAACATGTTCTCATCCAAGTACAGTAGTTCAGAGCAACTTTCATATTCCCGGCCATTGCATACATTCCGCTAAAGAGCTTGTTAATATGTTTCTCTGGCGACAAGCTATCTTGTATAATCAACCCTAAATCCTTTTTCTTTTTCGGCCTTGCTAATTATATTATCTCCCATCCTGTACTCCCAATTTGGTCTATTCACACTTCTTCCCATATTTAACACATGACATTTACTTATATTAAATTTAATTTTCCACTTGATGCTCCATTCGTATATTTTATCTAAATCCCCTTGCAGCTCCTCACAACTACTTATATTTATTATTTGTCTCATAATTTTTACGTGCGTGCGTGCAACGTTTTATATTGGCATGTTTAGTGTCAGTTTGGTTTTGTGAATGTTTTCATTGCTTTTAACTGCGCGCTAGTGTTTTGTCTGGCCATTAATCATATAATATTATCTAGTTTACTAGCTAGATGATGCGTAAAATAAGCCGCGGCGAAATTACCCCGCCTGGCGGGGTAATTTTGCCACGAGTGTCTTTTTTTTTTTAAATCGACAGCATGACCAAAACATATTTTTTTCGTTTTTTGGGCATCTATAGCAGAAAGGCTGAATGTATAGATTATAGATTAAAAATTAAAAAATTCCATTTGTGGCAGTTTCTATTCGTCAAAATACGCGATTTTCGGCGAAATTACCCCATCTTACCCTAACTAAATATATTTATGTATGGAACGAAAATACATTTAATTGAATTAGAAGTGTATTTTCTTATGCAATAGCTGTATAATATGATCAATTAACAGTTTTATAGCAAATTATTCATGTAAGTCAATCACACCGTTTCCTTCCATTCATAAAATAATGATGTGGATACAAACTAATGTGACCAACTGTACACTTGGTCAAGGAATTATGTGCACCCCTACGCTGATTATCTGGCGTGTACAGCTCGGTAGGGTTGGAACCTCTGCCTGCAGCTATATCTATCCGAGACGAGGATCATCAGACACATAATAAACAACGTATCTCCTCAAAATGTAGAACACATACAGTACTTTGAATTATTAGTTAGCATAGGGGTGCAGACCATTTTTTGACTAACTGTACAGTTGCGTTAATAAGTTATGTCTCAACTGTCATTATGTTTGGCTTGCTCTGTGCTGTATTATTGTCTGTCAGATGTTAAATAGGGTGGGTAAGTGTAGGAACCTGTTGGTGTATCTCACTGAAAAAGAAGAAATTGTGTGTAAATATTGCTGATACCAATTATTGATCAAAACATACTTGGTGCCGAGACATCACTTATTAGCCCGACCGTACTGTACATCAAAGGTACAGTCGAGTCCAAATATAAAGTGTACCATACCTTGTGAGTTAGGTTCAGGAAGGTTCTCGCGAGGTACGAGATGCATGACACAGGTCTTGCCGGCGGGGAGGCCCAGGGCGCCAAGTGTCACGTTGCCATGTAGGAACCTCCCCTGGTAGATCAGTCGTAAGATCTCCGCCTTACTCACACTCTCCTCGCACCACTCTGAAAGACAACGATCATTAGTCATACGTAATAGGCACGTCATTTTTTTTAATACGTAGTTTAAGGAGAAGTTTAGTTTTTTTCTGGAATGCCTTCTCCTTCACGTTTAGCCCAATTAGTTTAATAATAATAATAATAATAATAATTTTACTTATTTAAAAGAGCGCTCAATCTTCAAAATTAATTCGCAAGCGCTCGAACACAAAACACAATTTCAATAAAACTACATTAACATATTTACAACACAATTTACATAGTTATTAATACAATAAGAGTGAGAACGGAGAAATGGATAGGCGACGAGCAGGGAGGTTTTAGGAGGGGAAGAGGATGTGTAGATCAGATTTTTACCCTGAATTGTGTTGTGGAGAAGTATCTGGAGAAGAAACGAAAGGTGTATGTTGCCTTTATGGACTTGGAGAAGGCCTATGACAGAGTGGATAGAGAAGGTTTGTGGAAAGTACTTAGAATATACGGAGTGGAGGGCAAGTTGCTGAAAGCAGTGAAGAGCATGTATGAGGGTGCAAAGGCGGCAGTACGTGTGGAGAGTGAGCAGAGCGAGCGAGTTCTTTGACTTGAATGTTGGTTTGAAACAGGGGTGTGTGATGTCCCCGTGGTTTACTGTATATATGATGGAGTCATGAAAGAAATACTATCAAGAGCAGTGGATGTTGGTGTATCGCTGAAAAGGGAGGGAATTGAGTGGAAGCTACCTATACTGCTGTTTGCGGATGATACAGTTCTGACGAGTGATAATGAATGGGAGTTGTAGGGTCTGGTAAATGAGTTTAGAACAGTGTGCGAAAAACGGAATTTGAAGGTAAATGCGGGGAAGAGCAAGGTTATGGTCTTCGAAAGGGGTGAAGTCACAGAGTGTGAGGTGAAGCTGAATGGTCAGGCTATGGAGATCGTCAACTCTTTTAAGTAAATGGGCAGTGTGTTGAGTAAAGATGGGACTATGGATGAAGAAGTGCGGGAGGGTACAACAGGGGAAGAGGGTTGTAGGAACGCTAAAAGCAGTAACAAGAAATAGGGTGGTCAGTATGGAAGTGAAGAAGTCCTTGCATGACAGTGTGGTAATCCCGACACTGACTTACGGAAGCGAAACATGGACGTTGGTTGAGAGACTCAGACCAAGAGTGAGAGCAGTGGAAATGAATTACTTAAGGAGTGCGTGCGGAGTTACATGGAGGGATAGACAGACTAATGAGGAAGTAAGAAGGAGGTGTGGTATGGAGGTAGATATGCTGGAAAGTGTGAAAAGGAACAACTTGAGATGGTTCGGCCATATGGAACGTATGGAAAGCGAGAGAATGACTAAGAGGGTGTACGAGAGCGAGGTGGAGGGACAGAGAGGGAGAGGTAGACCGAATGAGAGGTGGAAGGATGGAGTGAGGAAGTACATGAATGAAGGCGGTGCTGGTTGGGGGGAGGGGCGTCGACTGACTGGGGACAGAGGTGCATGGGGGCGGTTCGTTCATGGCCACCCCTTCGGGGATCACCGCGTCAGGCAATAGATAGATAGATTAATACAATAATTATAACCACTAAACTCTATAAGCATCTGTCACTACACCATTCCCCAGGTCGTGTCTGGAGATTTTAAGACGCCTGATGCCTTGATTCCTGAGGAGGGTGACCATGAATCAATTGCCTCCTTGCACCTGTCATCTGTCAGCCAGCACCCCTCCTCCCAACCAACATCACTTTCACTCATAATAATATACAGTACTATTCTAATCATATTCTGGTTACCATTAGACAATTCCATTTAGTTTATAATCTACCTCTAGGACTCAAATGATAAATACAATGTCAACAAACCTTTTAAATAATATACTGTAGAGCCTTCTTAAACTGCATAAAATTGAATAATTTTAGCCAGAATAAAAAAATACAATGTCAATAAACCTTCTTAATCCTCATCATCCTTAACGACATCCATCAACATACCCATATTCCTCACCAAGCCCTCTATAACCCATCATCTCCAGACATCACCTTTTGCTCCCCAGAACTCGCCCCCACAACATCCTGGAGGGTGGTCAGAACCTTAGGCTCTGACCACCTCCAGATCATTATCACCACCAAAACCACTCACCCCAGCTAGCCACAAACACACATACACCAATTATAAAAGAGCTAACTGGGAAGCATTCACAAATGAGACAGAACAACACTTCACAACTCTAAACAGTACACCCATCACTAACATCAACAATGCTGTACACATACTCAATAAAACTATCCAAAACGCTGACAAGAAACACATTCCAAGGGGTAACAGAAAAAGACACAACCCCAACTTCACACCAGAAATTCAAAACCTCATCAGACAACGCGACATACTGAAACACTCCCCAGCACCCCACACACAATACATCACACAACAAATTCAAGCACTCAACACCCAAACTAACAACAAAATACAAGAACAACAAAAACTAAATTGGAATAACTTCCTACAAACACTTGATCACAAAACAAACCCCAAAAAAACTCTACAAAACACTAAACAGCATCACACTTTCCAACAGCAACACAACACAATCACATGCTGCAATCACAACAACAGACTCTACTCCTTCATGTAAACAAGCAAACACTCTTATCAATCACTTCTCACATGTCAGCCACCTAAAACCTCACACAGACGACCGACGTGTCATCCGACGTAAGAGACAATTCCCCACAGATCCTGACTATACACCCTTCACCAATCACCAGACAAAGCATATCATCAACAATCTCAAGCACTCACCCGCCTATGGCCTAGACAACATAAGCAACATACACCTCAGACACCTGGGACCACAAGGCATACAAGCACTCACTAACATATCAAACTACAGCTATTCACACAACACAATACCAGACATTTGGAAGCATGGTATCATCATCACATTCCCCAAACCCAACAAAGACCCCACGCTACCCTCCTCGCACCGCCCCATCACTCCTTTGCTCCCCCTCCAAAGTCATGGAACGCCTAGTATTACAACTAATTACACCTGACCTACCCCTAGCTCCAACACAACATGGCTTTAGGCCACTGCACTCCACAAACACTCTTCTCACAGACCTTGCACAAAGAGCTTTCGACGGCAGCAATCCAGCTGGGCCACCACCCAGACCACTATTAGCCACACCCGCCATTAGTAAAGCCTTCGATGCCAACCCCCCGCCACAACCTAACAAACAAAATCTACAACACAAACATGCACAACAACACAAAAAGGTGGCTGGCCAACTTCCTAGCAGGCAGATGTGCACACGTATCTTTTGCCGGTCAGTCATCTAAAATCAGAAACTTTCCAAACGGAGTCCCACAAGGATCCGTCCTATCGCCCGCACTCTTCAATCTGTACATGCACGATATAACTACACCCAATACGCCCCAAATAAACTTAGCCTCCTATGCAGATGACATAACACTCACATGCACACACCATGACCCAAAAAGAGCAACAGATCTCCTTCAACCCTATCTCAACACACTACATGGCTGGTGCACTACAAACAGACTTAATCTAGCCCCAGCCAAATCCACCGCAACCCTGCTCACAAGTTGGACAGAACACGAATACATCCCTCAACTCACCATAAACAACACCCCCCTAACACATACACACACACCCACAATCCTAGGAGTAACATATGATACTCATATGACCTTCACCCAGCACACCACAAATATTAAAAAGAAACTGACACCCAGACTTAACGCCCTCAGGTCACTTGCTCACACAAAATTTGGACACAACAAAGAAACTACCACCACAGTATATAAACAATACATAAGATCAGTGATGGAATACGCAAGCCCAGCCTGGGCTTCTAACCTAGCTGAAACACATCATAAGACCTTACAGACTATTCAAAACAAAGCCCTGAAGATCATTACAGGCTGCACAGCTACTGCACCCACAGATTCACTTACATCAAGAAACCAAAATCCTCAAAGTCGAAGACCATCTGGACATGAGAGGCACTCAATTCCTGCAGCAGCCTCCACGAACCAAGACCACCCACTAAACTACATGGCAACACACCCACGACACCAAGAAATATCAAAACAACACCCAGCACACGGTATCACACACAATTATTGTCCTCTCTCCCCTCCCTGCCCCCGAACCAACTCCAGAAGCACATCCATACTCATATCTCTCACGATCCATCACTCACTCATAGACAACACGCAGCTGCAGGAACGACCTCCCGAAAGTCATCCTTCCGAATCCTCCCCTCCTTGCGAGGAAAGAGTCCACCTGGCCAGGCTGAGATGTGGGCACCATCCAGCTCCTGAGCTATCAGAAGAGACTGGATGACTCCGTTGTCCGCGCCCGGGATGTACCACAGCACCCCATCCATTATTAACACATCATAGAAGACTGCATTTTCACACAACCACTTACGCCAACAACACCAATCTACACTCAATGAGAGCCTGGAAAGCCCAACCGATGGCCTTTCTCAGGGACTCGTGGCTGTTCGGCCAGGCAGCTTAGGGAAACAACAAACTTCTACATTAAACTGCATACAATTGTATAATTTTTAAGCCAGAATCCCTGCAGGAAGCAAGGTGCTGAAGGAAGAGGAAATACCTCCATTACTGGAAGTAAATTTAAAACAATGGCTATGGTAATTAAGGTGAAGGGCGGAGCGGAGGTGGCAAGCAGTTAATGGAATCCCTAAATTTAGCAGTTATTGTTACATACAGGCCTCCAGACTCATGGGCGAAGAATTCAAAACCCAGCTCAACAAAATATTCAGAAGTGGAAACCCTGGGGACCCACACCAAATATTATATGGCTAGGAGACTTTAACTACCAACATTTAAATGGAGACAACTAGAAAACATTAGTGTTAGTGCCCAACAATTGCTGAACCAACGGGGACGGGGAACATATCTTTAGACCTGGTCTTCACTAACAACGACTCTCTAGTCCACTAACATATCGGGGACACAGCATACTCAGATCATAAATTAATTGAGATCAAAACAACCTTAGAAAGTGTACAGACAACCTCAGAATCGAGAACAAAAACCGGCCCCTTCAGTAAATTTAACTTCAATAACAAAAACATTAGGTGGGAAGAGGTAAATCAAGAAATGGAGGAAATAGACTGGGAAGATGTTAATGAATAACCTGACACCAGCAGAATGTCTAGTCTTAATAACAGAAACCATGACCCAAATCTGTAGCCACCATATACCTGCAAGACAAACAAAACGAAGAAGCAAACAAGATCGGGAAAGGAGGAGGCTGTACAGAAGAAGAAAATTACTCACACAAAGACGCACACATCAAAATCTACAGGATAGGCAAAAGGCCGAAATAGATAGAGAAATTGTGGAAATTTAACAAAGGCTAAGAATATCATATGAACTACAACATATGGAAGAGGAAAGGAAAGCTATTGCAGGTATAAAGGAAAATTCCAAATACTTCTTTTCATACGCCAAACAAAAGGCTAAAACAACATCAAACATCGGCCCACTGAGCAAAGGGGATGGCTCTTTCACAGGGGACAAAAAGGAAATGAGCTAACTCTTAAGCAGGCAGTATGAAATGGCATTTAGTGAGCCTGATGAAACAAAAGTCATCAGAGACCAAAATTATTTTTCACTGGAAACCTCCCCC